>CM031238.1:799168472-799550972 GCA_018340775.1 Taxus wallichiana var. yunnanensis | reverse complement strand
CCATCTAGGTAACAAAAGGACACAAAAATTGGATGCCTATATACAACGATGAGGTGAAAGTCAAATTGTAGAAGTAGGTTTATTGCAACTGTATGAGTTACCTTACTTTGGCAAGCCTGAATGCATTTACCAATGGTTGATGTTGTATGTGCATAAGGATCACTTTTATTTTGTAGGGAAAAAGATGCGTATAACACCGTAGTTGATATCAAAGTTCACAGGCCTTATTTGTGAAGGAGAAAGTATAGATGATGATTTGAGTGACAAGGAGGCTATCAAGGAGATATAGTAGCATATGACTATAAGAAGGGTTCACATGATACTTTGACATTGAGAGATTCCAGACCCTATTATGAGGATGATGTGCAATTGGTGACCAAGCTTAATGATCAAGAATGATGGACACAAGTGAACAAGGCATGGCTAAATGTATGTCGGAAGATATTAGAGGGAACCATCTATAACTTTTCCACTTTCATTGCGGATGAGATCATAAGTAGCACACATGAAGGAGAGAAGATATTATTCGGTAATGTCCTCCTCACCACTTTCTTTTCAGATATTAGAGTGACATATGGGTGGTAACAGTTTGTTTTGGAGTATCTAGAAGAGAACTCCTCACCCTGCAAAAAGGTTTGAAAAGTACACTTGTGAAACCATGACAACCACTCACAAGGTGCACCTGGAGAAGTGGTATAAATGAATGCGTGACACATTCGGGGTAGAGTGGAGGATCCCAGAGTAGTTTCCCATGCTCATGGATGGAGAAGCAAAGTTTGTAGTGTACCAACATTTCTGCATTGGCATATTTACTTTAACAAATGGGACTAAGGGTCCCATGGTGCAAGCTACCCTTCTCCTTCACCGCACAATACTTCAATCTAGATTCAACAGGTTCAAGGAAGCCAAAAGACTAAGGTTTGACCTTAGTGAGGTGGACCAAGACCACCGCAAGCTACACCAAAATCTCATGTACCCTAAAAATACGCGTACGTGGAGAAGTATGTCTCCCATGAAGTTTAAATGATGAAACCAATAATGTTGCCAATTGTTGGAAGGGTTGCAAGTATATACACCTTCACATAAGGCTGAAGTTTGAGAAAGGCACCTATCTGGAGAGTGATGTTTCTCCATTCTAGAAGACCCCATAGGGAGAAAGAAGGTTGCACCAAAGAAGAGAAAGAGAAGAGGGAGGAGAAAAAGGCACCAAGTGTGTAAGTTAACACAATTTGTGGGGCATTGGAAGTAGTCGCTAAGCCTAGCACTTACACACATAGGAAGAAGTCCCTTGTCAAGGAAAAGACCCAAGAAGAAGAAGTGCACTAGAGATCAGGAAGAGCCCTCACACACATGAAGAGTCACCAAGGAAGACGTCACCTAGTAAAGAAAAAGAAAATGAAGAATCCCTTGTATTGGAATCCACAGTAAGGAAGAAGTAGAAGGTGGTAGAAGAGGAAAACTTAGAAGAGACAGAAAGTTTAGATGCCTACATTGGTGACAAGGATGATGATGAGCCTGAAGGAGGTGAAGACCATCCAGTGTATGATGTACATGATTTGGAGGAGGAGGGAGATGAAGAGAAGTATAACAAGGAAGATGAGGAGAAGAATGATGAGGAAGAAGCTAAGGATCAAGGAAAAGGGGGTGAGTGAAGAAGTAAGCACAAAAATAAAAGAACCCCAAGCCTCACCAAGGAGCAAGTGGAGAAATCCATGGAGAGAGAAGTGGTAGGAATCATGAAGGAGTTGGTGGAATAGGAGTTGGAGCAGAGTGCGGATGAAATTATGAAGGAGATGGAAGAAGAAAGCATTGGGAAGGAGTATGAAAGCATGGGTGGGGATCCCAAATTGGTAGTAAGCTTCCCAAAAGCTATGTGAATAGGTGGGAAAGGTGTAGTGGTGGCACAAGAGGAAAGGAATGGGATACATTAATGATCCTAACAAGTGTCCTGTGCATGTGCTTCAAAAACTATACCAAATAGAGCAACTCTGGCTATGTCATTGTTTGATGAAGAAGGCACATATCCCATGAACCAGGAAGATGCTATCTTGGGCATTCAAGTCTCACATAGATGAACCTAAGTTTGAAGTAAGCTAGGAGCACTAATGAAGGTTCCATAAACAAAGGAGTAAATCCCTTGGTGAACGCTCAAAAACTATCAGATGAACATGTATGCAATGCGCTCAACAAGGTTTTAGTCAAAGTTGAGGCCAGACTATTGGGAGAAATGATAGAGTGAGATTCCTGGAGGAGGAATTGGAGAAGAAAAAGAAGGAGCTCATGGAAAAGAGAAAGGACCTAAAGCAAGAGGAGCTATTTGAGGCATGAGCTAAAGAAGAAAAATCAAAGGTGCGTAAAGTCTCTAAGAATGTGGAGATGATTATGGATGACATTTTCTTGAAGCATCCTGATTTAACACCACTAAAAAAAAGTATGAATAAACCTTGCAATGTTTGGAGGATTTGACTCACATCCTCACGATGAATGGAAAATGACCACTCACTTTAGAGTTTCTAAGAAGAGGCACATGCATGCCAAGAGAAAGAGGAAAAGATGAAGGTTGTGAGATTGTGGCTCGATACACTAAAATTCTTGTAGAGAGGTAAAGGCCGCCACACAAGTTGCTAAAGCTACTTATGATAACTACTGCGTTGATAGGGATAGAGTGGAAAGCATCTTGGTTGCCACCCATGAAATGGAACTCAAGGAGTTCTAAGAGAAAAATAAGGGGAATAGAGTAGAAAGAGATAAGATCCTAGCCAAGGTGGAGAAGAAGTTAGAAGTAATTGAGACCTACGAGGCTCGATCAAAATCCGGCTAAAGGAATTATACCCTAGATCACCCATAGGATGGATGCACTTGAGGACTTGGGAAAACAATTGGAAAGTATTGTTGAGACCATGAGCGCCAAAGGGGAGGAGCTAAGTTTTGAGGAAGTGAGCACCCTAGTGGGTGACCTCTGTCAGCAAGCGCAGAATGAGGTTGACACTTGGGAGAAGCTAGAGGTATAAATAGGGAAAATAGGAATATTCCATGCATGTGATGGAAGGTTCTAAAAGAACATCATTACACAGAGTGGAGAGATCGAGATCAAAGGAGGCATGCTCCATTGGAGGACCACTTGGACACTTGGTAGCCGATCTATGTTACCTCAGAAGGCATGGCGGTGAAGGAAAAAAAGCTATATATAGAGGTGCGTGGATAGAGAGAAAAGAGATATATGTGGGATATGCATGGAGATCAGAGAGAGAGAGAGAGGTAGTGGAAAGAGGTGAAAAGCTCTGAAAGAAAAGAAGAAATATTATGGAGGATTCTATGGGTTGGGATTATTAGAAAATATAGGAGTGATGGCATATTTAGAGGGATGGGTTTGTATTTATCTTTGTAATGTGAAGGACATAGTGTAGTTTGATGCATGACTTTTCTCTGCATTGTTATATGGGTCTATTATGACCTCAAGGAATGTAATGTGGTTATTGAACTCATTAATATGAATATAAGGTTCTATTTTAAATCATATATGTGTTCATGAGTATAATCCTAGTGCATTTCCTTTGTGTATGAATCATTTCTATATGTTGTTTGTTATTTCTCTTTTATGGATGCATTGATATGATAACTCATCCTAGGTTCTTAGAATGAACACATGTTTCCTTTCTATTTTTTGCACTTGAATATCTATCATAAGATGATGTATTCTCACAAGACTCACATAAAGGAGAGGCTCGGTGCACTGCGTGCGTGCCTCGGGTGAGCACCCCAGCATGCCCATTGGGTGATAGGTAGGATGCATGGGATTTTATTGTTAATCTAAGGGTATAAAAATGACTACATCTTGGTTCCATTTTGGGACCTCTTTTCAAAGTTGTTGTGAGAAATGGCATACATCTTGTCCCTGTGATGTGTGATGATAGAACATTTGACCTTGGAAAGTGTTGAAAGCATGGTTCAAGAGCATGGAGGATGAATTTTCTCAAAGATTCAGCACTGGACTTGAGTTTGATGCATGCGTAGATGGGTAGAAGAGAACCTATACCATGAGTTGTATGAGACATTCTTTTATTGTTTTCTAGTAGAACTATATGAATGGCTTTCAACATATGCATCTAGATTGATTTGGTACTATAGATCATGTGTATGGACCCAAGATGATTATTAGAGGCTGTAGGATGTAGATCTGACTTGGACACATGTTGTTGATCACTGGTGGAAAGGAGTGTTGACCAGTTATACTCTAGAATATGCCATTTCTACGTATTCTTTCCTAGAAGTTGTTGAGTTTGAGTTTTGAGGGAGCCAGAGGATCATTTTTGCATGTTATTCCTTTGGCTATGAAGATCTTGATCATTACCTTAAGTTTAGAGGCATTTCCCATGGCCGGATAAGCTTCTCTTGAGTTTGGGAGAGGAAGCTAGGGTGGAGGAAGATGGTGGACATTGTGGCTGAAAAGGAAAGGGAGGAGAGATGACTCAAGTATAGTGAAGCTCATGAAAGGGAGATGACTAGACAATGTGAGGTTGTAAGTGTGATGGATCTATGGAGGTAGACGTTGTGGGAAGGAGTTGAGGTTCACGTAGAGGATGTGGAACCTGAGCAGTCTATGTTACCCCATCTTGGAAAGTGTGGGAGAGAAGCCCCTTTACTTTGATGAGATTTCATCACATGGAGAAAGGAGAGCCATCGTGCATGCATCTGAACCCACCTAGTGACCAACCCTGGTGCTTGGTTTTCAGATCAAGGGAGAAGTATTGTTAACCTAGTTGGTATCGGTGGGAGTAACCGATCTACACCCAGGAGATATAATTTCTCATTTGGAACATCCATGGCTGTGTAAACCATTCTGGTATTTGGAGGAATTTTTGGACAAGTGTAAGTATACAAGGTTTGGGTATCACATCTAGGAGTGGTGTGGACACACAATTGGTAGTGGGAAAATATCACAAACCATCGCATGCATAATTTAGTGGGACATTGGGAACACTAGGCGTGACCACTTCAGGCCATTTTACCAGCTACGGGAGAGGTGGATCTGGTGGTATAGGGGCTGGAGGACCTAGTGGACCTAGTGGATCTAGAGGATCTGGTGGTGGGTAGGAGGAATAGGACCTAGTGGATCTAGTGGATCTGGTGGAGGAGGAAACACGGAGGAACCAAGGCTCTGGATCAGGAGGACAAGGGCCTCAACCACCTCCACAAGTATTTTTGAGATGTCTTTACACTTACAGACTATAGGGGTATTGAAGATGTTGTAGAGCATGTGCACAAGTGTGAATTACTATGGCGTGTGAAAGGGATCACTACCCTGGAGTGGAAGGCAAGTCAGTTTTGCAACAATGTTGCAAGGAGGGCACACACATAGTTGGTATAGGAAAGTATGACCCCCATCAAATGGTGGTAGACTACACTACGCATTGAAAAAAATGCCTTCCTAGTAGAGTTCCATATCCCTGAATTTGAGAAAAAGAGCATCAGTGCTCTGAAGGAGATCTAAAAAGGAATGGCTAGAGAGTGTGTGGGAGTATGATGATGTGTGTTTCAAAGACTCTCTTGTCAAAACTATCCTATGACATTCACCCTTCTCAACATGCTCAATGGTTTTTGGAGGATTGATAACACCATTTAGAAGGGCTCTATCACACAAGACTTTCATAGACCCGTGAGGCATTGGAAGCTTCCATGTGTTGAGGCTATTGGGAGCATTGATACTTGGTGTTAGTCCTTTTTAGAGGCTCAAATTACTTGTAATGGCCAAGTAGTTGGAGAAGTTGTCTACAAACTCAGTGCATGAGGTTGTAGTGGGCTTTGGTGTATAAATGTGAAGTGGAAGGGCATGCAAAGGATAGTTTCCCTCGGAATTTGGTATGTGCTATGGTGGTAGACTATGAGATTTTCCATGGGGATCATGATGCAAGTAGGTTCCCTCTACTATAACATGTAATCCATAAGAATGTTTCTTTTATTGTAAGATTTGTACCTCTATGACCCATGATACCAAGGATTGTAGATTGATTGATCAGATCCATGATGTTATTGATCTTGGTGTGCACCAGACTAGTCTTGCAAGTAGTTCCAAGGATGATGATCATCATTATGAAGGGCATGTAGATGGAGGAGCATGCATGGAAGAGTTTTTTGTGGAGGATTTCATGGTCACAGTAACTGTGGTGGAGGATGAAGTGAATTCCATGAGGAACTATTATAACTGTGGATCTATAGAGCATTACAAAATGTGAGTGTCTGATCTATTACAATGCTCATGGTGTGGGAAAGAAACATAAGTATGAAGAGTGTCCAGAGATTTATGAGCATATGAACCAACAACACTGGAAAGAAAAGGTGTTGGGATGGTAAGCATCAAGAAATCTGATTCATAGTGGATGCCAAGAGTGGTGCGTGAGTCAGGACTAGAACATGTCTTGTATTGGTGATGATGATGATGAGAGAGGCCACGTGTGCGAGGAGATGCCAAGAAAAGGACACTAGTTTCAAGAGAGGAAGTGGTACATGGAAAGTATCCAGACCCTGCTCATCTAGAAGGAGGTGTATCAAGAGACTATGGATGTGATTCAGAGTTTGCAAGGGAGATCAATGTCTAAAGGAGAAATCAAAGTAGTTGGAGAAAAGGAAGAATGTTGAGGCTCCAAAGGATGACTGGATGAGGTCAAGGAAGTATGTAGGATGTTAAGGAAAGAGAATATTATTCCCTTGCTAGGAGAATGGCTGAGGAGAAGGTACCATGCACCGGAGTAGAGTGCATGAAAGGTAGGTTTTGCATGTAAACCTTCCTCCTCTCAAGCCTTGACTATGATAAGGAGATTACATTGAATGTGGTTGTTGATGGATGGCTTCTAAGTAATATCCTCATCGACATGGGAGAAAGAGGTCAATGTTCTTACCTTGGATGCATGGCATCAAATGGGAAGACCCACATTACAACCATCTGAATGTGTTGTATATGGAAAACAAGACAAAGGAAATGCCCATTGGAGTCTTGAAGGATGTAGTTATCACCATTCAAGGGCCAAGTTCACTGGAGACTTTGAAGTCTTGGCACTCACCGAGGAAGACAACTTTCCAGCATTACTTGGGTGCCCATGGTGTTATAAGAACAATGTTGACCTATGGTTTAACAAGGGTATATCAGCTTTGAGAACAAGGAAGAAAGGGTGATTATCCCTTTAATAGATGGGAAATCAACACCCTATATTGAGCCCTTAGGAGAGAAGTCCTTGACAGAATCTATGTGTGCTCCATCAGAGATCTGAGATAATTCATCCCATGGAGGGAGTTATCTAGTTTGAAGATGCTCAGTCCTTGAGTGATACCACTAGCATGGCATGTGAAAATTGGGTGCATGGGACTTATGAGTTGATTGGGTGATAGTTGAGAGGATCTGTAACAAAGGGTAATGAAGGCATGCTCAGTCAAGTGCACTAGGAGGAGAAGTTTCCAAGTTACTCTGGAGGAGCATACCCTAAAATTTTCTTGTGAGAAATGGAGGCTCTAGTGGAAGAATGAGGATGAGAGAAGGGGAATGCTCAAGTTATAACCTACTCGAAACTGTAGCACGTTGGTGGGCTACACATCGGGAGAGCCTCCTAGAATGGTGCAGAGGTAAGAATCACATTTTTGTAAGGTTCTCTAGGAGCAATGCATGCCCCTTTATCATCAAGACTACCATGGTAAAGAGACCACCTCATTTCATATCCAAGCATGTGAGAAGGCCTGGATGGGAAGCATAGAAGCATTACCACCTTCATTATGGGTGCATAAGTTGTATTCCACCTTACAAGGTTGTGCATGCATGCATGGTATATTCATTTGGAGATGTGTCATCAAATAGGTAATTGGTAGGAGTTGGTGGCTGATCTCATTCAAGATTTCAAGTATAGGAGTACAAAGCCATCGGTGGATAAGGTGTTGCAAGTAATCAAAGTGCCTTATGATGGGAGATAGTGTTATGGTAGAAGATAGGCTACTGGAATTATTGGGTGAGCCTTATTTGGAGATGTGCACCTCAATGAAGAAGAATCAGAGGAAGTACAACTTGAGTGTGTGTGCATGGAAAAAGAAAAAGGAAAAATGGTCTATGTAGTAGATGGTGAAGAGATGGAAACTTTGGATGTTAACCATTTCTAAAGGTACATGTGAAGTCATAGATAGCATTGATGAGTGAGCACGCACCTACCATGAGCCCTTGAAAAAAATAAGGTTAACATTGGGATAGAGACAAAACCTAAGGAAGCTATCATTGGGGACTATTGGGAAAAAAAGAAGTTTCAAAGGTCATTGATCTATTGTGTGAGTTCTAGGATTTGTTCCCTCGTGGGTACCATGAACTCAAAGGCATCCACCATTCCTTAGGGGAGATGAAGATCAAGTTGAAGGAAGGTGTGTGCACCCGATTGGAAGAGGCCTTATCGGATGAATCCAAATTTTGTGTAGGTCAAGGAAGAAATAGACAAGATGATAGCATCTGGTATCATTGAGGTAGTGGAAGAATCAGAATGGATAAGCCCAATGGTCATTAGTATCAAGAAGGATGGGAGGATAAGAAATATGTTGACTATAGGGACTACTGAATGTAGTATGTGTCATCGATCCTTTTCCAACCCCTTTATTGAAGAAATTTTGGAGGAGTAGCTGGGCGTGAAGTCTACTCTTTCACGGATGGGTTCTCAGGGTATCACCAAGTAGGATTACAAAGGAAGACAGAGAGAAAAGAAAACTTTTTCCACTGAATGGGGAAGTTTTTCCTACATGGTTATGCCTTTTGGATTGAAGAATGCACTATTGTGTTCTCGCGCATCGTGGTACAAGCATTTCAAGGACTTCATCCATAAATTTCTTCAAGTTTACCTGGATGACTGGACTATGTATGGGTTGGTGAAAGACCATTGTGACAATTTGAGGTTGATGTTTGAGAGATGTCGGAAATTAAGGATATCCCTCAACATTAAGAAATGTGTCTTTTTTACTCCATTTGGAACCCTGTTAGGACATATTATATGAAAAGAAGGCTTACTAGTGGATCCTGCCAAAGTTGTAGTTATTGTGGGATTAGGGAGCCTACTAGTCAAAGTGTAGTGTGTGGATTCCTTGGGCATATGGGGTACTATAGGAAATTCATCAAGGGTATGCCAAGATCACGTGCCCTTGGAGGAATTTCTAAAACACAAGAGTGCCTTTCATTGGGGAGAGGTGTAATAGAAGGCATTTGACACTTTGAAGGATAGGCTTGTCATGATGCCCATACTACATGTTTTCCTTCTTGGGATAAGCCTTTCCATGTGCATGTTGATGCCTCAGGGAAAACTATGGGAGTAGTACTAGCACAACTTGGTGAGGGAATTTTTGATCATCCCTTGTGTTTTTCAAGTAGAAAGTTGACACCATAGTAGAACAAAATTACATAACTACTTGAGCGTGAAGCATTTTCTATGATCTACGTGCTGTTGCACAAAGTTTAGGAAGTACCTATTGGAAACACCATTTATATTCTACATGGACCACATGGCATTGAAATACTTAGTCAACAAGCCCATTTTGCAAGGGTGCATATGTCGTTGGGTCCTATTATTCCAAGAGTTTGAGTTCAGTGGTTGTAAAACTAGGGAAAATAAATTTAGGACTGACCACTTATCAAGGATTAACTCAGGGGAGGACACAAAGCATTGAGGATACCATGTCGGATGCACAACTATTTAGGTTTGGTGTGTGCCTTAGACTTGGAAGATATCAGTATTGTTCTTAAAAATAGGTGTGGCACCGGAAGGGATGAAGGCTCTGGAGAGAAAGTAGTTAGCAATACGTGCCACACCCTACATGTTGATTAGTGGAGACTTGTATAAGTTAGGTCGTGATGAGGTTCTTGCATGATGTGTATTGGAACATGAGTGCATGGAAATTATGGAGGAAGTGCATGGTGGGATTGTAGGAGGACACTATGCAGGAAATGCTACTGTGTGGAAGATTTTACTAGTAGGGATTTGGTGGGAAACCATCTACCTAGGATTGTATTGAGTTTTGCAAGGCTGTGACCATTTCCAACACCTTGAAAAACTAGGAAGAAGAGGATGAAATTCCCTTGTGACCAATAGCCAGTGTTGAACCATTTGAAAAATGGGAAATCAAACTTTGTAGGGCCAATTTTTCAGCCAGTGCGTGAAAGGACTAGTTCGTGGTATATCATTACTTGCATTGATTACTTACTTGACATGATGGGTAGAGGCAACACCTATGAAGGATACACACACATGCACATGAAAAACTACTATATTTTTATGGGAGAACATAATCAATAGGTATGGTTGTCCTTTAAGCTTAACAAGTGATAGAGGTACACATTTCTCAATGAAATGGTCAGGATTCTATTAGCAGAATTTATGGTGGCCCATCACAAGACTACCCCTTATCACCCTCAAGTGAATGGAACTATTTGAGGCATTTAACAAAATACTAAGTCACACATTGACTAAGATCTGTGATGTTGGAAGACAAGATTGGGATGAAAAGTATCAGCCATTCTATGGGCATACAGAGACAACCTACAAGAGGTTGAACAAGGCCACACCATTTCAATTGGTGTTTGGCATGAGAGGCTATTTTCCAGTTGAATTCATGTTACCATCACTATGTATAGTGCATGCGTAGGAGGGTTGGATGATGAAAAGCACTGGAAGAGAGGATTGATAAGTTGATGTAGTTAGATGAAAGGTGATCACTTACTTTAGATGGAGTCAGAAGATAGAAAAAGAAAAGACAAAAGGCATGGCATGATCATCATATCAAGAACAAATAGTTTGAGGTTGGGAAGATGGTGTTGTTGTATGATTCCAAGTATCATGCCCATCTGGGAAGTTGAAATTCCATTGGTTGGGACCCTACATCATCTCGTACATTCTTGATTTAGGTGCTTTCCATTACAAGTGCTAGATGGGATGAGATTACCAGGTCATTTCAATGGGAGTAGGTTGAAGCCCTACTATAAATAAGTCTTCTTGGTGTTTGTAAATAAGGCAGTATTTCTAGTTAGCTTAGAATTTCCCTTTATGCTTTTCTTTTCTTGTGTTTCCCTTTCTCGTTGCTTGTTCCTTTCTTTTTGTTTCATTTTTTGCCTTGTGCTAGTAACCACATTATTTTTCCAAGGTTGTGTATGCATGAGAGGACCACACATCTATTTTAGTGTGGGGTGGAGTAATAAAAAGAAAAGTATAGGCCTGTAATACAAGTTGAGTGGCCCAGTAGAAGGAAGTGCGTAAGGTTGAGAAAGTGCATGGGAAATGGTGGATAATGAATTATGGTGTCAAGAAGGTTGTAACAAAGACCACATACAAAGGATGAAGAGCACAGGAACAACATGAGGTAGGTGAGGGAAAAAATTAGGTAAAGGAAAAAGAAGTTCCTTGACATTGTGTAGACACGTGCGTAAGAGTCTTCGGTCAGATTGGATTTTTTGTGCCAGAAGGTTGTAGAAGGTTTTTCACATGTAGGATTGGGCGTGTGGGTAAGGCACTTAAAGTTGGCCTAGTGGAAAAATCCACATTTAATGTTAAAGTATGTTGGTAGGTGGTATAGCATTTATTGTTGGAGGAAGAAAAAACTATAAATATAAGGTCGGGAAAGTCATTATTCTACCTTGTTATTATGAAGTTGAAGCACTCTTGCAAACTAGGGCATCCAGAGAGATTTGTGTGAAGGAAGAAGAATCCTAGAAATCTAAGTGTGTGACTAGAGTGGATCTGCAAACTAGGAGGAAGGAGTACATGGGCATGAGAGAAAGGTTGTTTTGTGTGTGCCATCTTGTGGAAGGTTTTCCTAGTTAGGGTTTGGTAGCTAGGGCATGGAGATAGAAGGATTTATTCCAGGAGTTGAGCTTTGGAGTTGAGTTTGGAGTTAAAAAGTAGTAGAGAGTAAGAGTAAGAAGTTCTTATTTTATCCTGATAGAAAGCATGACACCTAAGAAGGTGACCATTTCACCAAAGAAATAGAAGGGAAAGGGAAAAGGAAAACAAACCACTTGTCGTCATGAGCTCAATGAAGAATGGTATGTAGAAATGTAATACCCAGATGGAGTATTTCTAGGAAAGGAGTGGGTGTCACATTTAAGACAAATGATCATGAGTGATTATAACCATCACATGAGCACAAATGAGAAGGAAATGGCATTAGAGTTGGTTCATCCAACTAACAAAAGGACACCAGATGGGATGCCTATATAATGATGAGGTGAAAGTCAAATTGGAGAAGGCAGGGTTATTACAACTGTATGAGTTGCCTTACTTTGGTAAGCCCGAGTGCCTTTATCAATGGTTGATGTCACATGTGCATGAGGATCACTTCTATTTTTAGGGGTGCAAAGATGTGCATAACACCATAGTTGATATCCAAGTTCACAGGCCTTATTTGTGAAGGAGAAAGTATAGATGATGATCTAAGTGACAAGGAGGCTATCAAGGAGATAGTAGTAACATATGACTACAAGAAGGGTTCATGATACTTTGACATCAAGAGATTCTAGACCCTATTATGAGGATGGCCATGTGCTTGGTGACCAAGCTTAATGATCAAGAATGATGGACACAAGTGAACAAGGCATGGCTAAATGTATGCGGAAGATATCGAGAGGAACCATCTATAACTTGTCTGCTTTCATTGCGTGGATGAGATCATAAGTGCGTAGGAAGGAGAGAAGATATTATTTGGTAACATCCTCCTCACCATTATATTTTCAGAGATTGGAGTGCTAGATGGGCTAGAAAAATTTGTTTGGGAGTATCCAGAAGAGAAATCCTCACCCACAAAAAGGTTTGAAAAGTACACTTGTGAAACCATGATGGTCACTCACAAAGGCACGCTTGGAGAAGTGGTACAAATGAATACATGATGCATTCGGGGAGAGTGGAGGATCCAGAGTAGTTTCCCACACTCATGGATGGAGAAGTAGAGTTTGTAGTGTACCAACATTTTGCATTGGCAGATTTACTTTAACAAATGGGACTAAGGGTCCATGGTGCAAGCTACCCTTCTCCTTCACCATGTAATACTTCCAGGTGGAGTCAACTAGTTCAAAGAAGCCAAAAGACTAAGGTTTGACCTTAGTGAGGTGGACTAAAGACCACCATGAGCTGCACTAAAATCTCATGTACCCTAAAAATGTACATATGTGGAGAAGTATGTCTCCCATGAAGTTCAAATGATGAAACCAATAACGTTGCCAATCGTTGGAAGCGCGCCAACAAGGATATATCTCCTTTGTATAAGGATGAAGTTTGAGAAATTCACCTATCTGGAGAGTGATGTCTCCATTCTAGAAGACCTCATAGGGAGAAAGAAGGCCGAACAAAAGAAGAGAGAAGAGAGAGAGAGAAGAGAGAGAGAGGGAGGGGAGGAGAAAAGGTACCAAGTGTGTAGTCAACACAATCGTGGGCACCAAAAGAAGAAAGCACTAAGCCTAACCCTTACACACACAGGAAGAAGTCCCCTGTCAAGGAAAAGACCCAAGAAGAAGAAGTACCAGAGTAGGAAGAGCCCCTCACACATGAGGAGTCACCAAGGAAGACGTCACCTAGTAAAGAAAAAGAAAAGGAAGAATCTCTCTATACTGGAATCCCAGTAAGGAAGAAGCAGAAGGTGACAGAAGAGGTAGACTCAGAGGAGACAAAATTTTTAGATACCTACATTGGTGACAAGGATGATGATGAGCCTGAAGGAGGTGAAGACCATCCAGTGTATGATGTACATGATTCTGAGGAGGAGGGAGATGAAGAGAAGTATAACAAGGAAGATGAGGAGAAGAATGATGAGGAAGAAGCGAGGATCAAGGAAAGGGGGTGAGTGAAGAAGTAAGCACAATTAAAAATGGAAAAGAAGTGTTGGGAAAGCCTCACCAAGGAGAAAGTGGAGAAATCACATGGATGAGAGAGAAGTGGACAGGAATCATGAAGGAGTTGGTGGAATAGGAGCATCAAACACATGAAGGGTCATTGGAGGAGAGTATGAAATTATGAAGGAGATGGAAGAAGAAAGTGTTGGGAAGGAGTATGTCACATGGGTGGGGATCCCAAATTGCATAGTAAGCTTCCCAAAATGGTTGAAATTTGGTCACATGGATGACCAAAAGATGAGGTGTTGGGTCAAATTAATGACATGAGGAGATGGAAGAATGGATGCTTAAAAAACCCTGGTGCTAAACCTCAACCTCGGAGGTCACATGAGGGTCTCGGAGGTCACATGAGGGCTGGGAACATTTTTCAAACGCTGGTGTACCTAACCTCGGGGACTTCGGGGACATGAAATCCCCAGGATCTTCGTGCAGACATGTGTCCTCCCGAAAATTGACTAACTCTGAACCGCCTTTGAGAGGGTAACTTAGAATGATGATAACTTGAGCTCCTGGTGGAATTTATTGGTGAAATGTTATATGATCGACTAGAAATTTCATTTTAATCCAATGATGGGGGTCTCACATCTTGATTCATTCATCTAATCCTGAAAAAGTGGATTCGTGATTTGAGACTCCACTTCCTACAAATCCTATTTTCCAAGGTGTTGTGAAAAATATGATTTCAAACTCATGTAGGTCTTGGAATCCTCTTTCCGAATATGTTTTGTTTTACTTATAACTCCATCCGAAGCTCTTGGAATGTTCTTCTAAAGCCCAACAGTTGTTTTAGGCATGTGTATTGCCTACGCTTATGAACCTGTTTTTTATTCAAACTGCTCCAAGTCTTTCAAAACTTCCCCAAACCTTACAAAATAATTTCCATGATTTTATAAGGTCTTTAATTCACCTCCATGTTAAATTTGGCCTTTCTGTTCCGCTTCATGGGGGATTGATCCATTCTGGGAAGGCCAACGATAGCCCTTCCTAATACCGCGAGAAGATAGCACCTTTTCGAACTTCCTAACATCACCTTGGGGATTAAATTGACTTTCCTAAATCACCTAGGGGATCAATTTAACATCAAATAGGGGTTACCATCTTGAAGGATTTGACCAGGGGTGTCTTGAAATGAGATGACTTGAAAAATTTGACATTAGGGTATAGTTGTGATGCTCACAAATTGTCAATTTCCCTTTTAACGTTTGCATATGAAAACAACTAGCTCTAGCTTGGGAACATGAAATGGGTGAGTGCGGTGAATAAATGGCATGAAAACTCCTAGAATATAAATTTTAGACCATTAATTCATTGACCAGATTGCCTTATCCATTGGGCCCTGTGGAGTCATGTACAACCTATACAAGAGAGAAAGAGAGAGAAGAAGGAAACACACAACACACACACACACAATAGAAAGGGAAACATGCCTAACAATCACCTATGGTATAAGGAAAGGGACAACACGCTTTCACTGAAGCACTTTTCATTTCTCAAAAGTTACCCCTGAAGAGGCAACACTGAATTATGATGTTCTGCAAATCCATTGTGAGTTCTTGAAAGTATCCTCCCCTCCTCAGTACTTATGAAATTCGGGTGCTTCCACATTTTTATGTGCACTTTGTAGGAGTGAGCCTACATGAGCTTCTTGATGCTCAGGTCTTCGATTATAAATTCCATTGCCTTCACATTCTTTGAAATATTTTTCATAGTGTCGGTTTCCTTATGTTTTTATCCATATATTTGATTCTCCATTAAGCATCTCATCGCTGCCCCAAAGCTGATTTTCATTCAAATTTCTTGAATATTCGGAGTTAATTTATTTCCTAGGTCTATGCTCATTGACCTCTTTTCCATGAGAAATCTTAGACTTATCATTTTCCTTTACTCCAATGTGAGGTGCTTGAGTATTGATGGATGGATTAGACGTGGCCTCATAATTTTCTTAAATGTCCATGACACGAGTTAAGAGATCAAGAATCAACTCGGGGTCTTCTCGCAAATTCTATCGTATCAATTATTTCTTACACAGAGATCTCCTTTGTTACTTCTTACAACTCAATGCAACTATCTAGAGGGATTACTTCATTATCTTGGGAATCACCGCATTCTATCAATCCTTCATCAAGAGGAGCCTCGGCTTCAAAGGCCTCATAATTCCTTGCTTCAAATTCTTCAACATGGAAAGAGTCTTCTTCTTCAAATGGGAAAGAAAATATCTCCATTTCATCATTACATACATCAATCATTGGCTCAGGGTCTTCTATTTCTTCTACGGCTCTTAGCAGTTCTTGTACAGATGGTTCTTCCCACTATTCAAAGGTTCATTGTAGACTAGATTTGTCTCCTCCTAGGTGACATGATCAAGGAGTCCTCATCTTCGAATGGGAATGAGAAAATTTCTTCATCACGGATAAGCACATAAGCTGATTTTTCTATTTGAAAATCATCAAGAACCATTTCCTCTTCTTCATGGTTTGCATCATCCGAAATTCAAAAGCGCCCTCTTGTAACTTGAATCTCCTCAATGCTTATTCAAAGTCCAAATCTCTCCAGAAGTCATCTCTCGGACCTATAAAGTTGAGGATATCATCTTCCTCCTTGGTTGTCACAAAGTGATTCATCCACCGCTATCTTGGTACAAAATTTTATCCTTTGGGCTTCCGGACTTTCGTAATGTGTACCTCATCTTCTTCTCGGGAAGCAATTTATCCATGTATCCCTTCATTGGTATGGTTGCAGAAGACCAATTCATCTGAATTTTCCCTCCCAAGTCTCGATAGAAATTTCTACTCAACAACATTCCGAATGAGGCTAGGGACGTCTACTACCAAAATCATCACTGAAACTTTCTTGTCTAGAAATCTAGCGAGAGCCACCTACGCATATTTGACCTTCCCTACAAGTGGGACCTCTTTTGACTCTAAAGAGTAACAAGAGCTGCTAGGTGGAGTCATGGTAAGTTTGAGAGCCTTGGTGACCTTCAAAGGCATCACGTTGTCTAAGGCACCATAATCTATTATGCAATTGTTTAGTACATATTCTCCAACAAGAAGGGAGATGTAGAAAGGTTCAACTTTATCATTCTTTGATGCACTCAGAGAAAGCATGTTCTATGATAGAGGTGTCGGTGGGTTTTGTATTATACCTTTAAAATTATGAGCTACATTTTTGGGTGTTAGAAAACCACTCACGATATATCACAAAACCTCTCAAATTATCGGGATGAGTCTGCAAATATTCAGTTTTAGTAATTTGGACTTTGAATTTGTTCGCATATTCTATGAAATCAAAAGGATCGGAGATAATGCAGACAAGGGGGTGAAGGGACTGATTTTGGAGTCTGGATAGGCTTAGGAGAAGGATTTGATGTTTGGGGAATGGATGGTATTTTGAATAGCACACTAGGAGATTTCAAGGTATTAGATTTTACATGAGAAAATTTAGATTTAGAAATGGATGAGGAATTGGAAAGCTTACTTGGAATAACAGGAGTCTTCTTACTTGCTATATGGTTAAGCTTTAACAATGTAGAATTCATGGAAGATGGAAGTGGGGATCCTTGACTGATTATTTTGTTTTGCAGAGTCACCACAGGAGGATCATTAACCTTATTTTCATTCATAGCAGTGGAGGGAGATGATCTTTTCTTAGACTGAGAACGAGTGAATACTGCACATGAGAAACTGGGCGCATCCTCTTCATCTTCTTCATCACCTCTAAAATACTCACAAAATCTGATTTGTTTATCATTCTCAAGTTCAACGATCTCTAGGAAGTTTCCACCTTCACTTTCTTGTTCAAGATCTTCTTCACTTTCTTGAAATCTGTAACTTTAGTTCATGGGTTGGGCCTCCAAGACAAGCCTTTAGGGTTCTCCTGCAATCTGATTTTTGTTTCTTCTTTGAGAAGAAACTCGATCAAATATTTCTCTCCCAAATGATGCCATCTCATTTAGCATTTTCTGCATTAAAGGATCAGTTCTTTCATCTCCAGGATGTTAAGCTTTACCGTTTGAGGGATTCTTGATCTTTCAGATAGGATGAGATCGTCATCTAGTTCAATGGCCAATATTTCTTCTTCTATAATATTGCTTGGTTGAAATATTCATAGGATAAATCCTACCTTTGGTGATTGAGCATTGATGAATAATATCTTAACATTGTTTTCAGATGGTGAATCCTCTTGGGTATCCTGTGAAGCAACCAATTGAAACAAGCCACGAAATCTCTCATAGTTTCATTTTATCCTATCTTCATTTAAGCCAAATAAAATTGGAGGTCCGAAAATCTTGATTTATTTAAATTTCTTTACAAAGGCATCCTTTATGCCATTCCAACCTGTGATGGACCAGGCAGGTAGGAGGTAAAACCATTTATTGTTTTTTCTTGGAGGGACTCCATGAAAAGTGTCACAAAAATTCTTCATGTTGGACACCAAGAATTCCACATGATGTTTGAAAGCGGTGATGTATTATTCACGATGTTGTGCGTTGTCACCTTTGAACTTTGGAAAGTTCTTACGGGAACCCATTGGTAGATCATGAAGAGGGGGTTCAAGAGAAAGCGGGAATGTATTCCTTCCCCATGGAACAATGGGTTGAGGTATTTCTACTTCATCTTCCATTTTTATTTTTGCTTCTACTTCAGCTCTTGCTTCTACAAATTATTCTTCTTTTGGGAACTCAATGCTCAAGGGTGATTGAAAAATGAGATAATTTGAAGGGGGTATCAACAGGAGTTTGGATAGGATTGTCAGGTGAACTTCTTGAAGAGCCAGATGAAGAGGAGGCTTGAGAGAAGAAGTATGGATTATCTCTAATTCATTCTTGCTGATTTTGCAAAGCCTTGAAATTGGAATCAAAAACACCTCTCGACCTTCTCAACCTAGTGTATCTTCCTCAACCAGCTTTTGGAAACTTTTGCAGTGGGTACACGAAAAGACACTTAGGAATGTGAAAAGTCATGTGCAAAAATCAGCATTGTATCTTTTGGCAATGAACTTTCTGAAATTTTTATTTTATTTTTTCAATATTTGATTTGTTTTTTTGAATATTTAGACTTTGCGGTCATATTTTGGGTGCAGATGCTACTAAATATGCCCCACAGTGGGCACTAAAAATTGTTGGCGAGAAAATTTGTCGGGTGGACAAACTTGTGGATTTCTTTCCAACGCTCTGGGAATCTAAGTCCCTCTACTTAACTAGTGTAGTTACCGTATATGCATGCGCATGAAAATATGGATTTCTATGGTGGACTTTCAGCTAGGGATCCAACAGGGACACTCCACTGACCCCATGGAAAAGCTTGCAGATACCTGCAAGAGAGGAATTTGTCTATAGAGAGGGAAATGGGAGTGAGAAATTAGATAGGAGAACTAATGTTACAGGTAGAAAAATCAGATTCCTGGACATACTAGTTAGAAACTTCAACACATGCATTCATGAGAAGAAACAACTCTGCAAATAACAACAAGACCAAATAGAATTTATCAATCACAAAGTATCAAGAAACCCCTTAGTAAAAGATAGCTATAAACTCCTTGTATTGATTGTTTAAACAAAATTTGTACATAGTGTGGAATGTAAGAAATTTGAGAGTGGAGGAAAGTAGAATAAAATGGTTATCTCCTTTTCTTTCTCTAGGTACAATGCACTCTTGAGTTTATAAGATCAATCGGAAACCCTTTGAAATGGGAATGGTGTTACAATTTATCGAATGAGAGGTGACTTATCGTCTTTCTCATGACCCTCCATATGCCTTATTTCTAACTTTAGACTATTCATATTCCTACAAAATATTTAAGTCGCTTTTATAAAATCAAGGTGACTTAATTTACATTATGTTTCTAAAGTCACATTTAAGTGACTTAAAGGCATATCAAAAAGTGCAAACCCTGACAAAGAATTATAACATTTGAGAGAGAGAAATTTGGGGAGAGGGAAGAGAGAGAGAAGATGAGAAATGTTTCTGTGATGAAGTATAATGGTCCTCGTTCATGGAAAGCTCTAATGCGACAAAGTTCTAAATGTCTCATTGTGCAAAACTACCCCTTTAGCGTGACTTTCTATTTTTAGCAGGTGTCCATGGGACCACTTACTATTTTTAGTAAGTTTCAAAAATGTCCCTTCTGGTGAATTATAAGTTGTCATGCACCTCTAATGTCTCTGTCTCCTTCACGAGTGTTCTTCTATTGCCGACTTTCTGAAATAGCAATCCCTATGTAAAAGACCTGCTATTTTTAGAAAGTGGGCTTTTGGAGGTGCGATTGACGTGGAATGAATTTTTTTGTTATGGGTTTTTTTCCCAATATTTCCCCTCTGAAATTTCAGACCCGCCCGCTTAATAGTCCAAGAGATTTTAAACTTTCAAATTTCGGACTGACAGTAATTCTAGACACGACAACCATTAATGGACCTCAAAATTGTAGGTTTGGTTTTCTCCTCCGTTTGTAATGAAAAACATTTCATTGTGATAGGTATCTTCTTTTGATGCTTCACGTGTAATTCTACTGTTTCTCCGGTGGTTTGATGGGAAATTGCATTTTTTCTTCATTGAGCTAGAAGTGGGATTTCTTTGTCATGGATGCTCTGTTGTACGAGAGGAGAGTTTGAGGGTGTCTTCTTGATGACCTTGGGTAGAGGAATGAACATAAAAATAAAACGTGTTGTTTCATGCATCCATTTGGGATATTTCTTCAACTTCTCGTTTCATGGCCATGGAGTTTTCTTTGTTTTCTCCTTCTTTGTTTTGTGCTTCTCCTTATGTGTTTGCTCCAATTTTCCTTTAGGACCTGCATGCTTTCATGGAGTGGAAGGGGAGTACCTATATGGCAGGTTTGGTTTGAGGTTCAACAATGGAGGAATGGTGGTGAGAAGTTACAGAGGAAGAATGGAGAAAATTTGTGCATGAGAGTAAAAGCAAGAAACTGGAAGAAGCGAGTGAAGACTGCAGATTAGATTTTTAAAATTTTGAAATTGTGGAAGGAGAAGCTTGGGAAAAAATTTCCATACTTGATTTCCCTAACCTAATGGATGTGAGGGACACCAAATTCCATGGTGATCAAGAGGATGACACATGGCAACGATTTGACAACATGGAATGGAGGTGAGAAAAGATGCTTTAAAGCACTGGGGTCTAAAATTTGGTCACATAGATGACAAAAATAATCCCCATAGGGGTTGGCCACATTTTTAATGAATTGATTTCCCTCACCTCATGGAAGTGAGGGACATTAAATTCCATGGATGTCCTGGAGTGACACATGGCACTTGATCCCACTGCAAGGGGAATGAATGCTCCAAAAATGCACATTGGGGGCTGAATTGTCATGTCCTGGAGATCACATGAGGGTCTCAAAGGTCACATAGGGGCTAGAAGCATTTTTCCAAGGTTTTTACCTTACCTCAAGGATGTCGGGAAATGAAATCCCGCGAGGATCTTGGTCTTGACATGTGTCCTCCCGAAAATTGACTAACTCCGAATTTCCTTTGAGAGGGTAACTTGGGAACGGTGATAACTTGAGCTCCTAATGGAATGTATTGGTGAAATTTTATATGATCCTGACTAGAAATAGACTTTTGAATCCAATGGTGGGGGTATCACATCTATAATTATCAATCTGATCCCTGCAAAAGAGGATTTTGATTTGATACTCTACTTGTGCACCGATAAAACTCGCGCCGCAAATCCTATGCGCCAAGGCGTTGTGAAAAATATGATTTCACCATCATGTAGGTCTTAGAATCCTATTTCTGGTTATGTTTCATTTTACTTCTAACTCCATCCATATCTCTTGGAATCTTCTTCTAGAGCTCAATAGTTGTTTTAGGCCTGTGTACTTCTTAGGCTTGTGAACCCTGTTTTTTATTCAGACTACTCCAAGTCTTTCAAAACTTCCCCAAACCTTAAAAAAATAATCTCCATGATTTTTTAAGGTCTTCAAATCAACTTCATGTTGATTTTTTCCCTCTGTTCTGCTCTAAGGGGGTTGATCCAGTCATGGGAAGGCCAACGACAACCCTTCCTAATACTGTCCAGAAGATAGCATCTTTTCAGAACTTCCTAAAATCACCTGGGGGATTAAATTGAATTTCCTAAATCACCTAGGGGACCAATTTGACATCAAATAGGGGTGACCAAACTAACGGATTTGACCCGGGGTGTCTTGAAATGATAGGACTTGAAAAATTTGACACTGGGGTATAGTTGTCGTGCTCAAAATTATCAATTTCCCTGTTGCACATTTGCACGACAACAATATGACATTTTTGATATAGTGTGAATGGGAAATTTTTGATGATATGGACTTTATTTGTGATGTACACATGATATATGGATATTTTACATGATAGATGATGAGGATGTGTAATTTTTATTTGAAGTAGTTGTTTATAAATGATGATATGATGGTAATGATTATAGTAGATGATGATTTGATTTGATTTATTATGGATGTATGATGATTGTGTTAATTTTAATTCATTATTTCACATTTAGAATGAATAAAAAGTTTAAAAACACACAAAATATATTACAAAACAATGAAAGGATTGCAAAATAAACCCTTATGAATACAATAATACGAGACAAACTAAGATTATATATACAAACTAAGATGCTAACAAGATTACTATTACTAAGTGAATAGATAACAATAACAATGTAACACAATTGTTAATAAAAATATTTAACTATCCTCCTAGTGTGTTCCACAATGAAGAAACAACAAATGTGAATGCCCCCATGCAAGGATACATGCAAGGGGATTGGATCAGACCAAAGAGAGGAGTTAAGTAACTCCTCATGAAACTCTTATTGGATCTCAATGAAGTGTGATCTGAAATTGGATTGGGCCAATTTTATAGGAAAATATGATTACAAGGAAGATCTTGAGAACCAAATGTACCCCAAGTGAGGATATTCATGAAGGGTTTATTGATGATATCGTTGACAAGAAATGATGCATGTAACAGGTAAGAAAAATGATAATCGTAAGATGATATGGAATGATAATTAGGATTGTAGAAAAATGATGATATTGTTTAAATATGTTGACAGTTGTTGAAATTTTGTGAAACATTTTATGAATGTTTATATTTTTGAAGTTTGATCGTTTTATATTTTTGGGGATTTTTTGATTTTTGATTTTTATGGATTTTTGTTTTATATGATTTTTTATCTTTGATTTTAAAAAAAAAAATTTTGATTTTTTATTTTGATACATGCGCTAAAAAGAAAGAAAAGGTGTCCCTAAAACTGTATCAAGCATGGTACAAATGAGAAATCCCAGTGAAACCAAGGGATAAAATACAATGGAAGTGGGTGCACATGATTGGTGAATTATGGGATTCACATCCTAACTAGGAGGAAAACATGACACAAGGTGGTTTGCAAGGATACGATAAGTGAAATAGAATGAGGGTGTGGAACAATAGGTTGTGCTGACATGCCCCCAATACTAGGGATTAATCTTAGAGGACTCGAAGTAGAACTTATTAAGATTAACTACATTCATGGGATCTTTTATCTCTTTTCCATATTCATCGATATTTTGTATGCTCGGAATTCAAACATAGAAATTACAATGTACAATCTTTGACCAATTAGGTTTGAACTTTCCTTGTTTTTCACATTATTTTATAGTGTTTTTCTTATTCTCTTTAAGGAAAAGGTTGTTAATCTCAAACCTGTCTTAGTTTAATCCATTTATTTTAGTGTGTCAAATTCAATTCTGAAATAATTTTAGGTGATTTAAGGCATGGATGTGCCTCTCATCTAGGAGCTCTAGTTCTATAAGATGTACTTGGTGGTAATCTTATTCATGCACTAGGTGTTGGAGGAATACACAAAGGGAAGGGAGTTCAAATTCTATGGGTAATATGGCTTCAAAACCATATAGAGGGAGAAGAGAGTGGATCAAATTAGAGTACAGAATGAAGTATGATAAGCCCAAAGGGTGGGATACAATTATGTGTGCTAATTTTGACCATGTTTATCAATAATACTGTGGGTAATATTGAGTTTCCCATTGTAGGTGGATACGAAATTTTTTAACTAGCACTTTGACATTTTTACTTTTGAAATATGTACATTTATCTACAATAAGAGAGGTATGGATCCCAAAGTGGAAAATTATTTGGTTAAAGATGAGCTTAACAATATTTGACCTAGTGACATAGGTGAGAGGCATGACCTCTATCAACTTGGTGAAATATTAAGTGAAAGTGATTATGAAGGTGTGATCATCATAGAATGTGGGACTTTTTTTTTTGGCTAAGTCGAGCCCCCATCTTGAAAAAGATAAGGTGAAGTGATAGGTTGTTCAGTGGATTCATGGCACCGAATGAGATTACCCTTCGTTGAAATGCTTGGCATATCTTTAAAAATCTACATGTGTCCGATTCCATATTGGGACAATAATAACCCACACACAAGATATTTTTAGCTAAGACCATGTCACTTGTGTATGCGCCACAAATTCCTGCATGAACTTCAACTAGAGTTTGATTAGATTCATCTTGATTGAGGTATCTTAAGAGAGTCCCATCATAGCCTCTATTGTATAGGGTGTCAGTAAGGATAGCATAGTGAAAAGCACATTGTGATAAGGCTCATTTATTATGGGCATTCATGTGTGGGGGATAGGTTTTATCTTGGATGAAGGTATAAATGTCTTGATACTAAGGGTTCTTAGGATCAACAATTTCACACACCATGGTGGAATCTGGAAGATTGTATGCGAGCACCAAAAGATTTTAAATGAGAATCTTTTTGTGTGTTTTATTTATATCAAATTCAATAAGGTACACTATAGTCACCATGGCATTTGCTACTTTGTTCTGTGCACGGGGAACTTGTTCAAATGTAATAAACCGTAAGTAACCTTTAATAGTGCTTGACCATTATTTTATAAGGGACACATTTATCATCTTTTACATAATATTATTGTTTTACTTTCTTGATTATCAAAAGAGAATCTCTAAAAATTGTCATCTCTTTAAGCCGCCAAGATGTTGCAAATCCTAAACTAGTTATTAGGGCTTCATTCTCCATGATATTTTTATTGCATGGGAAACCAATGTGGTATGATTTGGGTATCATTTTTGTCCTTTGTGCTTGATAAAATTCCCAATCGATCCATGAATTTTCAAAGAGCCATCAAAAAATAATCTCAAAGAAGGAACTACATGAACATATAGTAAATCTTCATCACAAAATTCAAAATGAAGGGGTTCAGATCCTAACAATGGTGTTGTGGCCAATTGATCTACTAGAGATTTTCCCTTAATAGTTTTTTGACTTGAAAATTCTATATCTAACTCATTTAGGATCATGACCCATCTAGATCTTTTTCCTGTTAGGACTGGTCCTAGTAGTATATATTTCAAAGGATCTACCTTAGCAATAAAATTTGTTGTATGATTGAGTAGGTAGTGTCACAACTTATGAAAGGTGAATGCTACTACCAAATAGACTTTTTCAACTTGATAATATTGGATTTCTTGGGATATAAGATTCCTACTCAAATAGTAACATTTTTTCTACCCTTTGTCATTGTGGTGTGCAAGCAATGCCCCGATGGCATGTTCTGTGATAAGTGTGTATACTAGCATAGGATTTTCCTAGATAGGTGAAATTAGCACTAGCAGAGTTGATAGATATTATTTCAACTTAGTGAAAGAATATTGACATTCCTATGTCGATTTAAAATCGACATCCTTTCTCATAAGTTGGTTAAAATGATGGAACTTGTCTGTAAGATGAGATATGAAGCACCGGATACACTAAATCTTTCCTTGGAGACCGCATAGCTAACATAGGTTATGTGGTGGAGGAATATCCATGATTGCTTTTACTTTGGTAGGGTTGAATTCAATTCTCCTATGTGAGATTATGAATCCTGGGAGCTTTCTTAAAGTAACACCAAAAACACATTTCTTTGGATTAAGGCACACCTTATATTCTCTCAATATTATATATATATATGTTGTAAAATGATTGTATGATCTATGATAGTATTGGACTTAGAAAGGATGTAATCAACATAGTCCTCCATAATGTCATGAAGGAAGTCATGGAAAATGATATTCATTGCACATTCATATGTTGTCCCTGATTCTTAAGGCCAAAAGGCATGAGCTTGTAATGAAATGTACCCTAAGGTGTTGTAAATGTTGTCTTGTACTAGTCTTCAAAAATCTGAATCTGGTTATAACCCAAAAATCCATCCATTAGGGCTAACATTTTGTGCCTTGCTATAGAGTCAAGAATCGTGTCAATGTTGAGTAGCGAAAATCATCCTTAGGAAAAGTTTTGTTAATATCCTAAAAGTCAATGTAGATCTAGATTCCAAGTGTCTTATTTGCAACATGGACCATGTTAGATATCTACTCAAAGTAGTCTATAGACCTTATAAATCCATCTTCGAGAAAATTTTGAAGTTCTACCTTGACTAACAATGCAACCTTAGGATGTATTGTACTTAATTTTGTTTGACTTGTTTTGCATCCTGGTTGAACCGGAAGATTTTGCACCACAAGGAAGGATCTAATCCTAGCATATCCTTATAGGACCATGCGAAGACATCCTAAAACTCAGTAAGGAGTTCGTGAATGTTTATATCTCTTTTTCTAACAAACTTTCACCGAGTTGTAATAGTTTAGGATTGTCACTTATTCCAATGTTGATTATGATGGTTTCTTCTACTAGCAATTTTGACGTATCATTATCATGAAATGATGTTGTAAGTATATACGAGTCAACTTTTAGCAAGCAAGCTAACCCAAAAAATGTAGGGCTAATACAAGTGTAAGAATTATCCTAATAAATAAATAAAAGGATAAATAATAACCTACACTAACACCCTCTCGTAAGCATAGCTTAGGTGGGTGAAAAAGAAGGTGGGTCCCTGACAACAAGGCCTGATGAGGTACCCACGTACAATAACTAGGAAAAATGGACACCGCAAGGTACCCAAAACCAGTAATAACAAAGTAGAGAGAGCAAAATCCTGTTGCAAGATATCCTAAGAAGCTTGGCTCCAAAAACTTGTACAATGCTAAAGAAGTGTGGTGCGCATTGTGGTATGAATCCACTACTTGATCATAGAACTAAAAAAACCGACACTGGGCTTCACCAGAATAGATCCATGCAAGGAGACTGTCAATGAAGTGATGTCAAAAGTGTAAAAAAACACCAAACATAATTTAATCAACTACTACAAATAGGTGTGCCATGATCCAAGAACAACCAAGGCAATAAGGCAAGGACATGAGATCCAAATAAATAGGAGTTCCATGATCCAAGGTAACAAGGCAAGGACACAAAACTTGAAGAAGCAATATCAACATGTAACAAGGAAAGGACATGAAACCCAAATAATTAGTATCAACACCACACCCTCCCATATTGTTGAATGGGTAGAGTGACACCACAGATCTATATGAGTTTCCAAAATCAACTACTCGAACATTGACAAACTAACACTGAGCTTCACTAGAATAGCTCCCCCACAAGAGAGACTATCAACATGCCAAAAAAGTGTCGAAAATACAGATCCAAAATATCTCAACAAAAAAGAGAGATATAAATGCATACACCCATAGATACAATAATGCAACACCCAAAAGTTGAGGACGTTGGGCTCAACCAAAATGATTATAACACCCGCCCACAAGTGAGTGCATGTAAACATTACAATGAGAAAAATAACATTTTAAATTTGAAATATGTGTTTAAAAATGTCACTAATGCATAGATCTTGAAAAATACACAATTTAAAAACAAATCACCTTAATCCGAGCTACTGAGATCAAAAGTTATGAGCTCTATAAGGTTTTTCTATTAAAATAATATTTTAATGCTGATTTTTTTTAAAAGGTACACGTGACACTGAAATGTCCAAAGGGTAAAAGAGTACATCCACATGATACAGGCTTGCAACCAAAGGATAAAATCATGCGCCCAAAACCTAAAATGTCCATAGGGTAATTCATTGCATATAGAGGTACACGTCAATATCTAATGGATAGAATAATGCACCCAGAGGGTAGATCTTCAAGTGTCTTGATTTGCATCCAAAACAGAAATATCCAGAGGGTAAAAGAATGCATCCTGAAGGTGCATGCTTATATCCAATGGATAAAAGAATGCACTCAAAGAGTGTACAGATCCACATCCAATGGATAAAAGACTACATCCTAAACTGAAATATCTAGAGGGTAAAAGAATGCATCCAGAAGATACACACTTATATCCAATGGATAAAAGAATGCACCTAGAGGGTACAAATCTGTGTCCAGTGGATAAAATAATGTATCCAAAACCAAAATATCTAGAGGGTAAAAGAATGCATCCAGAAGGTACATGCTTATATCCAATGGATAAAAGAATGCACCAGAGGGTACATATCTGCATCCAAATTTGACTGTCTTAAAACATGGTCAAGTTTACAGTCGATTCTAGGGTTTAGGTACCTTCCAAATCCAATACCGTACTTTGTTTTACAGAAAAATGCATGTTGTAGAAAATTGCTAACAAATTCCAAATACATGAAAATAATAAACCCTTTCTTGCAAAGAAAAACTTACAGATGGATGTCTACATCATCTATTGCTCTGATACCATGAAAGGAATGATAAGAAGATTGTTCCAAGCCATGATCTCAGATGATAATAGCACACCACATTAGATTTGAAAAATAGAAGAGATAAAATACCATATATGGAAATCCATCATAATCCATAATGCTCAATACATTACAATATAATGACTTGAATTACTCAATAAGAAATATGTACATATAGGAGGAGTGAAGTGCAACTACTACCTAAATCAGTGGTGAAGAACTCCCACTAACTGATACTGGTAGTTAAGCTAACTCCAAAAGACTAGTAAGCTAACTCCACATAACTGAGAAGCTAACTCAACACAACTAGTAAGCTAACTCCACATAACTAGTACACTTAATCAAGCTAACCCAAAAATGTAGGGCTAATACAAGTGTAAGAATTATCCTAATAAATAAATAAAAGGATAAATAATAACCTACACTAATGTAAACGGCCCATGCATCTCGGTGTCATTCCTAGACTTACAACTATGAAATCCAAGCAAATAGAAACACCATACGCATCTTTGCCTTTTTCTTAACTTACCATTGTGAATGAAAACGAATTAGAAAGCTCCACACATTTTCTAATTAGCTTGGCTAAGTTCTACGAAATGCGAACAAATAGAAAAACACCATGTCTTTCACAAACTATATCTTTGACTATCAACTATGAAGCTCTAACCAATAAAATAGCTCCACGTCCTTCGCAAATCATTTCCTTGATTGAAACTTGTGAAATGCGAATGAATAGGAAAGCTCCATGAAACATCGGTGTCAATATGTCCTTTTGATCACTGGCTCTATATGATGTCGACACATAGATTTGACTTCATTGACCTACAACGGGCTTGAAAACTTGTAAATTAGAGCTCATTCCATGGGATTAGGTCTTCGGTGTTAGAAAAATGAAGAGAGGCCCAAAATGGTGCCACGTAGCCTTGCATGAGTCGTTGATCCGCCGAAACGTAGCCCTTTTATTTTGGAGTAAAATTTGACGACCAAATGAAGGTCACATGCGTTTTATAAAATTCACCAACGATTTAAACTTTCTCCACATGAATTTTTGAATGCTAACGATTGGTGATTTTAAGACATAGAAATTGTTACGCTTTGACGTATTTTTCTCTTAAAAATGGTTAAGTCCATTTTTAAAGACTAATCTGTACTCTGTCATTCCGATGTTTCTACCTTCGATGTTTTCAACTAAACCTTAGCAATTATAGTCCTCAACCCGTGAAAAATATTCATAAGTCATTCCCAAGAACTTGTTCTTCAATTCAAAATTTGGAAGCCTTTGAAAAGCTTTATCAAGTGAGAATTAAGTTTTGAGTTGCATTCTTACTACAGTGTGCAAGAAATGGTAACAAGAGAAAAATACGGCGTAGGTGAGGAAGACAAAGTGAATTAAGGGCATTAAAAGGAATCTGAGGATGAGTTCAAAAATATTAAGAAGGTTATATAGCATGTGTGCAAGGGTTACAAGTCAAATAAGTCCATGAAAGAAGAGCATAGAGCGAGTTGAAGGAGAGAGGAGTTGATGAGGGTTTGAAGGTGTCATGAGCTGAATTTTAGGATCAAAATCAGCTGTGAGAACAAAATATTTTTAGTGGTCATACTTTTTCAAAATATCTTATGATGAGTCATATTCATAGGAGTCTCTTGTTGTGAGCAATATCAAAAATCACTTGAGTGTTTGTTGTGAGTAATATCAACAAATTTTTCAATGGGTTTTCTTCCCATGAGGGTTTCCCACTTACATCTTATGTTTATGTGTTCTCTCTCACGCGTTTTTTCATTTGAATGTATGGTGCACACTTAATAATATCTTATTGAATGTATATTATTGAATTGATGTTAATGAATGTTGCAACTAATGGTAAAAGAAGTAAGAAATTTTTAGGATCGATTCACCCCCGTCTCAGTCCATTGTGCATCTAACAACATATTCTATCTACTTCATGCAATCAAGTATTCACTCAACAACATAAAGTGGGGGAAAATGTAGAGACAAAATATATGCACTTGGGAACATTTCTAGGTCCTAAATCATACTAATGTATACATGATTGCTAAGAAATAAAATTAATGGTTGACAACTCCTTTTGACTTTTCGGTTGCTTTATCTCTTGCACTTTGTTGGCTTTACGTCTTACAACTCTTCTAATGCTTGATTGATTTATAGTTTGATGGACTTAGAAAATAACACCTAGTTAGGATAGAAGTGCCCAGGTGCTTCTATCCCTCCTGTGTGCTCTTGTCCATCTATTTCTTCTTCTTACTCTTTTGGATCCTTTTCGCTTCTTGGTCATTGTTTAACACTTTGGATTGGCCTTTCGTTTCCAATTACGAAATTCAAACAAGGGAGTCATATATATACTTAGTTAATTCTTCTAAATAATGGGTCAAACACTATAATCATTATCTATCACCACCTACGCTTGAAAAAAGACACAAGAGCACTACAAGGCATACATCTAGCACATTCATAAAAGGGACAAGGGTTGCATTGATCTTCATACATTGAATAGGAGGGGAGTTCATTCTATTCCATCACACACACTCTGCTATACTCGGGACAAGTGAAACCTAGGGCATAGATACACACACACGTGCAAAGAAATACATGAAGTCTAAGATGTAGTGTAACACTCGGTCGCAAGTTCACTCTTCGGGTGACCACCGGGTCAGCTCGACTCCCTATTTTGCATCTTTTTATTAGATTTGATGTGGTTTGTGGGTATGTGCAGGTAGACATTTGTTTTGCAAGTTATAGGTGTGATCAAAACCCTAACGACGAAACTAGAGAGACAAAGAGTGAATAACAATGAATAGCTTTTGACCCATAAAAGACCAAATTCCAAGCATCCGATAGAAATAGGCACCTAGATCGATCAGTCACTAGCACTTGGGGCACTCCTTTCTTCGCGGAGCTCCTGTCTGTACATTCTTGAGTTCCTAAACCCTCGGAAAGCCTTCTTGACAATATTTCCATCCAAATCTAGCACTCAAACAGTCCCAATGACTTCCAGATTAATCAAAATTAGCTAAGTCATCTTTCTCCATTCATTTTCTTGGAGTGTTATATCTTTGAATGCTTATTGCTTGCATGATACTGTTCCTAATTATCTCAATATCATTAGTTATAGTAAGTTACTTTAAAAATAGGTTCAGTTTCATTTAGATTAAAGCAGTATTACATCATTCCTGTATAGATGGAATGTTATTATTTGAACATTTTTATTTCTTTAGGGATGAACATAGTTTCTATATAGAATGGATGTTATTTACCACGAAAAATACTATATTTGTAAAAACAATGTGCATTTATTTTCCTTGTGGATTGACAAGTAATGAGCTCAAAATCCATCTTTACAAATTATCTTAAATAGACATATAAAATATGTAGTGACTTTCCATCTTTTCCTATTACAACTTGCACTCACGATCGACATACTTATGCCACAACGTGGCCTTTTCTTGAAATATTTCATGTGGGTAAATGGGTTTTTCTATATGAATTTTATATATAAAGTAATTATTTGTTCCTAATTATGACATGTGATTTTACATGTTGATACACTATGAAGGGCTATGTATGTAATAGCTATAAGAGGTCTATGTGTGAGTGATCACTATATTTATTTAGTTTGGCTATGTTATTAATATATGTGGGATTTTTAATCGTTTGTATTTTGAGTCATTTTAGGATAACGTAATAATATTGTTTTCTTATATATTTATGATAATAATCAGAAAGTAATATTAATTATTAGTTTAGGCATGTCTCATGATTTTTTGATCCAATTCTAAAAAATGATTTTATATAATACAAGTTATATTACTAGCAATTGTACATGGAGTGTATGATAGAAACATCGAAGGGGATGGGGCGAAGATTTGAAAATTGAGGAAGCGAAAAAGAGGGAGAGGATGAGGGGCGATTAAAAAGGGGTTTGAGGGAGGGGAAGGGCATTGTGGTTCACTATATCGTCTATATCTTGAATGCATAATTCACGTGAGTGTGAATTACATTTAAAGGGGACAAACCAAAAAATGGGGAAAATCCAAAATGTTTAGAAGTAAAAATAATTTATGAAAGGAATCCAACCAAATCTACAAGAACAAAACATCAACATTTTCATCACAACTCCATTAGTTTTGTTAATCGGACAAAAAAGATAATTTATTACATCAAGGTATACTATTTTTTTAGATATTTAATAGAGAGAGTCAAATAAATAGGAACATGATCATTTAGCCACCATATATTTAATTGTTCTTTAATCAAAATAAGGTTATCGATGGATATAATCAACTATACATTCAAATATACGACAAAGAAGTCTTTGTCTATGTAAAATTGTTCCTCAGCAAGACATTAAACAAAAACCCACACTCATACGGAGTTGTAAATGCATTGATCTAATTACACCGAGGTGTCTCCTTTCAAGAAGATGCTTCTTTGGAAAGCATCAAATTCTCAAGCGGGTCTCTTCATGGAATTATTTATGGCACCCCTCCTTCCAAGAAAAAACAAATTATAGATGTGCGACGAGCAGCCGATCTGCAATGTCGCATCCCATCGATATGATGTTGGCCTTTACCTAATGCCGCTTAGATCCAATTTTTCCATTTGTGTTTCCTTCTCCGGCCATATTTCCTCCCCCACTATAATTATATTTCGAAGGAGGAGGAGGATAGTTGATCTTCATGCACTTAGGATTCATAGGCGAAAGAAAAAACTTCTCACACTTAACGTTTTCTCACCCTTCATATTATTCGTCGTCATGACGGAAATAAGGAAGAACACAGGACTTTGATTTGTTTTCAACTTCCTGGTCCTATGCCAGCAGAGTAGCTCAAAATTTTTGACCCTAAACATGAGTCTTCGCCTCAGTCTTACGGATCAGAATCTCAAAAATTTCCATCTTTTTAACGCGCATCATTATTTGATGGTCGTTCCGCCACAAAACAAATGCACCCTTTCATCATAACAAGATTAATTTATCGACGAATCTAAGTTAGAGTTAAAATGGAAATGATTTTTGAGTCCGGCTAATTTTTCCAAACACAAAATACCATTACTTTGTATTTAAATTTTGTTTGATTTCTTTTTTTTTTGGTTTGTTTAGTTTTATTTCCTATAAATAACAATTGGACAACGGATTATATGTATTAGATTTGGGATTTTGCAAGAAAGAATTTGAAGATTGACCTTGCAATTCTAGAAGCGGAAGTGAAATTAGGACTAATGTTTGAAGTTGGAAGTTTGAAAATTACGAATCCAACAAACTTAGTATTGTTATCCTCTCCGGTGTAGTTTAAAATTCATGTGCAATTGCTAGTTTATAATTAATCATAGTTACGTACTCACACCGCTACGCTGCCCGTTATATTAAATTAGATACGTAGGCTTGGAAAATGCGAATAATAATGGATTTTGTTCGCTCCGCCGACTGAAATAGTATCCCCTTGGCAAGGAGGATCCTGGGGAGGGAAAACGGATCGAATTCATATGACCCCCGAATAAAACCGGGTAGTAGTTATGTGTAGGAATGAAATGGGGAGAGGACCTATTGAGTGAGGTGCGTGGCGATTGGGGAGGCCCGTGAACTGCTGCACCATGGCCCTGAAATTGGCAATGTCGGTGGTGGGTGCCCTCTACGATGCTCTCGATCGTTTCTTCCCCACTTTACCCGTCGCCCGCTTTATAAACAAATGGCCACTGTCGCTTGCAATGCCTTTGTTGTCACGGGCGTGGCTTCCAAGTTGAGGAGACACGAAGCTCTAGCTTTGTATTTTACGGATAAAAACACAAAAAAGGTCTAAACGCCCATCAAATTTAACCCCTTGACGTGAACGACCAGAGGGTCTTTCTCATAGGGGCAACGCCTTTCAGTGTAATTAAAAATATCTTTAAAATCAGAAATAATAGCTAGGAAAATAATAACCCCAAAGTAAAAAAATTGAATTGTCAAAAAAACTTGTAAAGTATTATTAATATTTCGTGTTATCCACGGACACATAATCGATGTGTACAAGATAGAGTTGTATTAGATACAACCTCATTTCTCCATTTTCAAATGTTGGCATCAACATTGCTAGACGACGAACATGCTTGGTGATGCGGTATACATACAACTTTGAATTGCTTGATGACTCTAAAAATCGATATTCAATCAAAAAATCAATCTTTCCTTGGTCGGAAGATGCATCATCCATAATAATAAATTATGATTTGTATGTCAATATGGGTGAAGTCGTATAGGAGATGACACTATCGTTAGCATAATGGTGGTCGGTTGTGAGATATGTATGTTTGTTGACTTATTACCCTGAGTTGTATATGCCTATTCAGTACATCTTGGAATTGCTTGGACAATTATGTAAATCTTGCATGCCTTACTACCCAAGCAAATATAGCTCTTCAGTGCATCTTGAAATTGTTTCAATGACTTAATAAATATGCATATTTAATTATATTATTATGGACTAGACCAACTGACCCAAACGGGATTGATTTTTTGAGTGAATGTGATTTTTTAGAGTCATGAAAGCAATTCCAAGATGCACTAAGCCTATATCACCAAGTACGTTTGTTGCCGACAAAAGTTACTCAAACTAAAGAAGAAAAAGTGGAAGTTATATCTTCTTACTCGTGTATATTAACTATGTGTTCACCGAAACATGAAAAAATAATAATATTTATATTTATTTAAGTATACATATTTAAAATTACTATACATAAATATTAAATTGTTCATTAATTATTAATTTAAATATCCTCATTAGAATTACTATTAATTAATTGAAATGGTTTGTTTGACCATTTAGTAGCCGTCAAAGATTCATCCCTCTTAATATTTTGACTAGCTTCGTCAACCATACTTCTTAGATATTATTTTGGACCCGCGATTTAACAATAATAAAAAAGCACATCGTGGCGGCTGCCGACAAACTTAATGCCGTCGAGCCCACGAAAGCTATCCTATAATAAGCTGCACTGGAAAACAGGTATGCAAAGAGAAGTAATAATGGCTCCCTTACACGCAGTAGTCGTGTCATTTCCTGCACAGGGCCATATCACTCCTCTTATGAATTTCGCGGAACAACTGGCCATGCGAGGATTCTTTATCACTTTTGTAACTACAAAATGGATGGACGAACGTCTTCTGAAAGCGGCTTCCAAAGATGCAGCGGCACGTGACCGTGAAATGGCAGAGAGGGCTTCAATTTCCAGTTTCTCTCCATTCCGGATGGCTTGCCGCCAGAACACGGTCGGACTACTGAGTCTGACGCCCATGACCTTTTTCTTGCAGTCCAACGTTTGGGCCCTGTTTTGGAAGGTGTCTTAACTGCACATATTAAATCTGCTCCACTTCCACCCATTACCTGTATTGTTTCCGACAGTTTCATGTCTTGCACCACACAGGTGACTGCTAATTTGGGGATTCCCAGAGTTATTTTCTGGGCTTGCTCTACTGCCAATTCAATTGTTCAGGCCAATGCTAACTTTCTGGTTGCTCAAGGCTATATTCCTGTCACAGGTAACCCTTGATTCTCCTATTTCTCTCAGCATTGGATTTGAAATCCATTCTGAATATGATTGACGCGGCTGACGTTTGTTGTTGCAGAGGAGGATTTGAAATCAAAGGATAAAGTGATCACATGTCTTCCGGGAAATCTCCCACCGATTCGCCCAACCGACATAGTCTCCATGTACCGGGAACAGCACGTCTTAGAGGCAACGTACTCTGCCTTTCTCAACGAATCCCGCAGCCAAAACGTAGGAGACTACGTGCTGGTGAACACGTTTGAGGAGCTTGAAGGAGGAAAAGAAGCAATTCAAGGTCTCACCATCAATGGCTGCCCTGCTCTGGCAATAGGCCCTGTTTTTCTTCCAAATTTTTGGAGGGCAGGAAGTCCATGTACAGCATGCGGGAAGAGGATAAAACGTGCCTTCGATGGCTCGATGCCCAGAAAAAGGGATCTGTGTTATATGTTTCCTTCGGCAGCATTGCGGTCAGATCCGAGAGGCAATTGCAGGAGCTGGCGCTTGGACTAGAGGCTTCTGGATACCCTTTCTTGTGGGTTCTCAGATCTGATATAGCAGAAGGCAAGTCTATCCTGGAATTACCAGAGGGCTTTATGGAAAGAAACAGGGATCGAGCTCTCCTTGTTAGTTGGACGCACCAGTTGCAGGTTCGGTTTTATTTTATCTTACGCGCTCTTGTTTTTAAAAAGAATGTTTATCATTGTTTTTAGTTACGTTGAATTGTGCTCAATGTAAAAATCATTGCTTTGTTCAACCGTGTCCACTCTTGTGAAGAGGCATATCTATCTACTCTGGGTGAGACATCGCTATCCTGGACCTTATGAGATACTTTTCGATTTTTTTCATTAATATATTGATACAAATAGAGGTAGTACACAATCAAAAGGGTTGTAGTTTAATAACGAGGATGGTGGCTTGTTATGCCATTCATAGGAGTATAAATCCCTCTAGATATTCAACATGAATAAGGTCAAGATTGTTCCTAGGTGACTTTGACGGATTGGATGTCCTTATTAGTTAATGCTACTTGGCCAAATGAAGGCTTCAATATAGATATACACTTATTCAACAAGTCTAATCAGCGACATATTAACTCCATTTATCATGGGATAAAGATGCAAAAATTAACTTCAATTTTTTTCTTTTTAAAATATGATTGCAGGTTCTTTCACACCCTTCTCTTGGAGCATTCCTCACTCATAGTGGATGGAACTCTACCATAGAGGCAATAAGTTTGGGGGTTCCAATGATTGGATGGCCTTATTTTTTGACAATTTATTCATTGTCGATTTGTTAAGGATATTTGGAGAGATGGCTTGGACTTTGAGGGCGTTGACGCAGATGAACACAAATTCGTGACGAAGGAGGAGGTGAATAACAAAGTGAGATGTATAATGGAAGGTTCTGCAAGCAATGAACTACGAAAAAATGCTTTAGGCCGAAAGAGTTGGCATCTAAAGCAAAGTTGATGGAAGGAGGGTCTTCGTATGTTAACATGAACAAGTTTATTGAAGATATGGGAAAGATAAACAAATCAACAGTATAAATAATTTCCAAAATCTATGGAATTTATATAATTAAGGTATTGTTCTATTTATCAAAAAAGTCATACTAGAGATGACCTCTTCCATTGGTGAGAATCAAAATGTCTTTTCACCCATTCATGGGAATGTTCAACGGTTTCTAAATTTCTAATTAATCGTGGTGATTTCATTTCATTTTATCATCCAATATTTTTATCATATATTCTAACTAACAAGATTCATAATGTGACTAATTCATTTTTTAGCTTGAAGGAAAGTCGATTAAACAAAAATAAAGTGGATATATTTAAACATATATATTTTTATTTTATAGCGAATACAATATAGAACTTTATAGGATGAAACAATAAATTACGAGTTAACAATACTACATGAAAACATATGACACATAATTTATATTATTAGAGGGGGTCTCATGCAAAATTAAGTTTTAGATTGATTAAGATTAAATTGTAAAAATGTAAGACCGTGATTTAGTAGTGGTATTTAATTTTTTAGTAACATCACAACTAAAAATATAAGTCGAGGTTTAATTTTTTTGTTTTTTTTTCTAAAGCAAAGGTTGAAATTATGTTGTATTAAAGTATTTAGTAATTCTATGTTGTAGATTACATTATAATAGTTATTATAAGATTAAATTGTAAAAACATAAGACCGTGATTTAGCGGTGGTATTTAATTTTTTAATAACATCACAACTAGAAATATAAGTTGAGGTTTCATTTTTTGTTTTTGTTTTAAAAGTAGAGGTTGAAATTATGTTGTAGATTACATTATAATTATTATTATAAATTGAGTTGTCTTTTGCTAATATTAATGATATCACTTGACTATTTGTATAGGTTTAAGTGTCATTTAATGAGTTTTTAATTTACTTATTTTTGTAAATCTATGTTGATATTTCAAGTTGTACTAAATTCTATACTAGTTCAATGTTGTATGTCACATCATAATTATGCCAAAAGGTGTTTTCACTGGTGGAATCCTCCTTAGTCTCTGACAACTGACAAGACATCAATGTTTATGATTTTTTTGGTCGACGAAGCACAAACATGCATCTGTCGTACACGTGGCACGTAGCAGTTGGAGATTCCTTTATCAAATGTAAGAGGTTTGGATGGTAGAGATAATGAGACAAAGAACATTGAATACGGCTTAATTGGAGCCGTTGAACTCTGAGAAACCCTCGATTTACCGGCCCTTGTATTTTTCAAGAAACCCTAAATTTAGGCAATTGAAGGACTATGCCAAGAAAACTTGTTAGGGGCATGTATTCAAAAAATTCCATGCAACTTGAGCAAGGCTTCCATTGTCGGAGACCTTCAACTGTTTTAGGGATGTGAGGAGAGGATTGTAAGGGTGTTGTATATTCAGATTGAACCCTAATGTGACTAGAACCAGCCATTCCACGTCCATAACGGATTTCCTCTATTGCTCATGCAGAGCATGGGAATTTTTTATTCTCGATGGGCAAACGAGTCTTTTTGTTACTGAAACTTGATATGAAATGATGGCGAGATCTCGCAGAGATATGGGTCTAGGGTTGTTGTCGGCCTTTGCATCCAGAAGCTTGAGGTTAGGCTTTCATTCTTATGTTGTTCTTCGCGTGGGATTGTCGGTGGAAAAAAAGGCAAAAAATGTGGTTGTTGTGATTGTAATCGAGGAACATTCACCTTCATGCCCACATCCTGCACAAACACTTTGTGTAGGATCTTCGGAGATGGGTTTATTTCTTCAAATCGATGTCATCTTCTCTCGATGGAGAATTCTCCTCTATTTCTGTCTGGAAAAATACCATTGAGTTGTAGCTTCGGCTCTGTGTATGAGGGTATTATAGGTGAAAGTTTGTAAAATGTTGAAAATCGTAGGCTAAGAAATGAAATAGCAATAAAGTGGTGGACAATGGTTTAGCGATGGTCGCAAATCAATAAAATTTCTAGAAAACGGGTGTGAAATTTTTTGATTGTTAATTGTAAAAGAATCATGCGAATAAAGGTATTTCAATTACCAAAATTAATTTCTCTCACTTTCGAGTATGCTTAAAATACCCCAACTTCATTTTTTTGCTAAATGTTAAGGTCGTTGTTATGTGGGTTTGGGACACTCCATTTTGGGTATTCGATGGTAGGGTTTCTATGCCTCATTCACTAGACAATGATATATGTGAAATAGAGAGGTAAGATGTACAACAAGGGTTTTATTTTTCTATTCTGGATATACCTCATTTTCCCCTAACATTTGTTGTATTTTCATCGGTTTTGGTCGAAAATGCGCTCGTGGTTGTTTTAAAATTTTATGGTAGGTAGGAAGTGATAGTTCAAGAACCACACACACGAAGCTATGGAAATGGGTGATGGTTAGAGGAAGGTGCATGATGAGGAGTGTATAGTGTAGTCTTTCTCGTGCATGTACAAAATGATTTACATTGCTAACATGCAACCTATCCCGCTCTACCGACTATTAAGCATACATTCAAAGAGGATTTCCAAGGATGTTGTTCTATTGGGAGAAGCATGTTTGTAGTTTGGTGAACGGGACCCGAGATATTCTATGCATCTGGCACTAAAACAAAGCATCAACAACTCATATAGTAGATTTCTTAGAAGAAATTCCTCAATGTATACTATCCTTGTAATTATAAATAAATCATTATCTTCATGGCAGAGTCTATTGAATAAAGCTCATGTGGCAATAGGACAAGGCTTCCATTTAATCCTGGTTGTCCAGAGTTATACCAAAGATTAAAAGTTGTTTCCTAAATGTATCTTTATAAAAGTGGGTATGCAAAAAGGCCCTGAAATAAGTAGAAATTTAATGCATGTTGTCAGACGAAAGATATTGATCAAGATGTGACTTACACAATTTTTGGGTTCTTTGTGCCCATGTGGAAAGATAATTATTGGTAAGAATGTTCATAATAAGAGTTGTTAGTTGTGAAATAAGGGCAATTGGCTTTGATTCCACAATCAACTATCTCTCCTATGCATCTCACTGTATTTTTAGTGCCACCTTATAAGGTGAAGTCGGAAAATCTAGCAATTTTTCATGTAGCAACACACCACAGCAAATTGAAATATCACTCGTGGAAATGATCAAATCAAATGTATTATTGAAACACAAATTAGTTCATAATTTAGGTCTATATTTTTGACTTGAACCCAAACTATTTTCTTCACTCTTGTACTTTAATGAAGATCACCTTGTAGTTCATAGTAATCTTGATATTTCATTGAAGTGGGTGGTGTTCTTGGATTTTCTTTTTATGAAAATGCAAAAGTTTCTTGATTTTCATGGTTGATGTTCCTGGTTTTCCTTTCTATGCAATGCGAAAAAACCCTAATTGTCATGGTTGGTGTTTTTATATACATGTAACGAGTCCATTGTAAGAAATTTGTGCTTATCACATGATTCATGGTATGAAAAATTGCATCTTGTGTTTGATATCATTAGTGCAGATTACATGGCAGGAGGAATCCGAAGATCTAGTTTCAAACCCATTGTAAAAGTTATATGATGAGTTTAAAAAGATCAAATTTAATTTTGTATCGTGTTCTTATAGACTTGAGCATATTGTGTTATATAATAATGCTTTTTAATTGCATATTGATGGGATTCCAATATACGAATGCTTATAAATACAAAATCCTTAAAGTGTTGATATTAGTGCTTATGATTTTAATAAAACCAAAAAGCCTTTACTTTAAAATCATTCACATTTTAGGAAAAGCTGACTTGGTTATGTAGTAAATTATTGTTTAGAAAAGATGTACTTTTAGATATGGTGGAAATTTTTGAAGGGAAATTGTTTCTTTTGTTATCTAAGTAGATATTTCTCGCAAAAAAAAGGTCCAGCTTATAAACCTACATTGAAGATTTGGTATTATATATGTAATTTAAAGGAGAATAGAAAACTCTTCAATACATTAATATTTGTGTCTTCAATGAAAACAATTACCTCAGGTCGTGCATTTACCGTGTTGAACACTCCACTCTGCATGCAAAAGGAAAATACATATTTTGAAGAAGCTTGTGACTTATAATTTTTTAGTTGTACAACCAACTGTTAAAACATCATTGTTGCAACACGTGCACTAAAGCATGTCTACAAATTCTTGATTTTTTTGTTCTAACCACCAAATTAAGATTGGTTGTGTATAAAACATATATTCTTTTTATTTTGTAAATAGTTTTTATTTAAATTGAATTCAATTAGTTAATATTTTTGCTATGTAAATTTTGGTTTAGATGTTCTTATCGAGGATTTTCTCTTGAATGTATTATTGGGATTTACATTCACCGAAACACCATAGTTTTGGGGATATGTCAATAACATTGAATTTAATAAATACAAATTGGTTCTTGTTTAAAATTTGATATTTAATAAGTTATAATTTGATTAATTAAAATTTGATTGGTGACTTGGGATTTAAATTGTACAAATATGCATGATTGATCAAGAAACAAATTTGAAAAGATGCATATTTTCTTGTAAGGTTTGAAAGATTTTAAAATGGTTACACTTAAAATGATGTGCTTATGTGTTAACATGGTATGACTTTTCATTTTCCATCCCCTATGAATTCTTTGCATTGTTCATATGGATGAATGCCATCTCTTTTCCATCTACCTCCTCAACTACAAGTCCTTTGTCCCCTAGGTTAAAACTCTCTTTGGATATTGTTCTTCAACACTTCATATATCGGGAACATCTCTAACCTTTGATATTGAATCTGCCAAATCATGCCTTAAATAATATATTTATATCTCATTGTTATTATCGAATGTGCACTTACTTTTGTGCCAAGTGCAAAATATCCATCTTGTTATTACTGGTACCAAATTGTGTTGCTCTCTTCAACATTTACGAGCCCTTATAGTTTAACTTCTTAAATGCATCCCTTTTGGCATCTTCATTACACAACCCATGTGCATTTACTACTTGAAAATAGGAAAACCCTAAGCGTTGACCCGAGGATTAACAATTTTTTTATCTTTGCAAATTTATAATGTGAACATGTTTTGCAGAACTTTGAGTATTATTATGCCAATACATCCTACCAAATGGGATGTATCTCGGTTAACTCTCGTGTGTTATCGGTTAGTGGAGCGATTTACAATTTTTCATGGTGTGTTGTTGATGCATGACACGATTTGGGTTGTTCGTGTGGTAAACCTACCATAATATATAAGTATGGAGAGTTTTTAGTTTTTATATTTGTTTACTTCGAAATGGATTTGGAATTTATTTTTATATTTCAAAGACATGGTACATGTAACAAGTGATTTGAATGAAATTCTGAAACTTTGATTGAATGGTTCTAAAAGATATTATAAAATCTCCAACTTCTTATTTTTTCCATTTCCAAGACCATTTGGTCCCTTTTTTTGGAAGTCTTTTGAGATGGCATCTTCACTTCATGTTGTTGCCCCATAAGGTCTCTCACTCAATGTATCTCCTATACATATATATTTTGTTATTTCTCCGAATATATATATATATATATATATATATTCAACGAACATTGTCTTAAATAAATAATGTTGTAATGGTAAGAAAAATTAACATGGTCCATACGTGACTTGTTGGAGATAAACAAATTGTATATGTTCTCTCCAGTAAAATTCCCAACTTAGAAAATCTTCTCCCGCATTCGACTTCTTCCTCATGAGTTCCCCTTTTCCTACAATCCTTCAACTTCATCAATGTTTTTCTATTGGTAGATATTTTCCCCTCGTTTTTCCACAAGTAGTCATTGCGGTCAAGTTTTGAAGTTGGTACATGTTGGATTTCCCCTTTTTATTTATCTCCTTTAGATGTAAATTGCACTCACTTGAATACTGCACTACCCTAATCGTTAACCTGATAGTTAGAAAACAAACACCACTCTAAATTTTGCATGATATCCCTACCTAGGAATTCTAAGTACACTCCGTGTCTTCCTCCACCTAACATGTCATGTAAAACATGCTTTCAGATTCCTATTACATTTACATTGTTCTTGACTACCTAATAAATTTAGGAGCTGCAAAATCTAACAAGTATTCTCCTTATCGACATTTTCCATTTGTTGCTTGCATTTTGAGATATCTCCCTCTACACTTTCATCGTCATCTTCCACAACTCAGGTTTTCTCCTTACGATTAACAAACATGCCATGTTCTTAGATTAGGGTATATTTTCACATTAGCTCCTCAATTCCTCCTTCCTTTCCCATGCACTTATCCAACCTCGGACATTATTTTCTACACCCATCTTCCTTTCCCTTTGTTCCTCTTCATCCAGTTTGCTCCTTCACTATATCCTTTTGGCATTCACATAGTACATTTCGTACGATTGCTAGTTAATAATATAGGTTGAAGTGCCATTTGGTGGTATTTTTAATTTTATAGGTTGATAGGTCATTTTTCATTATATTAATAAGTAATTCAAAGTAATATGTCATATCATAGCTTCTTTTTTTTGATATAGGTAAAAGAAAGGGTTTTAGAAGGGCCCTAACATTTGTATAGACCAAAAATGGAGAGATACAACATTACACAGACCTAAAAAAAAAAAAAAAAAAAGGGTATACAATACCACATATTAATAAAAGAAATAAACTTATAACTTCTACACCCTTAACACTAGGTCATATATTGGGATATGGGTAGCCGAATTATGGCTAACTTAATCTCTTATCATGTCATATCATGTTTATGTGTGCTTTCATATGCTTAGTGGGCCGGCCTTAGGGCTTTGGATAGTATAGTAGGGTATACATAGGAGTTAGAGAGTAGGATATTATCATCATATTCAACACTTGAGTCTTATTGTATGGTTTGTTGCCCTCGAAGTGGATAAGTCATTCCACTTTCATATTGAGATCATTTCTCTATATTTAGATGTTATTTGGTTATATATTGCTACTGATATTAAGATCTATATAAATAATTTAATTACAAGTGGTATCGAGCTTTAATCTTGGCCAAAATTAGGTCAAAAATCCTAATTTTTTGTTTCAATCATATCTTGAAAATAGGTGAGAATTTTTAGTAACATCAAAACTAGAAATATAGGATGAGGTTTCATTTTTAATTTTAAAAACATAGGTTAAAATTATGTTTTTAAAAGTATTTAATAATTCAATGTTGTAGACAACATTATAATTATTATTATAAGTTGAGTTGTCTTTTGCTAATATTAATGACTTCACAACTATTTGTATAGGTTGAAGTGTTGTTTAATGGCTTTTTAATTTATTTTTTGTAAATCTATATTGATATTTCAAGTTGTACTAAATTCTATACTAGTTCAATGTTGTATGTGACATTAAAATTATTAACATAGGCTGAAGTTTCATTTGGTGGAAATTTTAAAATATAGATTAATATGTCATTTTTCTTTATATTAATTATTAATTGAAAGTTCTAACATCATATTTGTTGATCGAGACAAAATCGGCACTTAGCGAAAAAACATACGAAGGATCGCGTAAAGAAGTAGAGCACATTCAAAAGCATGGGAGGATCAAAAAGGATAGCATGTGAAGAAGAGAGATAGATTCGGGACTTAGCCGTTTTCACGATGAGGATCTATTTTTGGAGATAGCGTGCGGAGCACAAAAATAAGTTTGAGACTTGCGTGACATGCCTTGGCTATTTTTGGATGATCGGCACGAAGTGCTTTGCACGAATACTTAAGACTAAGAATAGATCTACTACTATCAGTTAACTAAAAGCGTCTATTGTTAGCGCACTTGCATGTGTGGATATTTTTGTAACGACACATGGCTAATAATAGCATGCGACCTATTTTGGGATTAGATAAGTGGTGAAGGGTAAGTCCCCACCCTTATAAATATGTAGTGAGCTGTGTAGCATAGAGAGAGGTGTGAGAACTATGTTATAGTGAGATTATGCTACAAAATTTGATATGCGCATGAGTGTATACTATTGTTATTGTAAGGAATCTTATGTGTATTACTGAATTTAATATAATGGAGATTATGGGATAAATCAAGGTGTTATCATGGTTATAGTTCAGTGTTGCATTCTTGATTTCATCATGGTTATCTTTTAAGTTTGTTATTCTCTAGATCTAGATCCGAACATGCACTGTAGAATGATATATTAGTCATAGATATGAATGCTTTAAGTCTTCATCATGCTAACATCCTACAATAAAGAACCCTAAAGAGGGGCTTGGTACCTTTGCGCACTTTGGGTGAGCGCTCAGTCTAGGCTGAGTGATGTGCCAACGCGTTTGGGCTTTTACTGGTGAATTCTAGGCTACATCAATATCATAACTTATTTTTTATATAGGTAAAATGAGGGCTTTTGAAGGACCCTAACCTTTGTATAGACCAAAAATGGAGATATATATCATTACATGGACCTAAAATAGAGGAAAAACAAAATAGGGTATACAATACCACATATTAATAAAAGGAATATAACTTATAATCTGTTACGCCTTAACACTAGGTTATATATCGGGATATGGATAGCCAACTGTGGCTAACATATTATCTTATCATGTCATATAATGTTTATGTATGCTTTCATATGCTTAGTGGGTAGTAGCCTTAGTGCTTTGGATAGTATATATATATATATATATATATATATATATATATATATATATATATATATATATGAGTTAGAGAATAGGATATTATCATCATATTGAGCACTTAATTCTTATTGTATGGTTTGGAGGTTGCCTCCCTAAAGTGGCTAAGTCATTCCACTTGTATATTGTGATTAATTCTCTATATTTTGGTGTTCTTTGGTGATATAGTGCTTTGTTGATATTCGGATATATATATGTAATTTCATTATAAATGGTATTAGAGCTATGATCTCGACTAAAATTAAGTCAAAAACCCTAATTTTTTGTTTCATCCATATCTTGCGAACAATTGTGAATTTTTAAGAAATTGTTTGACTAGAGTTTTTAAATTAGAGGATATATCGATCCTCCACATTTCATAATATTTGGAATATTTTTGTGGAATTTATTATAATATTGTGTTTTCTAAAAATTCACTCCGAGGCCACAAATTTTGTAGTTTATTTTAAAATTTTACATTTTTGGAAATATCTCTACATTTAAGTCGTGGTATCTTCTTTTAGGTTTTGTTTATCTAGTAAAAATCATCTATAAAAATTAAACCCTAATTTCAATGATGGGGAGATCAACTTATTTAACAAATATTGAAATTTGTGAAATCCTAATTATGGAGTCGCAACACAATGATAATGTAATAACGCATGATTTGACCTAAGAAATAAGCAATTAAAAATTGAAACCCTAAGTACAATAGAAGGGATAACATACTTAGCTGATTTCTTAATTATTCCGGACTTTTCCAAATTGGAAAAATAACAAACAAGAGGAGGGAAACGTTGTAAAAAACCCAAAAAATGTGTGAAGCTAGAGAAGAGAAAGTGACCCTAGGGGTGAAAAGTGTATGTCTATATGTTGCGTTGTATTCTGTTGTTGATGTCACTTGATTCTTGATGATGTGATTGCTTCTTCCCATAAGGATGAACCTACAAAAGAGAGGAGAAAAATAGTGGTCAAATAAGTGTATATGAAAAATTCAATCCGAACGTGTAAAAGTTTGTACAAAATATGTAAAAATGTAAAAGGAACATGTGCACCTGATCCATGATGAGTGAAAAGGATAGAAAGGATCTTGAAAATGCTGTAGAAGAATGATTTTTTTTTGTGATCTCACACCAAGAATGAGTTTTTGGGTGATCTCATGCCATGGTAGAATAAGTGTAGGGAGAAAGGTCTAATGTTATTCTCCAACCTTTGACTACTTCCCAAAATTTATATACCACTATAAATGGTGCGATCCTATATTTTTCAAGTTCGATCCAACACGAATAGAAAAAGGAGATAACATGCATGATGATGTCTACGGAGAACTATGCCTATTCTGTGAAAATCGTTGTGTAAACTCGCTGCAAACTCGTTATCGAGAAAAATTATGTAACTAGGCTCCCCTTGCACCCCAAAAGGGTTAGGAGTGCCCACTCGCTCGTGTCTGTATCTAGGTGCTTGCATCTGCATGATTTTTGATAAGGAACCTATTCAGATTATGAGACCTTTCTATAACTATATATTGTTATGTTTCTATGTTGTGTGTTGTCTTGTAACCGTGTTGTATCAGTATCGTGAACTATCAGATGGGGTGGGTGATTTGATTCCCCTCGTTTGGGGTCCATGCGGTGTCGCTAAGAGTATGCAGCCCAAAGGAGAGGACCAGATGCTGATCTGAAACCGATGGCCTCTGTGGGGAGGGAATGTGCTTGGTAGAAACCAAGGCACATGCAAACAAATTTTCTGAAAATATGTGTTAGTGCAAATAAGATAAATACATAGATATACGACAATGTGTAATCTAACAAGCAATAAGACAAATTAGACCATGAAAATTGGATTACAAAGATGGGACATCACTCACAATATCATAAAACAATCGGGGCTAAAGCAGCCAAAAGTATACAATGTGCACATGAGACAAAGGGCATAACCCACAAACAATGGAAAACAATGAAAAAATTACAAGTAAAGAGTAACATACAACAATGGTGGAAAATAGTTCCTACAAGACAAATTTTGCACACGAAGCACACATTAGCATGTTAGGAAGATAAACATTATGTTAAGATGTGTATGATCGATTCAAGGTGGTGTGCCAAGATGAGTAATAAGTAGTATAAATTGAAACAATAACACTTGTAGTGTGTACAAAAGTAGATACCCCCAGGAGCCATTCGGGAGGTGGTAAGAGGAACAATGCCAAACATCCATGATGCATGTAATATATCTATGTAAAGTTTGCATTCACAACTATAAGGCAAGTGAAAACACATGTGTATATAGAAAATATAATGACATACGAGATATTCGTCTAACATATTAAGAAAAGTGTACATATGAGTATGAGTAAGCAAGAATAATGTGCAAACAATATATGCAGTATGTTGTGAGTTTGAATGGAATGGAATGTAAATCGAGTGTGATAGGAGCCACATGCCACCTAACAAAATGAGTATGCATGTGTTGTCACCCTCAAAATCCCCTCATTTTTCAATTCAAGTTTCAAAATTTTTGAGTTGGTGCCTTTGAGAGATGTTTGAGTAGATTGAGAAGTCTGGAGAGATAGAAAAATTGTGCTTTGAAGAAGTTGGTGCTCATTTGCAATCTCACCCTATTAATTTAAAATCTTGCAGTCCGCATGGTTTGATAAAATTTCTATCTGGATGCTTGAAAATTGTTTCTTTCATTCGAATGAAATTTTCAATCCTTCTCTTTTGGCTATGGATCATGTCGAGCCTTGTATTGTTTGCTAGTTTCTCTTTCCATGGAGAACAATTTGAAATTCGGAGTGTAAATGGTGGAGTTTCCCCCGTATTTTTTCTGATGTGAATGATAGGCGTATCTTCCCTGTCAAAAATTTTTTTCCCCAACATCCGCGAGTACATGGACATCTCTAATTGGATGTGCGCGGCGGATTATTTTGTGAACTTATCATTTTTTGTTATTTTTACAAAAGTGTCAAATTGGCTCCATGGCGTGAAGGATCCTGATTGGTCAAACCGAGCTAACGCGGGAAGGTGGATCGTCGGAGCACTTTGAAGATTTTAGCTTTATTTCCAAAAGGAGTAAAGTTACAAAATGATCTGCAACTCGCCGAAGCCATGTATTGAATATCCGTTGAAAATTCAAAGCAAAGAGGTGGGTTGTTAGGACACTTTAGGAATTTTGGCTTTGTTTCCATAAAAGGCGTAAAGTGATAAAGTGAACTGCAGCCCCGCTCATGCCAAGGGATAAAGTCAAATGTTGAGCCCGCATCAAAAGTCAAAGCAAAGAGGTGGGTTGTCGGGACACTTTAGGAATTTTGGCTTTGTTTCCATAAAAGGTGTAAAGTGATAAAGTGAACCGCGGCCCCGCTCATGCCAAGGGATAAAGTCAAATGTTGAGCCCGCATTGAAAGTCAAAGTGGAGAGGCAGTTGTCGGGACACTTTAGGAATTTTGGATTTGTTTCCTTAAAAGGCATAAAGTAATAAAGTGAACCCATGACCCTAATCATGCCAAGGGATAAAGTCAAATGTTGAGCCCACATCAAAAGTCAAAATGGAGAAAGGTAGTGTTCAATCGAGGCCCGAATCGGCTAAGTATAGAAGGACCGCGGAAGGTGCCATGTGTCTCTTCAGTGCACTTTTTGTATGGTGCAAAAATGCAGAGACCCCAAACGTGTGTAGGCCCTCCACGTGGTCAGAGTTTGAAAAGACAAAGCTAACCATTGAATCGACTAAGTATAAAGAGCTGGCAGAAGCCTCCATGCGTCCCAACGATGCACCTCCAAAGGCCAAGTTCAAAGCAAGATCCTAAGTGAGCATAGACTCTCCATGTGCCTCATCGGCGCAACTTCAAAGGTGTGGCCCAAAGAGAGACCCTGAACTAGCGCTAGCCCTCCATGTGTCCCAGGTCCAAAAAGGGGACAACAGCTATTGAAAAGTCCAAGCTCGAGACAGAGCAAAGGAAGCTTCCACGTGTCATCTCAAGTATCTTCAAGGTTAAAATCCGGAGGCGTAGTCCCCAAACAAGTGCCAACTCACCATGTGGTCAGAATCAAGAGGGGACATATCCGGCTGTTGAAAAGTCAGTCTGCGGAAGCCTCCACACGTCCAATCGGTGCTCTTTCAAAATCAAAGTTCAGGGGGCAGTTCCAAATGTGTGCCAGCCCTCCACATGTCTCGGGTCAGGCAGAATGTCTCCGCCAATGGGAGGCACTTAGGAAGAATACAAAGGAAATGGAGTGGTCTTGTGGATGATTCCATGTGTTAGTTCGGTGCAATTTCAATTTGGGCCCACGGATCCATTTTGTGAAAATTACATTTTCACCATTTTTGTACGGATTCGATTCAAATATTCAAATGAGCATAACTTTCACTCTAGTGCTCAAAATTCAACAAATTTTATATTGTTGGAAAGATCTTGGTCTCCTCTATGCCATGAAAGCATAAAATATTGTTTTCAGCAAGATTTGATGGTTGGAAATCTAGAAAACATCTTTCACACCATTAATACATGATCTAATTACTTCAAACAGATCAGATTTGATCCGATCTTCCATCCTTCCTTCTCCAACATGCCAAACAAACATGGAGAACCGACTGGATATCTTGATTTGGGTGAAAATATGGAAAACATCTTTTGTGCCATTAATATGTGATCGGATTGCTTCAACTAGATCAAATTTGATCGATCTTCCATCCTTCCTTCTTCAGCATGCCAAAGACATGTAGAAGCAATTTGATGATTGTAGGTAGATTTGCAGGGGCATTGATGGTTGGTGGTTGTGCTTCCAGATCAGATTTTCTTCCATCTCTTCTTCTCCTCTTTTCGCTTCATCTATAAATGTAAGAGCTTGGCTCATTGTAAATGTTGGACTCTGATACTTTTGAAGTGTAATTATAGTTGAAAGTAAATCAATACAGAAGGATTTTCCCCTTTTCTCTATCTTCCTCCATTGTCCCTTCTTGCTTACCTGAAATTCATGGATCATTTATCTTCTGTGATAAGAAACTTTGTTTTCTTATTGATATGATTTCTAGAAATTTGTGTCTATGGAATGATATCTTATGTTGTGAATGTGAATGATTTTGTTCTATATCACTCTTTCTCAGTACGTATGGGGTTATACTCTGCTATCTATATTTCCTCAAAGTACTATTATATTATGATCTTTCCTTTCTTTAGTTCTTCCATTCATTTTTATTGATAATTTATTTTGGTATAAAATCATTTCAAGATGTCATAGGTCCAACCCGAAGATGAAATTTGTACATTTGTATATAAGCTTTACTACTTGCTTTCAATAAGGTAACCTCTCCCATAAAGAGGAGGGACTTGTTGTCCCCTGACTATGGTTTTGTTTAAGTACCATTTTAAAACCCATAAGTTTTTGGTGACTTTACTGTGGATTTTGTTTCAAATGTATCCCTTTCTATAATAACAACTTCAAGATCATTTTGGTCCTGGTGACTCTACCAGTATACATCGGGGATTGAAATTTTGTCATGTTTGTTCTCTTGATCTAGGAACCTTCCCAAGAACGAAGGTAAAATGAAGAACACTTTTTGGCCCACATCACCAATGAGTGATAGTGAAAATGATGGGGATGATGATGGAGATATCCCTATTAATAGTTTTCAAGCTCTATTCAGTCCGAGCAGTGCTCGATTTTACGCTAAACATCTATAGAGGTGTAAATCTAAGATTGTTTCCACAAACATTGCAACAACTTCTCAAAAAGTGAAGAACACTCCAATGAATTTGAGACACCTTGTAACAAAGAGGAGAACATTCAAGTTCTAGAAGCTTCTCATGATCATGTATTCATTCCTCAGCATTATCTCAATTCCACCAATGAACGTCTTCTTATTGCTCCACCTAATGCATGTCAATTTAATATTCCTTCAAATAATGAAGAAGACAAACAACTTGAGGCTTTCTTTCAACCTGAAATAGAGTCTATAGAAGATATGTCATGTACCAAGGTTGAATGTTCTGGTTTTTAAAAAAGTGATCCTACGCTGGTGGAAGTGGATGTTCATCATAACAAAATGGACAAGATTCCTCTCTCTCCTATGACTGAAGAATTTCAACGCACTGAGATGAAGATCATTGTAGACCATCCCCTTGTTTTAAGATCTCTCAAAAATGAACACATTTATGTACTCAAGAAGAAGAAATCAACGAGATCACTAGTTCCCCTATTATATTTATGGATAAGATGAGAACACATGAGCCTTTTTGCAGTCCTTCAAAACAAATAGAAAATGGAGAGCCATGCTTGGAATATTTTCTTCACAACTATGACATCCTGTCTTAGCTCACCCTTGAAATGCAAACAAAAGGAAGAGGATGATGTTGTTGATCAATATTTACTTAGTCTAACAACATTTCAATTCCCTGCTAATCATGAAGACAAATCAACAATGTAGCTTGTACCTAAGAGTCATGATCTTCTAGAATCAGGTGTTGATTTTGCAAAAACAGGTATGTTTTTCAGAAACATGGTCAAGATTACACCTAATGGTAAACCATCCAATACCTTTTCCAAGTTCCTCTTGAAGATGATTACAAGGAAAATTCAATGGAAGTTAATTTTTCTCATGAGATGTGCCATGGTGATAATTGCAATCTTCATTCATATGCTAGCATCATTCTATCAAAACAGGGAGTTGACACTATTGGGATTGGATTTTCTCATCCTATTGTCGAGTTTGGTGATGTGTAGAAATCAGTATGAAGGTAGTCAAAGGTCGTACAAGTCTTTGTATGGCACTATTCATTCACATAAGAGGAGCCTCAAGAAGATATTTAGTTCTTCACAAGGACTGAATTTTTTAGTATGGAATATCATTATCTGGATGGTCTTCTTTCCTCAATTTTTCTTTTCAAGCCACATAGTGTTCCCATGATATTTTGGTATGCCTAACTGCTCATCTTCAATTCACGGGTGCCTCATACTTTCACCATGTTGTTCTAAAAAGGTACTTATTTTTATCATCCTGTCTCTGGAGTTGTGTAGGATTTGTGCAGTCCTCCTTTTTCCCCCTATAAATATTCTTTCTTTGTATATACTTTCCTTGTTTTGGATTGTTTCCTTTCCTGTTCCTTGCTATGTGTTGTGTTTTGTTTTTGTCTTTCCTTTTTGGTTTGTTTCTTCCATGTGTGTGTTGTCTTCACGTTTGCTTCACCATTGACTCTATTTTCCAAATGGATAAGACATTGTCCTTTTCATAGTTTTTCTATGGTTCTTGATCTTGCCTCGATACTCTATCCCATCCAAGTCATCCCCGAGTAAAGAGCCAACTATTATCACCCTCAAAATCCCTTCATTTTTCAAGTCAACTTTCAAAAATTTGAGTTGGTGCCTTTGAGAGATGTTTGATCAAATTGAGAATTATAGAGAGATCGAAAAATTTGTGCTTTGAAGAAGTTGGTGCTCATTTTCAATCTCGCGTTGTTAATTTAAAATCTTGCATGATCCGCATGGTTTGATAAAAAAAATTTCTGGATGCTTCAATTTTTTTTCTTTCATTTGAATGAAAATTTCAATTCTTCTCTTTTGGCTGTGAATCGTGTCGAGCCTTGTATTGTTTGCAGTTTCTCTTTCCATGGAGAATAATTTGAAATTCAGGCATAAATGGTGGAGTTTTCCCTCTGTATTTTTTTCTACAGTTGTGAATGACAGGCATATCTTCCTTGTCAATTTTTGGCCCCAACATCCATGAGTACATGGACATCTCTAATTGGATGTGGCGTGGCATTATTTTGTGAACTTATCATTTTTTGTTATTTTTGCAAAAGTGTCAAATTGGCTCCATGGCCCCGAAGGATCCTGATTGGTGAATCGAGATAAGGTGGGAAGGTGGATTGTCGGAGCACTTTGAAGATTTTGGCTTTATTTCCAAAAGGAGTAAAGTTACAAAATGAGCAACTCTGCTGAAGTCATGTATTGAATATATGTTGAAAAGTCAAAGTGGAGAGGCGGGTTGTCAAGACACTTTAGGAATTTTGGATTTGTTTCCATAAAATGCGTAAAGTGATAAAGTGAATTGCGGCCCCGCTCATGCCAAGGGATAAAGTCAAATGTTAAGCCCGCATCGAAAGTCAAAGTGGAGAGGCGGTTTTCGGGACACTTTAGGAATTTTGGCTTTGTTTCCATAAAAGGCATAAAGTGATAAAGTGAACCGCGGCCCCGCTCATGCCAAGGGATAAAGTCAAATGTTGAGCCCACATCAAAATTCAAAGTGGAGAGGTGGATTGTTGGGACACTTTAGGAATTTTGGCTTTGTTTCCATAAAAGGCGTAAAGTGATAAAATGAACTGTGGCCCCGCTCATGCCAAGGAATAAAGTAAAATGTTGAGCCCACATCAAAAGTCAAAATGGAGAAAGGAAATGTTCGATTGAGGCCCGAATCGGCTAAGTATAGAAGGACCACTGAAGGTGCCATGTGTCTCTTTAGCGCACTTTTGGTATGGTGCAAAACGTGAAGACCCCAAACATGTGCAAGCCCTCCACGTGGTTAGAGTTTGAAAAGACAAAGCCAACCATTGAATCGATTGAGTATAAAGAGTGGCGAGAAGCCTCCACGCATATAAAGTAGGATCCTAAGTGAGTGCAGACTCTCCACATGCCTCATTGGCGCAACTTCAAAGGTGTGGCCCAAAGAGAGATCCCGAACTAGTGCCGACCCTCCACGTTGTTATATTGTAAAATTGACATGGGAAATTTACAGGTAACCATACCAAAAATTTTGTTTTGACCCCTAGGAAAGTTTGACAACGTTTGAAATGGCCTAAAATTCCCCTTCCGAAAATCAAGTTTTAAGAACTTAGCCATTTTCAGCCTTTTTGAGCTGGGTGCAAATATTGTTGTGACAACATCAAGAAAAGTGTGCACCCCTTTGGCACCCTAAAAGGCATGTCAACATGACAAGAGTTGCACCCCTAAGGTGCTAAGAGTTACATGCCAGCATCCTCAAACTTGCGCAAAAAATGTGAATAAGGTGTGAAAATTAATGTGTCGACAGATAAAAATGTGCGCCCCCTTTTCCCCTTGGCGCTGAAAATTGCATGTTGACACTTTCTTAAGTGCACCATAAGTGCTGAAATCCCCATGTCGACACCTTTCCATCCGCGCCAAAGGCACACCACCTGCCATGTCGACACTTCACCAACCGTGCCAAAGGCGGTTGGTGGTGCAATAAATGCCAGGTTTTCTATATATAGGCGCATTCAACCTGTCATTTTCACGAATTAAAAAACAAGAAAAGTCTTTCCTCTATGCTTGTCAGTTATCCTCGTCAGCCTCACGTGTCATTCCTCGTGCTTGTGGATCCCACATCTGTCCTTCGTCATTATATATCCTGGTAAGTGGTTTCTGCCCGTCTTATTGTTGTTTGTGGTTTTTATGTCAGGTTAGGTGATTAGGGTTGTATATCAATAACAATGAACCTAAAAATAATTTAACAAACCAAATCGGCTCTTGAAAACCCTCTTCCCACTCCTTCCAGATCTACAAATCTGGAGGGCTCTACCTCAGAATGAGCTCAAACCCATTTTGCCTCTACTCCCTGCCTTGCTGAAAACCTCTCCTCCTTGTCATTTGCCAAATCCAAATGCAAAATATAAGAAAAACCAATAAATGAGGTAATTGGCTAAAATGTTAAAAAAAATGGTTAAAACCTTCAATAACTCATCTTTCCATGTTGCATTCAACATAGTCACGTCATAGGTGCAATGTAGACCCATGCAGCACAAGAATCCCTCCCGCACACTACCTAAGCAAGTACTTGGCCATTTCTCAAAAGGCGTAGGAATTGGTGCACAAGAACAATAATATCAACATTATATCTTTGTGTAAACTAGACCCACATTGCGCATGTCAAACCCTCTCACGCGCTTAATTTCATGTTACATCTTGCAGTGCGCCTAGCGCACCTCAAGCACCTATAAAAATTTCACATCCACGCCTTGGTGCACCTTGAATGCGTGCAACACCAAGAAAAATCGTGCCCCACACATTTCTCTTTAGCACTAAGATCTTTCATGCAACACTCCTCAAAAGAGTGCCCCTCTATAATCCTTTGGCGCAACTTTCCCCCTTCCAACACAGGCACATCTTTTTGCATGTTAACATCCTCAAAAGTGCGCCCAACCTATTTAAGCCCCTGCAACATGCTATAAACCTGTGCCTTGCACCTTAAGGCTTATAAATAGCTCATTTTTCATTCTGCAAGTTGTTATTATGGATAACATGATGGTTGACATGGCTCTTCTGTGTTGGACCTCTTTGATTCTCCATGCAGAGCAACAACAACCACCCTCGAGCTCACACATGTCTTCATCGAGCAAGAAGCCAACTAAATCTAAAGGAAAAGCTAAGTTGACAGAGAAAGAAATGAAATATAAATATCAGAGAGTCAGGATGCCTGACTCACTTGTAGAATGCTCTCTCGATATCAGAGACTCGAGTGGGCCACATAGACATGGATGATTTCTGGGCTAGAACCCAACAAGTTACCGGTAGCCCATGGATGGACAAGCTGGTGGGTAGTGGGCTACATTTTGCAGCAGGTCTTCCAGTAAGTGCTATCAATAATGAGTTCATCATGATAGTGGCCCGTTGTTACAATAAAGACACAAGATGTGTCGAAGACAAAGAGGGCAAGGTGGTCATTAACCTCACAGCCCGGCACTTCGAAGTCATGTTGGGAATTCCTCACCATAGCCAGTATGTGGTAGTAAGTTGAGAAGACTACATAAAGACTTGGACCGATAATGAGGACAAGTGCATGCAGATGATGAATGAGGTTTACCTGAAGAACAAAAAGGTAACGAGCAGATGGCCACAGACCATCCACCACAGTGACTTCTCAGAGGAGCTAAGTGATACCATCACTTTCCTCAGCAGAGTATTCGGGCTTCCTGATGCCCACCACTTTCACAAATGGATGCTCAAGTACTTAGAGACCATAAGAAAGAATGTTGCCTGAGCAACGTTTCAGCTGGGGAGAGATTATCAGTGATACTATCTCGCAGCAACTCCAATAGGTTTCAACGACTGGGAGGTTCTATATGAACTCCTATGTCGTATATGTCGCTGCCTCAGAGAGAGAGTACCCAGGACTGATTCAAAGTGGGGTATGGCCTCAGGTCAAGATATATGAGTACTACCAGGAGCTAAGGCTCGAGGCCAGTATCACCCAATTCAACAAGATCAACGATGCCTTTTTCTATGAGGTGATCTACCTAATGAGGCCAAACATGAGACATGGTTGAGACCAGCATGAGCGTGGTCACTGCCATAAAGAAATGGGGGGATTTGTTTACACAATTCCCCACCTTCACCTATCTCAGAGTGGTAAAATTCCTGGGAGAACCCACAAGGTTACCAAGGTATGCGGGGCCCAAGCTGATCCTGCTGGAGCTGTCAAGACAGCTAATCACCTATCACGAGAAGTGTATGAAAAGAAAGAAGGGTGGAACTCCTTTCCCCCTCACAGTTGGTAGATACACCTACGCTCATTGGGTAAAGCCCAAGAAATGTTTGCAGAGCTGGAATTTCTTAACTCTGAAGCATAATTTCCCGAGCAAGGCCAACCTTCGACTACCGGGCTTGCCTCCCAAGGCAAAGATTGATCCCATCCATGTCCTATAGATTGAAGACATATGGATAGACGTCAACCATGAAGTTGAAATTAGGCGAAAGGATCATTCCCACTGCACCTGGCAGAGATCATCCACTATGGAGTTGCCATCATCCCAAAATATTTCAAGAAAGCGATCAAGAAATTGATCAGGTTTACCTTGATATGGATGGGAATGATTGGCCATTCACAAGCATCGATAGGACTAAGGTACCAAAGACCATAAAAGAAAGGGTCCAACCCATGCCACAATTCCCTTCCATCTCCCACCTCTTCCATGTTTTCCTCCCTTGTGGATATGTCACCTAGTATTTCCTCTATTCAACTACAGATCCCTTCACCTCCATGTCCTTCTCTTCCCCTGTAATGACTCTGGGCCCTGCGAGCACTAGTGCATTGGACTTTTTATCCATGACGCCACCAAGTATTTCCACTTTCTTCCCGAGTCCACTCCAGTTTCTCCCCCTTTCACCCACGTTTCCTCTTCTTCTTCCGATCCCGATCCCCTAAGTCTTGATTGGATCTCCGACCACCTGAGTCAACACAAGAGGAAAGTCCCCATTATAGCTATGGACTTCTTCGTCACTCCGAAAAAAGGGACCCAACAAGAAAAAGCATTAACTCGCTTCTCAAAAAGTGCCTCAAGAGAAAGGGTCATGGAGATAGCTTATCTGAATCCCATAAAGAAGAAAGAAGATATGTCTCCTACAGACTTCACAGTGACTCAAGTCACAATGGGAACATCATCCGAAAGCCTGCAAGGAGAGGCCTTATCAGCTGTCGATGCACTCTGCAAGAAGCTACAAGATGCCAAAGAAGAGAAGAGGATACTCAAAGAATAGAATAGACATCTCCTCCAAGCTTTGCGAGAAGATCGGAAAAGCTCCTTCAACAGCTCTACTACGTGAAACTGTTCAAGCTCCAAGCCAAGAAAAAATAGATGAATACATAAAGATTGCTGAACAGGGTACAACTGTGTCATCCTGGATTGAGAAGATCCTCCAGGATGGTCAGATAATAATTGGTAGGTTCATGTTGCTGCATCAAGATATAACTTGGGGAAATAAAGAGCTGCGAGTAGAGCTCCCTTTTGAGGAGTTGGATAATGCTAAGGCAGCAGCAGGAACTTTCCGGACCATGGTCAACTATTCACCGATGACTGTTAAAGGTCAGCGTTATCGATCACCCATGGGAACATTATAAATCTCTCACTGCTTTAGATTACCGGGTTGATCAAATGGAATTCATCCTGGAAAGAATCAACAAATTCAAGGAAGAAGCCTTGGATGCGCTACACAACATGGAGAAAGTAGTTTCAAAAATGTCTCCTAGACTGCTCAAGCCATCCTATGAGTTGAGAGAAGCTAGATGACACGTTCCAACTCTTCAAGGGTATTGTCTCTCAAGGTCTGGTGCAAGAGGTCACTTTCGATCGAGAGTCCATCAACAACCTCTTAGCCTACCGTGATTTTATAGGCTCTTTGATCAATGCAAATGAAGAGTACGCTGATTTTCCCGACAAGCTCAAGAACGAGAAAGAGACTTGCGAGGTTATTCATGACCATTTCTAGGGTCCTGATCAATACCAACTTCAAAAGATGATCAGCAAGTTTGTAGAGTATCGGGCACAGTGCCACATTGACTCTCCTGAGCCTCAGCCCGAAGCTAAATTTGAGCCGAGAGACGATGATGAATAGCTTCCTCCGGGATGGATTTTCCATTTTTATAAAATATTTAAAAGCATGTTGGCACACATGATGACATCATCCATATTACACCATGGGATATTGCCATCCTAAAATTGCCCAAAAGTCAACTTTTGACTTTTAGATATTTTGTAAATAAGTGGTTGGTTTCTTTTTGTCCTCTTTCTCCTCCTATAAATACTGGAATACTTGTTGTATTATGTGTGGACAATCTTGTACAAAAATAGAAGTGAGGAGAGAAAAGACTTTGAGCTTTCTTATATGAGAAGAAAACATTAATACAAATATTTAGAATTTGTGCTGAATACATGTGTTATATGCATTAGATCTTTCTTACGTCGAGATCTGTGTGTTTATTCTATTAGATTCATATCTACTTTTGTCATTTGTTTATCAAGATCGCTTTATTTGTTTATGTGAGTAAGTTTGGCTCTGTTTACTACCGGCCCAAAACATAAACCTCTCGACCTTTCTACTTTGGAATTCATTTATTTTCCCCTTCGATCCATCTTTCTTCCATTCCTTCATTCCTTTCTGCTCTGTTCTTCGGAACTAACTCTACTGGGATGAGATCCCAAACCCCCCTAAAGGTAGAATAGTGTAGAACTTGCACAAGTTCCTACTGGTAGAATAACAATAAACTAGTTTCACTTTGTTGTCACAAAGAGGGGCTATGCCCTGCACAATGTTGGCCTATCTATCCATAGATCTACCCACCTGAAAAATTTTGGACCAACAGTTTTTGGCAACTCGTTGGGGATCAAACTAAGGAAATAAAAAAACTGTGAAAATCACTACCAGTTTGCAAATTTTAACCCTTTGTTAAAATCCAATTTTTTTGTAAAAGTGGTCCAAACTGGAAACTTTTCTTAGTAGATCTATAGATCTGGACCAGTTAGAAACCTTTAGTTGAGTTTTTATAAAAATCTGTATATTTCCATAGATCTGAGATTATGATATTTTACAATATTTTCAAAACCTTGCAAAAATCAGATCTAAGATCTGAAAATCAGCTTACTAAAATTTACCCACCTTTTATCCCTACTAATCCTTGTCATAAAACCGCAATCGGTTGTTTAAAAGGGATAAATTTAAGTATTTAGAAAAGTGCATGCTGCTGATTTTTTCCAGAAAAATCAGAAAATCAGCAAGTACAAACAAAAAGATTATTATAAATCTACTCCAAATTATTGCCGATCTGAGTAGATACACTGGCGGGTGAACCATTTACCCGTAGTAGAAGAGCTCGTGGAGAAGTCGATCCTATTTTTGATCTACTTCAGAGGCACAATTTCAGTATTACACCAGACGATTCTCATCACTGAGTTTAGCTGATCGGTCAGCAAGAAGTGCCTCACCTCCACGAAAGAACTAGTTTTCACAAGGAGCTTCCACGTCAATTTGTAGTGCCTTGTTACTAAGTGGAACCACACTCCCGGCTCGTGTCCTCTTTCCAGATTTTCAAATGGCAAGTACCATGGGGAAATGCTATGGGTCCTCTTGCATTACCACATCCAGTTCACACACTCCCTCATGGAAATCGCAAGAATTTCCCAAAATTTGATGGGAGTGGAAATCAAAGCACTGATGCGCATATTGCTATATTTATTATGTCATGTAGTATTCTAGACGTGACTCACGAGGATGTGTCTCGTGCGTCTTTTTCTTGAAACCTTGCAGGGGCCAAAGACGCATTCAGAATGGTTCCAACATTTACCAACCGGATCCATCACCAGTTGGGCCACATTACGAACTACATTTGAAGACAGGTATAAGCCTTCAGAAGATGCATTTGTGTTACTGTCAAAGATTACTCACTTGAAGAAGGAGGCCAATGAAACCATGCGTGATTTTATCACCCATTTCAATTCATTGATTAACCATGTGCCACCTGCCATGTTTCCAACACCAGAAAATCAAAAGTGTTTCTTTGTGAACGCCATGAGTTCAAGAGTAAGTTTCTTACTTTTACAAGAACAAATCACCACCTTGGTCCTCGCTCAAGCTACGGCCATTTGGATAGAGGATAACTTGCTTATATCTAGTGAGTTAAAACAAGAGCTGTCCAAATCAAAGGCTTCAACTCCTTCTCAAGCCACTTCATCAGATCCAAAATTCCAAAAGATGGCAAATGACTTGCTCGCATTAAAGAAGTAATTAGCTCAAGCTTCGTCTAGCACTCAGTACCGAGATATCCCACGGAGGAACTTCACTCCCAACAATGCCCCTCAAATGCTGTGTTTTCCTGATGCTGCTCCAAGGTTAGCACTTGAGGCCCCTCCGATTAATGTCTTAGTCAAGATCGCAGAAGATGAGAAAAGTTACGAAGAACCTTCGTCGCAAGGCGAAGATGATCAAAATGTCGGTGAACCGACTGGTGACTCTACGATTGGGTATATGGAATTTGAAGAAGAGGAATCTAATGAAGAGGAAGGTACCCAAGGGTACACAAGGGGACAATCATATGCTGTTTTCACCCACTCAAAAGGAAAAGAAGCGAGAAGTTCTTTGGTAAGATACAAAAGGAAAAGGCTATATTAAATACGCCTCCAACCATTGCTAAAAGAGGTAATCCTCTTCCTTCTCAACCTCCTATTAAACCTTTTCGAAGAAATCCTTTCCCATATCTCTCCTTCAAATCAACCTCCCTCTAGTTCCATAAATACTAGTACTACTTCTCTACCATCGCAAAATGAAGGACTCATTCCTTCGTCAAGACAACCTTCGTCGCATTCGACATAGTCAATCATGCTAAAAAGACCAAGATTCAAATGTCCGAGGTGAATATCTTGAGCCTAACCCTGAGAAGCTTGTAAGATTAACCAAATATATCCAAAGTCAAGCTACCGTCCCCTCTCCTGTCTCCCCAAAAGGAATCCTTTCCACTCCTCCTGCATCTCACATAAATGTTGCCTCGACTTCCATGTCAGGAAAAATTGAACCTTTTTATCTCTCCCTACTAATCAATGGTCACAAGCTAAGTAACTGCATAATTGATTCTGGGGCTTCTGATAATGTCATGCCGGCAAAGGTCACCCATGCTTTGGGCCTCACTCTTACCAAGCCTTTCGGCAGATGTTACTCCATGGAAACCAAATAGGTTCCATTAATTGGTCAGATCAAAGATGCACAGTTCGCATTTGCAGCATTCCCAGAGAAAAGGGTAAAGATGACCATCCTCGTTGCTGATATTCCAGCAGCATATGGAATTTTACTAGGGAGAAGTTTTTACAGGGAAGTTGGTGGAGAGATTCATATGGACTGGTCCAAAGCCAGAATCCCTGTCAAAGGAGTAATGCAGACATTAGAGCCTGAATCACAAAAGAAGTACCTGGTCACCAACTCTGATGACCCCAAGGCCTAGATTCTCTTCGAATCATTAGGGATGGGGAACTACTTCTTATCCACTAAGTCTGATAGAATGGATGTTCTCATCCAGGAGGAGGACCTTAACAAGATATGGACGTTGTAGTTTGATGGCAGTTGTGTAACAAGTGGATGTGGCGCTGGAGCCGTCCTGATATCTCCTGAAGAGGAGATTTTCCCTCTTTCTTTCAAATTGTAGTTTTTCAATACAAACAATACTGCTGAGTATGAATCTCTTCTACTAGGCATGCAAGCTGTAAAGGAAAGAGGAATCAAGAACCTAAAAGTCCAGGGTGACGCTGAACTGATTGTCAATCAGGTAAAGGGAGTATACCAGGTAAAAAATGACAGACTCAGGCACTACCGCAATGTAGTATGGGACAAGCATTGAGGAGTTCGATGCCTTCTCAATCAAAGTAGTTCCATGAGCCCAAAATGACATGGCCGATTCATTGGCCGTCTCTGCCTCGCTTATGCTCCCTCACCTAGGGCTGAAAATAGACACATATACCATTGAGGTAGTCTTTCACCCAAGCGTGCTAGAAAATTCTCACCACCTGGCGGTATTCAACGATGACAATCAGCTTATTGCTTTCCTAGAGAAAGCAGACAATTTCAATGAGCTTCATTTTGAAGGATCTACTTCGGTATGTCGTGAGTCTGTCACTGGTCAAGCAAATGAATCAATAGAAGGTGGAGGCATCTATCAGCTCAAGGGGAACAAAATTTTGAAAGGTTTAGTCTCCCTAGAATGATTGTTTGACAAGCATGACCACTTCGTCAAGAAAAAGTGACAGAATGACCCTAGCTCTTCTCCAGAGACCGAATCTATTAATCTAAGCTCTACAGAGCATCCGCAGTTTGTGAACATCGGGAAGTGTTGTACACCCGAGGAAAAGTAGAAATTTGTCAAGCTATTGAAGAAATATATGGACGTATTGGCATGGTCTTATGCCGATCTAAATTCATTCAAGCCTAAGGATGTTCAGCATGACATCCCATTAAAGGACGACGTCAAACCCTTTTGCCAAAAACAAAGGCACTACAACCCCAAGATCTCAGGTACCATCCAGGATAAAATACAAAAGATGCTGGATGTAAGAATCATTTGTATAATTCATCATAGTACCTAGACCACTAATATTGTACTGTGCGGAAGAAGAATAATGAAATACACATATGCGTAGACTTTCGCAACCCGAACCAAAGCGTCCTTAAAGACAATTATCCATTACTCATAATGGATCAAGTTCTACAGTAAGAACGATTCGTAGATGCTTTCCATTCTTGATGGCTTCTCTGCTACAATCGATTAAGGTCATGCCCGAGGACCAATTCAAAACAACATTCACCACTCCATGGGGCACCTTCACCTACAAAGCAGATGCCGTCTCGGCTTGACCAATACCGGTGCCACCTTCCGGTGAGCTATGGACTTTGCATTCAAAGGTATGATGGGAAAGGTCATCGTAGTTTACCTAGATGACTTAACCGTGTTCTCTAAGAAATGAAGTGATCACTTTGATCATTTGGAGCAAGTATTAATTAGATGCCAAGAACACGGGATTTCCCTAAATCCTAAAAAAGTTTGTTTTCAGGGTCACTGAGGAAAATTGCTAGGACACATCGTCAGCAAAGAAGGGACACAAATAGACAACGAAAGATTCAAGGCTATTTAGAGCCTTACCTTGCCCACGAGTAAGACCGGTGTTCATTCTTTCTTCGGAAAGGTAAATTTTCTCAGACGCTTTGTTCCTGACTTCACGAAAAGACTCATCATATATCCAATATGATGAAAGGGTCACAAACATTCTGATGGAGTGAAGAAGGAAAGATGTCATTTGAGGATATAAAAGCCTCTCGTTGCTCATGCACCTGTCCTGGTATGTCCAGACTTCTCCAAGGATTTCATCATGTATAGTTATGTGTCCGCACATACTGTATCAGCTATCTTAATGCAGAAGAACTCTGAGGATGTTGAATCCCCTATTGCTTTCATGAGCTCTCCTCTAAAGCCTCATGAACTAAAGATGTCTCAGCTAGAAAAACATGCCTTCACAGTAGTCAAAGTAGTTAAGAACTTCGCTACTACATACTGAATTCTCATACAGTAGTGCTGGTTCCTGACATGACAGTTAAGTCTATCCTGACTCAACAGGAGTTAGGAGCCTATGAGGGAATTGGATTGTAAAGGTCCAAGAGTATGATCTGGACATCAAACCAACCAAGTTGGTAAGAGGTAAGGGCCTATGTCAACTTATGGCAGAAAATAAAGACCGTAAGCACCTAAGGAGCAAGCTGCTTAGGTTGATGAAGAATAAAGTAAATAGGAAAGAGTGGATTCTTTACCCATGGTTCTGTTCGTCACAACCAATGATGAATGGTATTCAAACATCGCTTTATTTCTCACTTATGGAGAGTGCCCAATGCATCTAACCACAAAGGAAAAGTGAACGGTAAAGCTTAGGGCCGCACGGTATGTCATTTAGGATGACAGGTTATACAAGCGTGGCATTGATGGCATCTTCCTACGATGTGTTGACAAGCCGTAATAGGTGAAATTACTAGAAAGTTTTCATGACTCACTTGCGGTGGTCATTTCTCCTCTTCCGTCACAAACACATAAGATCATTCAAAGCCAGTACTACAGCCAACGCTATTTGTGATGCAACCACGGATAACGAAATGTGAACTCTACCAACAATTTGTTGGCAAACCAAAGTTGGTTGTGTTTCCCCTCAGGCCCTTCCTTATTGACGAACTGTTCATGCAATGGGGAATTGACTTTATTGGAGCACTCCATCCTCAATCAAGTGTTGGGCATAGTTATGTCCTAACAACAACAGATTACTTCACCAAGTGGGTGGAAGCCATACCTGTCAAGAATGCCACTTCCAAAGTTGTTTGCAACTTCATCAAAGAAAATATCATCGTGAGATTTGGCATTCCACACAAAATCATTGCTGACAATGCTTCTAACTTCTCTTCACGGGAAGTCATTGGTTTTTGTTATGGATACGGAATAAATTTGGCTCATGCCTTTGATTACTATCCTCAAGGAAATGGTCAGGAAAAATCTAGCAACAAGAACCTGGTAACCATCATACGGAAGCTAGTTGATGAAAACCAACTGGTCGTGGCACAAGTCATTGTATGACGCTTTTGGGTAGATCATATCACTCCAAAGATATCCCTCGACATGTCACCTTATCGGGTATTATATGGGACTGATGCTAAAGTCCCTATTTCTGCGGAACTCCCGCTCTATGCTTTGCATGAGCTATCGAAGATGAAACTTTCCAAAGTTCTCTGGAAAAGAGAATTATGTACTTGACGGAACTTGAATAGAAACGAGTAAAAGTGGTCGACAAGATCACCGAACATCAGAATCAAGTCAAGAGGTTGTTCGATAAGAAAGCCAAGCAGAGAGATTTCTAAGTAGGGGATATTGTCCTTCTATGGGACAAACAAAGAGAACCGAAGGGCATGCATGGAAAGTTTGAATCTCTTTGGAGGGGGCCATACAAGATTAAACAACTCAATGGAGAGAATAGTTTCTATCTCTCGTATCTGGATGGAACCAAGCTCCCGCTTCCCTATAGCGGGCAGCATCTCAAGATCTTCAGGAAGTAGAGCTTGCTCTCTTCTTTGTACAATTTTCTTTCGTTGCATGTTTGCTTTCGTCGTGTGTTTGTTTCCTATTTGTTGTGTGTTCCCTTTCTTCCTTTTTTGGGTCACCCTTTTTTTTTACTCTCTGTAACCCAATGGATAGGCACATGAAAATCTGGGATTCTCTACTCTTAAATTCTATTCAAAGATAGTCCCCAGAAAGAGCCAAAGTTGTTATCTTGTAAAATTGACAAGGCCAATTTATAGGTAATCATACCAAAAATTTTGTTTTAACCCCTAGGAAAGTTTGACAATGTTCGAAATGGCCTAAAACTCCCCTTCCAAAAATCAAGTTTTAAAGAACTTAGCCATTTTTAGCCTTGTTGAGCTGGGCACAAATATTGTTGTGACAACATCATGAAAAGTGCACCCCTTTGGTGCCCTAAAAGGCATGTCAACATGACAAGATTTGTGCCCAAAGGTGCTAAGAGTTACATGCCAACATCCTCAAACTGCGCGCCAAAGAAATGTGGTTAAGGCGTGAAAATTAATGTGTCGAGAGTTAAAAATGTGTGCCCCCTTTTCCCCTGGCACTGAAAATTGCATGTTGACACTTTCTTAAGTGCACCATAAGTGTTGAACTCCCCATATTGACAAATTTCCATCTGCTCCAAAGGCACACCGCATATCATGTCGACACTTCACCAACCGCGCCTAAAGGCGATTGGTGGCACAATAAATGCCAAGTTTTCTATATATATGCGCATTCAAATTGTCATTTTCATGAATTAAAAAACAAGAAAATTATTTCCTCTACGCTTGCGATTATCCTAAATCGGCCTCACGTGCCGTTCCTCACGCTTGTGGATCCCACATCTGTCCTTCGTCATTATATATCCTAGTAAGTGGTTTCTACCCGTCTTGTTGTTGTTTGTGGTTTTTATGTCAGGTTAGGTGATTAGGGTTGTATATCAATAACAATAAACCTAAAAAGAATTTAACAAACCAAATTGGCCTACTGAAAACCCCTCTTCCCACTCCTTCCAGATCTGTAAATCTGGAAGGCTCTGCCTCAGAATGAGCTCAAACCCATTTTCCTCTACTCCCTGCCTTGCTGAAAACCTCTCCTCCTTGTCATTTTCCAAATCCAAATGCAAAATATAAAAATAAAAATAAATGAGGTAATCACTAAACTGTTTAAAAACTATTAAAACCTTGACACTATCTTTATCTTTACGTGTTGCATATTCAACATGTTGATTGCATCATAGGCACAATGCAGACCCATGCAACATGCATCCCTCCTGCGCGCTACCTAAGCAAGCACTTGGCCATTTCTCAAAAAGGCGCAGGTGCAGGTGCAAGAACAATAACATCAACATTGTATGTTGTGCAAACCAAACCCGTCAGCCACACGCCAAACCCACGCGTACAACTTTACTCAGGTTACATTTCCTCGATGTGCCTCGATGCACCTCAAGCACCTGTAACAAATTTCACATCTGCGCTTGGTGTAGCTTGAACGTGTGCAACACCAAGCAAAACCGTGCCCCACACCTTTCTCTTTGGCGCTAAGATATTTCGTGCAACACTCCTCAAAAGTGCACCCCTCTATAATCCTTTGGCACGGCTTTCCCCCTTCCAACATAGGCACATCTTTTTGCATGTTAACATCCTCAAAGTGCGCCCAACCTATTTAAGCCTATGCAACATGGTATAAACACGTGCCTTGCGCCTTAAGGCTTATAAATAGCTCATTTTTCATTCTGCAAGCTGTTATTATGGATAACATGATGGTTGACATGGCTCTTCTATGTTGGACCTCTTTGATTCTCCATGCAGAGCAACAACAGCCACCCTCGAGCTCACATATGTCTTCGTCAAGCAAGAAGCCAACTAAGTCTAAAGGAAAATCTAAGTTGACAGAGCAAGAAATGAAATATAAATATCAGAGAGTCAGGATGCCTGAATCGCTTGTAGAATTCTCTCTCGATATCAGAGACTTCGAGCTGGGCCACATAGACATCGATGATTTCTAGGCCAGAACCCAACAAGTTACCGATAGCCCATGGATGGACAAGCTGGTGGGTAGCGGGCTACTTTTTGTAGTGGGTCTTCCAGTAAGTGCTATCAATAATGAGTTCATCATGATAGTGGCCCATTGTTATAATAAAGACACAAGATGTGTCGAGACAAAGAGGGCAAGGTAGTCATTAACCTCACAACCCGACACTTCGAAGTCATGTTGGGCATTCCTCACCATAGCCAGTATGTGGCAGTAAGCCGAGAAGACTGCATAAAGAATTGGACCGATAATGAGGACAAGTGCATATAGATGATGAATGAGGTTTACCTGAAGAACAAAAAGGTAACGAGCAGATGGCCATAGACCATCCACCGTAGTGACTTCTCAGAGGAGCTAAGTGATACCATCACTTTCCTCAGCAGAGTATTCAGGCTTCCTGATGCCCATCACTTTCACAAATGGATGCTCAGGCACTTAGAGACCATAAGCAAGAATGTTCCTGAGAAACGTTTTGGCTAGGGAGAGTTTATCAGTGATACTATCTCGCAGCAACTCTAATAGGTTTCAATGAATGGGAAGTTCTATATGAACTCCTATGTCGTATATGCCGCTGCCTCGTAAAGAGAGTACCTGGGACTGATAAAATGTGGGGTATGGCCTCAGGTCAAGATATATGAGTACTACTGGGAGCTAAGGCTCGAGGCCAGTATCGCCCAATTCAACAAGATCAACGACGCCTTTTCTATGAGGTGATCTACCTAATGAGGCCGAACATGAGACATGGTCGGACCAAAGATGATCATGGTCACTACCACATAGAGATGAAGGGATTTTTTTACACAATTCCCCACCTTCACCTATCTCAGAGTGGTAAACTTCCTAGGAGAACCCACAAGGTTACCAAGGTATGCGGGGCCCAAGTTGATCTTGTTGGAGCTGTCAAGATAGCTAATCACCTATCATGAGAAGTGTATGAAAAGAAAGAAGGGTGGAACTCCTTTCCCCCTCACGGTTGGTAGATACACCTATGCCTCATTGGGTAAAGCCCGGGAAATGTTTGCAGAGCTGGAATTGCTCAACCTGAAGCATAATTTCTGGCAAGGCCAACCTTTGACTGTTGGGCTTGCCTCCCTAAGGAAAAGATTGATCCCATCCATGTCCCAGAGATTGAAGACATATGGATAGACGTCAACCACGAATTTGAAATCAAGCGAAAAGATCATTCCCGGCTGGCACTGGAAGAGATCATCCACTATGGAGTTGCCATCATCCCAAAAGATTTCTAAGAAACTGATCAAGAAATTGATCAAGTTTACCTTGACACGAGATGGGGATGATTGGCCATTCTCAAGCATCGATAGGACCAAGGTTCCAAAGACCATAGAAGAAAGGGTCCAACCCACGCTACAACGCACCAAACATTGGTGCAAACAAAATGGTCTCATCTACCTTGGGGTGGATTTCACCACTTCCCCCTTGGGAAGAGCGCCTCCCAAGCTAGATCACTTGCCAAAGGGAAAAGGAAAGGATGAAGTTGGAGAATCAAGCCAGCATGAGAAAGCTCCTGATAGCCCTCCTTCTACCTCAAAGCAAATAGTGGACTTAGTGTCCCCGGGTAAAGAAGAAGTGACAGATGTTCCAACAGACACATCCACTTAGGATGTTGTCACAGCTACAACTGTGGAGATGACCACCTTTCCCTCTTCTGCTCCCCCTCCTCCTTCCGCCCCTCAGGTAACCACTCCTTTGGTTATGTCTTCTCCTCCGTCTTCTTCCCTTCCATCTCCCACCTCTTCCATCTTTTCCTCCCTTGCGGATCTGTCGCCTGGTATTTCCTCTATCCAACTACAGATCCCTTCCGTCTCCATGTCCTTCTCTTCCCTTGTAGTGACTTCAGGCCCTGCGAGCACTAGTGCATTGGACTCTTTATCCATGCCACCACCAAGTGTTTCCACTTTCTTCCCGAGTCCACTCTAGTTGCTCCCCCTTTCACCCCTATTTCCTCTTCTTCTTCCGATCCCGATCCCCTAAGTCCTGGTTGGATCTCCGACCACCTGAGTCAACACAAGAGGAAAGTCCCCATTGCAGCTATGGACTTCTCCATCATTCCGAAAAAGGGACCCAAGAAGAAAAAAAAATTAACTCGCTTCTTGAAAAGTGCCTCAGGAGAAAGGGTCATGGAGATAGGTTATCTGGATCCCATAAAGAAGAAATAATATTTGTCTCCTAAAGACTTCACGGTGACTCAAGTCATAATGGGAACATCATCCAAAATCCTGCAAGGAGAGGCCTTGTCACCGTACTGTCGATGCACTCGCAAGAAGCTACAAGATGCTAAAGAGGAGAAGAGGATACTCAAAGAACAAAACAGACATCTCCTCCAAGCTTTGCGAGAAGATCGGAAAAGCTCCTTCAACAGCCTACTTTGTAGAACCTGTTCAAGCTCCAAGCCAAGAAAAATAGATGAATACATAAATATTGCTTTGAATTGCAGTACAACCGTGTCATCCTGGATTGAGAAGATCCTCCAAGATGGTCAGATAATAATTGGTAGGTTCATGTTACTACATCAAGATATAACTCAGGGAAATAAATAGCTACAAGTCAGTAGCGAGCTCCCTTTCTGAGGAGTTGGATAATGCTAAGCTACAGCAGGGAACTTTCCATACCATGGTCAACTGTTCAACCGATGACCTGTTAAAGGTCAGCGTTATCGATCACCCGTGGGCACATTATAAATATCTCACTACTTTAGATTACCAGGTTGATCAAATGGAATTCAACTTGGAAAGAATTGACAAGTTCAAGGAGGAAGCCTTGGATGCACTACACAACATGGAGAAAGTAGTTTCAAAAATGTCTCCTAGACTGCTCAAGCCATCCTATGAGTTGAGAGAAGTAGATGACACGTTCCAAATCTTCAAGGGTATTTTCTCTCAAGGTCTGGCGCAAGAGGTCACTTTTGATCAAGAGTCCATCAACAACCTCTTAGCCTACCATGATTTTATAGGCTCTTTGATCAATGCAAACGAAGAGTACGTTGATTTTCCCAACAAGCTCAAGAATGAGAAAGAGACTTGCGAGGTTATTCACGACCATTTCCAGGGTCCTGATCAATACCAACTTCAAAAGATGATCAGAAAGTTTGTAGAGTATGGGACACAGTGCCACATTGACTCTCCTGAGCCTTAGCCAAAAGCTAAATTCGAGCCGAGAGATGATGATGAATAGCTTCCTCCGAGATGGATTTTACATTTTTATAAAATATTTAAAATCATGTTGGCACACATATAACATCATCCATTAGATTCATTAGACCTTTCTTACGTCAGATCATGTGTGTTTATTCTATTAGATTCATATCTACTTTTGTCATTTTGTTTATCAATATTGCTTTATTTGTTTATGTGAGTAAGTTTGGCTCTGTTTACTACCGGCCCAAAACATAAACCCTCTGACCTTTCTACTTTGGAATTCATTTATTTTCTCCCTTCAGATCCATCTTTCTTCCATTCCTTCCTTCATTCATTTCTATTCTTCGTCAGAACTAACTCTACTGGGATGAGATCCCAAACCCCCCTGAAGGTAGAATACTGTAGGACTTGCATAGGTTCCTGCTGGTAGAATAGCAATAAACCAATTTCACTTTCTTTGTCTCAAAGAGGGGCTATGCCACCACACCGCTGTTGGCCTATCTATCCATAGATCTGCCACACAGATTGAGAGACCAACACATGTGTCCCAGTGTCCTGAAAAGCGGACAACAACCGTTGAAAATTCCAAGATCGGGATAGGCCGAAGGAAGCTTCCACGCGTCATCTTGGTGCATATTCAAAGTTAAAATCCAGAGGTGGTCCCCAAACGAGTGCCAGCTCACCACGTGGTCAGAATCAAGAGGGGACAGAGCCAACCGTTGAAAAGTACAGAGTTTGTGGAAGCCTCCACGCGTCCAATTGGTGCTCTTTCAAAAGCAAAGTTCGGGGGGTAGTTCCAAACATGCGCTAGCCCTCCACGTGTCTCGGGTTAGGTAGAACATCTCCGCCAATGGGAAGGACTTAGGTAGAATACAAAGGAAATGGAGCAGGCCCGCGGACGACGCCATGTGTCAATTTGGCGCAATTTCAATTTTGGGCCCGTGAGATCCATTTTGTGAAAATTGCATTTTCACCATTTTTTACGGATTCAATTCAAATATTCAAATGAGCATAAAATTTTCTCCAGGGCTCGAAATTCGACAAATTTTATACTGTTGGAAATATCTTGGTCTCCTCTATGCCATGGATGCATAAAATATTATTTTCAAGAGGATTTGATGGTGGAAATCTAGAAAACATCTTTCACACCATTAATACGTGATCTCGATTGCTTCAAATGCAGATCATATTTGATCCGATCTTCCATCCTTCCTTCTCCAACATGCCAAACATGACATGGTGAACCGAATGGATATCTTGATTTGGGTGAAAATCTAGAAAACATCTTTTTGCCATTTGTTTCACCTGATTTCTTAGTTTTTAAGTACTTGACGAAATAGATAAGGTAAAGGTGGTAAGAGGAATACCTGTTTTGGGATGGTTGAAGGTTATATGCGCACGTATCTTGAATCCTGGATCAAAGTGGTTGTGAGACCTTCCTTTTGGCTAGGAGGAACTACCTGTATAAGAACCAAAACAAGACCACCAAAGAGAGTTAAACAATATATGCAGTGGACTACCTAACATATGCTAGATCCTGGAAGTGTGATACTTCCTAGATGGCTATCAATCCACTATTTAAAATAATTCAATGCTAAGATAAAGTAAATATTGTCCTACTGTAGTTTAATATGATTTAGGCATCTTATAAAAATGTAATAGGCTAGATCTAATCTAACAAAGCTAGGCTAGAAGGAGATCCGAGGTCAAGTAGGTTGGTTATGTAACACCCTGAACTGTTGTTACTTCCTCCTGAGCATACAAGTGTTGATACGTGATTTCTTTTGTAAAAAGGATGTGTTCCTTTGAGAAGTCATGCTTGATATGGACTGTATCTTCTTTGAGATTGCAGATCTTTGACTGAGTCAGAATATGATTGGACTCTTTTATTTCTTTCATTTTACACCTGAGTTTAATCTGATCTCGAGAATGAATTATGGAGTTATCCATCTATAAGACCTAGCCTTGGATCAGTGGTATTGATCCAAGTGATGCTTTAAGTTTATTCGTGATAAATTAAAATTATAGACCTTACGCGGGTTGCAAGGTCTGGATGCATTGAATAAGCTAGTACGGAGTATAACTCAGGCTGATCATGTTAAATGAATTGGTTCCCGATATCGTAATATCAGGAAGGTCTTGATCGTGGACCAGGTAATAATTTAGTTACATTTAATTCACTAGCCTATTGGCAGTACAGGAGTGAACCCTGTTCGTGAATGTATGTTGTAGATTCTTTTTCTGAGCATTTGAAATGTTAGACCTAACTGGATTTATTAAGGTTAGTAACCTAAAACTAAACTATAACCTAGGGGTTAGATTAGTGTTAATCTAACCTAGGCCTAGGCTATAAGCTAATGTTCTAAGTTAGTATCTATGTGTTAAGAGGTTAGACTAAGTGTTATCCTAAATCCTAACCTAAGTTACTAACCTAACTATTGAACAAGGAAGAAGGGGACCTATGGAAGGGTGCGAACCATGGGCGGCAGTTTCTATGGCATTAAATAAAGGGATAAGTATGAAGGATAGGTAATTTGGTAGAAGTTTTTAAACGGCTAGCTAGAGCCGACGTGGCAGGTCGCCAAAGTTGGAAATGGTCTTCGAACTGGTTTTATCCATTGCCAACTATGGCGGTCGGTGGCAATGGAAATTTAGCGGGAAATTTGGAGTAAATGTCATTTATGAACTCGGTCTTCGAGCTCGGGTTTCACGGGAAGGCATGCAAAATGGAAAGTTAGTAGTTTGTTTGGTTTTTCATGCGCTCCGGTTTTCCCTCTGTCTGATCACTGGTTCTTCGCACCAGTCTTCTTGGTGTTGCATGGCAAGTATGAGCGTAACTAGCTCTTTTCTCTGGCAAGGAAAATTTATAAGTCATGGAAATAGCAAATTTTTGTTGGTGGATCTAACTTGGAAAAGGAGGAGAAGGTTCGAGCTCTTTCAGTGGTCTGCTTCGAAATTTTAAGCAAATAACCAGGCATGTTAGGCCCTAACCTTTAAAAATCTTGCTCTCTTTCAAATGATTTCATTAGAACAACTCTGTTCAGATGATTTTTGGGAATTAGATGGTTTCTATGGTAGCCTTGTGTGATTTTGTTACTGTATCTTCTTGCTGGTTCGATTTTTCAATTTAACCCTTGATGGGTGTGTATTGTGTTTCGAATTGTTGCACTATTTCATTGTGATTTGCATTCCGGCTTTAATTTGTGAAATACATGCAAGAAAGATACTAGACCTGCTCTGTGAGAACCCAAGTATTGTTCCCTTGTTGGGTTCAGGCTACAGTTGATACTTGTCGTTGATGCTTGTTGTCGATACTTGTCGGAAAAGATATTGTTGGACTTTTGATTGAATGTTCAGTATAACTCGACTTCCTTGTAAGTTCTGTCGTGGTTATTATAGATGGTGGTTACAGAATCTTGTTGGGTTTCGCTATGATATTTAAAGTTATTTGTGAATGGATAACTTGCTGTGTTACAGTATTTCATTGCGACCTTGTTGAAGTTGTTTTTCCCTTGCGTTGAGGTTATGGGATTCAACCCGTTGATAGTATGCAATATATATATTTATTGTATTCAAAACGACTCTGTGGAGTCCATTGAATGATTCGTATATTATGGACCACTGTTGAAGCTATATATATATTTGAATATTGGTAATTTGATTTTGTCAAAGTCTTGAAGGAGTAACAGGTAATACGACCTCTGTTATTTTGTAATGAATACCTTCGTGTTGCAAGGAATTTTTGGTACAGACTCAATTGGTAAACTTATTATGTTTTCCACTCTATGTAAGCTTAGAGTGAATATTGTTGTAGGGGTTCAGTCGGATTCCTCATTACGAAATCAGTATTTAGATTTTGTTTAAGCCTGATTAAGAACACGTATTGTTTTTGGCTCTGTTGGATTTCTTAATAGATAGATATCATGTATCTTAGCCCTGTAGAAGTGGGTCGTGAATACCATACTTTCAAACTCTGAATGCGTCCAGAAGTGAATACGGTATGTTATGTTTCCTTTCTGATTAATTTCAGTTAGATGTGGCTGTGCATGTTGCGTGGATTTCGTTTAAAATCTCTCTGCCTAGTCATAGGGAAACGTCATTGCTTTAATGTTATTGAGTCTCTTGTTGACTGCGATAAAAGAGAAGTTCTTTTGATTTCGACCTTGGATCTAAAGCCTTACAGTATTTAGTAGGGATTAGAATGAGTTGTATGTTGCTGAGAGGGATAGTTGTCGTGTTTAAACATGATTACGTCTTCTGTTGCATGTATATCTAGTCTTGAGCCTGAATGAACTAAGGAGTCATTAACCGCACCTCGGCTGTGTGATGTCAGTGAATATCCTCTTATATGTCGCTTCGTGTGGAAGGTCATGTGGAGTTTGTTTGGTTGATATTCATCACTGTTTTGGCGTGAGAGCTACTGCATGCTCGTTAGTAGTAAGCCTACAGGAGTTTTGTTATATTTGATTTTAACAAAACTGTGGTTCTTCTTGTGGCTCGTCTGACTTATTCGTATGCATGTAAGGTGAATGCTTTCCTTTTGAGGAGATGGTACAGTCATGAACTTGTTGAAGGGAAATATGAATGACTTGTTTTCTTTCTCTTCTGTTGTAGAGTATATGTTGATATTTTTATCTAACCATTAGAACTGTTTTAACATATTGATGGAATCATGATTTGTTATGATATTCCTTTTACTGTTGAATGTAATGATCTGTCTGATGTTTGTTGTCCTTGGAATTCAGATGGATAGTTGTTTTGGATACTTTCGTTCTTCTTGATCCCTAATATTTTGATGAAATATTTGAGAAGTATTTAGGACTATTCTGTAACGATAATTAGAGTTACGCGTTTGTAGTCATTTTTGTATTACAAAAGCATAGTCTGAAACATGTATACTTGTTTGGTGAAATGATCTCATTTAAACAGGTTGTTTAATGAAAATAGTTGGTGGATTGCAATTGTTTTAAGAGTTAGTGCTTATCATGCTCAGTTCATCGAACTGACCCATGTTGACAATTTTGCAGATGGTTGCCGTAAGTGGTAAAAGCAAGCAGATCTGATAGGATGTTCAGATTGTTTAACTTGGTTTATGATGAATTACAGTTTGATTCTCTAAATGTACTATATGAGGAAAGATGTTCTTTTTCCGTTGAGCATTGTATCAAGTATGCTAAATGCATAAAATGTATTTGATTAGTTCTGAAGGGAATGGAAATAGATATTTGATACTTATGTGTTTGCATCCGTATCTTGATAGTTTGACCTTCTTCGGTTCAAATGATCTAAAGAGCATTGTTAATATTGTTTACATTGGAGACTTTTGTGATTATCAATGTAAGCTTGCAAGAATATGTGACTCGATTATTTATGATTGTTTAGCGATTCTTATATGTTCTATCCAAAGCTAAATTGAAATTTAGATCACTATCTTTCTAGAGGCTAGGGTAAAAATAAACCTAAGCAAGACACTAAACAAGCTGGATTAAATTATCAATTCCTAGTCTTGATTAAGCCAGACAACGTTTAATTGGACTCTTAATCATTATGTCTCGATACTAATAAGTAAGACATAAATTGATTATGAGCGAGATAAACCTAAATAGGGTTCAGATGGCAATCACAAGTGAAGATTTTGGGTTATTGTCCAATTTCGTTGATTTAGAATTAAGTAAATTCTATGAACTCCTTGATGGGACCTTAGCCTTAATAAATTCTCTGTGTAAAGGGTTTTATTAAGAAAGGTCATTCTAAGGTGAGGAACCCAGGGATCGGGAAAGGCTAACCTTAGGGGAACGTCTTTTAATATAATTTAAACTCAATGTGTGTAACGCTTATTAATAAGTAGATCTTTTCGAGGCGGATTTAAAGGTTGACGGCACAAGTCAACTGTAGGGTTGTACCTTCGAGAAGATTAGGATCTTCTCGAAGATACAACAATGCAGGTGACTTATGACGACACCCTTTGCATTGATCGTTAAGATTTACACCTTTAACTCAAACAAGTTACTCTTGGGACCGATTAGGAATGTGGTCACATTATAAGGCTGCCTAGGAGACTGGGGTATCTTGACACACTGGTTTAACTAGGGTTGACCCAAAGATGTCATCTTATCCCTAGTCCCGGGAGCATCCATATAACGTTGTCACCTTACTAATCCGTTTCCTAGTGAATAACTTGGGATAAGGGGACCGGCAGAAGTCGGTATAAGACATTCTATATAACATAAGAATGGGGTGAAGGACGTATTCAGATTGATGAGTATGCGTTAAGGAATACGAGACATAAGCAAGATGTTTCAAATCTTTGGCCAAAGTATCGCAAGCTGCCGATTGCATTGTCCCGAGTCACCACGGTCTAAGGGATGAGATGCCGATGAATAATGGTAACAATTATTCAGTTAGGTTCCTTGGACAGAGCATTCTGAATCCCAGAATAGGGAAGAGAACCGCGAGAGTGAAGTGTTAAATGAAAACTCCAACTCTTATTACTCATGAATAGATCGGTAGATTACCGAGTCATGGAATGAATAGATCGGAGGTACTCCGAGTCATTACAGCTGCATATGGTTATCTGTTATAAGAATGGTTATTTGATTTGTGAGTTCTAAATTATGTATTTAGAACCTGGAAGCATTTATCAAAAAAAAAAAAAAATTGACTTGTTCTAATGTATAAAATGAGGATGTTACGGGTTATAGGTGGATATGAGTTAACAAAGCTAGGTTAGATATAGATTTGAAAGTAAAATAGGTGTTCAAATAGGTATATGTCGTAAAAAAATAAGGTTAAGTTATGTTTGGGTCACAAACAAGTTGTTATTCTCAGTAGAAATCCAAAGAACACAGAGACCGACCATAGTTTTATAAAAGCGATGATGGTTTTATCAGAATCGCGACGGTTAGAGAGAACCGACGACGGTTAAGTCAGGGGGCTGGTAGAATCACACAGTCTAGGTTTTTGGAGTTTTGGGGAAAAAGTGGAGTGGATAGAAGGTGGGGATTGATCACAAAGGGGGTGTAGATATGTTGCGAAGGTCTAAGACTACTGAGGAGGTCAAATAGGAAATTGGGCCAAGTATTAAGATGATTAGGTATGGAAGGTGGCTACAACCTGGAGAGAGGGTAAAATACTAGGTTCCTTTACCGCAAATACTACAAATGATGATAAGTAAATGAAATAGATGGAAGGAGGATAATTACTCTTATGTGAGGTACAAGTTTGAAGAATAATGAAGTAGTTCTGTGTTGAGGATGTGGGAAGAAATTTTCATTGTTGTGCAAAGTGTATTTTGTTTCCTTTATTGATCACAAATCAATCTTCATTACCTTTTTCGCGTCTAAAGAGATCGAATTCGAGATCAAGAAGTTTTTAACCCATATTACAAAGCTGTAGATGGGTCTAAATAGGCCATTTGGTCCATTCCAGTATAACCCAAGTGAATAACATCTTAGGTGAAGCGTCGGTTTAGGTGAGATATCTCGGGTTGTTCAAAAATTGCACTGGGAAGTGGCTCCGCCATTTGATAAGGGTCTCCTTTTTGTCCTCAGGGCAAAAACCAACTTTAGGAGGTTTTAAATGTGAGATGGAGAGATGGGTCTAATGTTAGGGTTGTTTTGGGCATTGGTTTAGGGTTTAGGTTAATGGGTCAAATGATGGGGGTGGTTAGGTGAGGTGTATTTAATAAAAGATGACTATATTAAATAGGTGTGTGAGGGTAGTGAATTAATTTAATGTAAATAATTAAATTAATGTGTGTGTGGGTAAAGGTCATTAACTTAATTTAAATAATTAAATTAATATGTTATGGAGGTAAATGGCATTAATTTAATTAAAGTAATTAAATTAAAATGTGTGGGGTGCAAGAGGTAGGTGATAAGGTGTTGAGGATGAGGAAGTGATTATAGGGCTATGGTAGGGGACCAAGGTGATTACGACACGATTTTGGTGTCTACATTTTGCCCCTTTTTGTTGCGTAGCTTGTATTGGTAAGTGACGTGAACAAGAATAGAGTGTGGTTGCCCCAAGTGGGAATGAGGGTGATCCCCCTCAAACCAGAACTGATGAGGTGGCAGAGCACATCGGTGAGTGGTTTGATAAAAGTGGATGTAAAGCAGAATGATGAGAAATGAGGAATGGGGTAAAGGGAAAATCGGGCATATAGGTAAATGGGTAAATGGTCCAAGGTCAAAGGTAGTGGCAGTTGAACACACACATGTATAAACTGTGACACGGTACCAGGTTGAAGAGCTTGCAAACTCTACATCATCTATGGTCGATAGGTTTATCCAAACAAGGTTGAAGTGAATCCGGTATCCAAGGTACAAGATAAGGTCAGGAAGCAAAACATAGGTTAGGTGTAGGAACATTTAAGTGTGTTCCGGTACACCAAGGTTGGGTCAGGATAAATGGTTACGGCAATAGGCAAGGTAAGGTCACGAGGTCAAATAACACGGGTAATGGTATCGCAAGGTATAGCGAGCACATTGGTTCAAAGGTCATAAATAGTTTTCGGGTCCAGGTAGATAGGTCACAACACGGGTAAGGCTGAGGTAGGGGTAAAATAATGAGGCTTCAACAGCTGACGAGGTGAGGTTGAAGAAGGTGGAGGGCCAGAGGGGAAGGTAAAGTGGTCCAGGTAGGTGTAGGGGAGACAAAAGAAAGAGGAGGTAAGGAAAATGAGGTCAATGGGAGGGCAATGATTATGTAGGGTAACCGACATCGGTCAGTATGAACCGATGACGGTGGAGGGGAACCAACGGCGGTTAGCTAGGGCATCAGACCGGCATTGGTCAAGGGTTAACCGATGTTGGTTGAGTCGGGTAGGCTATAAAAGGTGAAAAACCTACGGTTTAAAAATTCATTTGGTATTTTTGAAAAGGAGAAAAGGACAAGAAGAGAGAAAAAGAGGAAAATACAAAAATGACGTCTCGAGAGTTTGGTTGGTGAACCACGTAGGTGGGATTAGTGGAGGGAGAGGTGGGACCAAAGAATCAAATCGAGCGAGGTGATTGGGGTGGAGATTTGGTGATGGAAGAGGCAAGAGAGGGATTGGGTGGACCGGTGTGGTGGAGGGTGAGAGGTGCCACCACATCGATAGCGGCGTGATGAGGTAAGATCTAATCTCTATCGTGTTTGTAGGTTGAATAATAGTTGTAATTGGATGTAATGGAGAAATTTGGGTAAAAAACTGGGGGTTGGGGGAAAATGTAAATTTTGAAAATGGGAAAAGTAGGAAGGAGAGTGGGATAATAGGAAGGGAAAGAGTAAATGTAGGTAAAGGGGGGTGGGTAAGAATTTGAGGGAGGAATGAATGGAGGATTGGGGAGAAATGAGGATTTTTGGGAAAAAATGGGGGACAACGTAGGGTTGTCTCTCCGTGGATGATGGTGACCGACATTAGTCCATAGTTGTGCCCAACGTCGGTGGGGGTATAGTGACAGGTATCGGTCACAAAAGGTGTGACCGATGCAGTGGTAGGAGTAGATGTGGTCGGTTGATAAAGACCATAAGGCGCCGGGGACAAAATGTGAAGAAACACATTCCCAAAAGGAGAAATAGGTAATGGGTTAGGGCTTAGGGTGTTAGTGGAAGGGGTGAGGGAAAATGGGTAAGGTTTTAGGTTTTAGGGTGTAGGTTGAGGGAAAATGGGTAAGGTGTTAGGGTTTAGGGTTTAGGGTGAGGTTTGGGAAAATGGATAAGGTTTTAGGTTTTAGAGTTAAGGGTAGATAGGAAAGTGACGAGGTCAACGGGATGGGAGTGGGTAATAAGATTAGGTCGGAATGTGGGGTAAGTAGAGTAAGATAGAGAAATAGAAGGGGAGGTTAGGGCATGGGGAGATAGATGTGGTGAAATTTGGGGTGAATAGGAAGGGTAAATAGTGTAGCTATGGGTAAGGTGTAATAATATGTTTGGTTTGTTGGATGCAAGCTAGAAATGAGTGAGGATGAGGGACCGGTGCCACCCTTTCTATTGACAGTACGTGTGAGCACGAAATGGGAGGAGTGGAAGCATGTCGCAGAGGTGGGAATGATAGGCATGAGATGATACTGGAATGTAGTCTAGGAGGTGAGTCTTATGGTTGTCCTCATTGATAGATGGGACTTGGTGACCAATACCTTCCATATGCCGATAGGTGAGATGATGATCACCCTGGAGGACATCTACAGGATCCTGTGGTTGCCCATATTGGGGGCCTAGGTTCATTCTATCTCTTCAGAGGCATCTGAGGAGCTAATAGCACCCATTTTTGGTGAGGGTGTATCAACCTGGCGCCCATAGCGCTAACATGAGCTATGGGGCGATGTATAGAACTCATCTAGAGGAGATGAGGTTAGTGGTACTTTGATGGAGGTAGCTGCTTCGCACCACCGGATGCGAGAGGTGGGAGATTCCCGAGGTCATTGATGGGAGTCCTTCATAACATGGTGATATAGTGGACATGGTTTGCATGGGCACTTGCATTGTTGATGCAAGTATATAGAGAGCTATGGGCCTACAGCAGCTCGGAGGTTCGACATCTACTATGCACACCGTATTACACATTGCATTCATTGGGCTTATGAGCACATTACTTGTGTTCGACCAATGGGGATGCCTCGGGAAGATGCATTCCCACGGAGAGTTTTGAGAGTTGGGTACAGGCGGTGGGTACCGGCCATTGGAGAGGCCCGAGGTGCCAGAGCTACTCATGATGTAGCTTACTACAGGAGGTTATTGGAGGGGTTGTCTGGGGTGGACATCATTTGGAGGCCGTATGTGGGCTTCCCCACATACAAATAGATGGCCACGGAGCTAGATGGGCTACATGATATATATCGTGGATAGAGGGGGGAGAGCGGGAGAGCATGAGCGAGATACCCGTAGAGTGGGTTAGGCACCAGTTCGGGTTAGTCCAGGATGTACCACCTCCATTCCCATAGTACAGGAGAGATGACGTGGAGAGACCTATGTCTCCACCACGACCCACCATGCCGAATGGACAGGAGGAGAAACCGTGGATTCATATATTGATGATGCGGGTGTGTGGTAGATGGATACGAGTAATGTGTGGGAATACAGATGAGAGGCGTACCACCGAGTTAGGAAAGCTAGACTTAGCCACCATCACAGTGCAGAGGACACCCTACAGGGGTAGGTGGCTACCTTGGTGATGTAGCTCGGGATTATGCAAGGGTAGGCGTAGGCATACGAGAGGCACATGTTGCCACATTACAGGCCCAGATAGCGATGCTTTAGGCTCAAGCGAGGTATGGATAAGGACCTCGCATAGGTAGAGGTAGGGGAGATGGAGATGGAGAGGAGGTAGACAAAGGGGGAGAGTAGATAGCCATCTTACGTAGCATGTATGGCAATTATAGGGCTAGTTGTGTCATAGCACATGGAGAGGTTATGGAGTCCGTAGAGCTAGTTTTATGAGAGAGATGATATTACTACTATGGAGGCCTAGATTTAGGCACATGCATAGCTAGGTTTAGAGTCAAGCCATAGTACCGATAGAGGAATGGGAAGATTCGGGATAGGGTCCCGTGGTATAGGCATCCACACAGGCAGGGAGACCCATGGCACCCCCACAGATAGTGACCATGGTTAGATTCATGGATGCCCTAGTAGAGGCATGATATTATTAGGATCATTTGTTAACCGCCATGCCCAGGAAGTGATGCCTTATGCCCATAGAAGAAAAAGGGACCGAGACCAATGTAGTTCTCCCATAGGCTAGGGAAGAATATGAGAAGATAGAAGAAGAGGTAGGTAGGTTGATAGGTAGGGTTGAGTCCAGGTCATAGGGATGATTAGGTCAAGGTCAATTAAGTTTGGGTAGAGTATAGGTAGATAGGTAAAGGTGATTTTAGGTTGATTGAGGTGGGAGAAGAAAATCCCAAAAGACAAGCGTCGAGGGTCTAGTCCTATATAGGAGGATCAAAAGGTAATGAAGAAGAGAAAAGATAAGAGGGGGCAAGAAAGCCACCCGATTGGCAAGGATCAAAACATATGAAACACATCTATAGATAGGCTAGTGAACATAAGACCCTAAAGACATTGCATGATTGATAATTCTAAGAGTGACGAATAGTCACATGATCACCAAATGTCATTGGTTCAGCAGGTCCCTTGAGGTATGAAGTGAAAAGACAATGGGTAAGGAGGTGAAGGTAATCAGGTCATATGTTATGAAGCAAAATGCCTTGGGCAAGGAATCCAAGATCACAATAGGCAAGTCCATGATGAAAAAGTGTGTTTTTATAGATAGACTGATCGATGTGGGAAGTCTATATGGGATGAATATATGTCTCCTTGAGGTCTTCGTGAAGCTGATCGATGCGGGAAGCTTCTGAATTTTGATTTTTGAGAAAATAGTCCTCTTTTTGGAAAGACTATGTAGAGAGTTCATGAGATTTTTATAGCTGTCCTTGAGGGAGTAGTCTACTTATAGCAACAATTGAAGGTAGAAGATGTCCTTTTGAGGGATTCATCTTTTATATTGGAAGTTTGACTCAAGGAGTTAATCCCTTATTTTTGGAAATAATTTTTTTGGCTTTTAAGTCATGGACTAGACTATAACGAAGCATTTGGTTCTTGTTGAGAAGGAAAGGGTGAATGACCATGGGATCTCATCTAAAAGAAGATGAAAAGTATCCATGAGAATCATGCCATGTGCAGAGCCGTGGTGCACATATTTAAGATAAGGCAAAAGGGTGATGGGTAATCACATGATTCTTGTTTAGTCAGTTGGAGATGAGGTGTGGAAAAGAGAAAGGTAAATGGTGCTCAAGGGATGAGCATGAAATAGATAAATAGTGATGTAGGACTAGAAGTCAATAGTAGAATGGTCGAAGATGCAAGGCATTGAGGGGCTTAGGTTGGGCTTACCATCAAGTGAAGACAAGCGATAAGCACCTGATCCATAGTCATGGGTCACGATGTATGGTCCAAGCCAATTAGGAGCAAATTTTCCCCGTTTTCTTTTTTCTGCTTTGGTTACGTGTTGATTTTCCTTGAGGACAAGGTCACCGACCTTGAAGGTGCGTTCATGGACACATTTTTCGTAGGCATGCTTGATGCATTTTTGGTAGACTTGGAGATGGTCGAGAGCATGAAGACAATATTCATCTAATAACTCAAGTTGTGCTAAATGGTCTTGGAAAAGTCATCATCAGTAAGCATATCTTGAAGAGAGATACAGAGAGATGGGATCTAGACTTCGAGAGGCAAAACAACCTGGTACTGTAGACCAGAGAAAAGGGAGTGGCAGTGGTGGAGGTGTGAATACTAGTATGGTATGCCCAAAGGGCAAAAGGAATGTGCGTATGCCAATCCTTCCCAGTATCATTAACCACTTTCATGAGAATTTTTTTAGGGTTTTGTTGGTGGATTTGGCCTGGCCATTGGTTTGTGGATAATATGGTGAGGAGAAGCTTAGTTGGATGCCAAAGGTGTCGCAAAGTTTCTGTAGAGTTTTGTTTTTGAATTGTTTTCCATTATCAGTGATAAGGTGATGTGGAACACCAAAGTGACAAATAATGTGATGATTGATGAACTCACATATTTTCTCAGCTTTAGTGGAGATGAGGGTATGGACTTCAACCCATTTGGTGTAATATTTGGTAGTGGTGATGATCCATTGATGTCTTAGGGAAGAGTGAGGATTGATCTCTCCGACAAGATCCAAACCCCATTGAGAGAAGGGCCAAAGGTCACGAGTAACTTGTAAGGCGTGACTAGGTGTATGATGAAGATTGGCATGTTGTTGGCATTTTACACAATGCTTAACGTAGTCACAACAATCATGATTGAGGGTCGGCCAATAATAGCCTAGGTGAAGAATGTGTTTAGCAACAACAAGGCCACTAAAGTGACCTCCGCATATGCCATCGTGAACTTCTTTAATGGTATAGGGGATTTTAGAGCTGGTGAGGCATCGTAAGAGAATACCATCAAAGCCTTGTTTATAGAGAAGGCCACCCATGATGACATAACGAGAGGCCTTTTGAGAAAGGCGCATTGTCCATTACGTGTGAGATCAGGAGGCAATATAGAAAGGGAAAGGTAGTCTGCAAGCTGCTTATACCAAAGGTCTTGTGTGTTTAGTGAGGTAGTTCGAGATGAGGTTAACACAACAAGATTTATAAGAAGGTCTTAGTATGCATTTTATGGTAACAAAGATGTCTGAATCGGTCAGGTGAAGTAGGTATTTGAGAAGCGAGGCAGGCCATGGTATCCGTGAATTTATTGGTGGATCATGGAACAGTTTGAATTTTATAGCGGTCAAAGGTAGTCAACATGATGCCAACGTAACATTTGTACTCTTGAAGTATTTCATTATGACACTAATAAACACCATTGACTTGGTTTACTACCAGTTGAGAATCACCAAAGATATTAATGGACTTGACATCTAAGGCATAGGCAGTCATGAGACCCAATACGAGTGCTTCGTATTAGTGATATTGTTAGTGCATTCGAAGTCAAGTTTGAATGATAAGGGCATGGGTTCACCATCAAGAGGAATGAGGATAATTCCCGCACCACCCCACATTGACATTTGGAACCATTGTCAAAGAATAAGGTCATTTGGTAAGGGTCATCATCCAAAGAGAGGTTAGCAATGGATTCATCAGGGAAATCAAAGTTTGAAGATTGATTCCCAGAAAGAGGCACATCAGTGAGCTGGTCAAGCAAATGGCTGGCCCTTGATAGATTTTTGGTGGATGAATTCGAGGTCTAGGTCAGCAAGAAGCATGAGCCAACGTGTGGCATGTTGATTTTGGTAAGGTTTAGCATACATGAAGTGTAAGGGGTCAGTGTTGGTCACAACATAGGTTTTGTGGTTGAGTAGGTAATGGCGAAGTTTGGTGGCAACAAAAACTAAGGCTAAGAAAAGTTTTTCAGGGTGAGTGTATCGGGTTTCATAGTCCAGAAGGGTACAACTTATGTAATAAACCACCTGCTCCCTATGTTGTTCATCACGATGAGTGAGCATAGCCCCTAAAGAGTGATCGGTAGCAGAGATGTATAGGTAGAAGGGTTGGTCATCTTTAGGTGGAACAAGTATGGGTGGTTGGAGAAGGTATTGTTTTAAGGCCTCAAAAGCTTTGTGGTAGTCGTCATCCCATTTGAAAGAGACATCCTTTTTGAGAAGGTGATGAAATGGTTGACAACGGTCAGAGAGTTGGGAAATAAATCGACGAATAGATTACAACTTGCCCTGCAAACTACAAAGTTGGTGAAGGTTAGTGGGTGGAGGCATATTGAGAATGGCCTTGACTTTAGTAGGGTCAACCTCTATACCACGTAAGGAAATGATAAATCCCAGGAGCTTTCCTGAGAGAACCGCGAAGACACATTTCTTGGGTTGAAGGTGAACACAATACTTGATGAGGTGATCAAAGATGGTTTTCAAGATAGTGAGATGTTTGGCCCGATGTTTAGATTTGGTGAGAAGATCATCTACATAATCTTCTAATATATGGTGCATAATGTCATGGAAAATGTAGGTCATAGCCCGCTGATAGGTGGCACCAAGCATTTTTAAGGCAAAAGGCATGACTCGATAGCAGAAGGTCCCCCAAGGGGTAATGAATGTGGTTTTGTGTTGATCCTCTGGAGCGAGCAAGATTTGGTTATAACCCGAGAAACCATCCATAAGTGATAGCATCTCATGGCCAGTGGTAAGGTCAACCAACTGGTCAATACCAGGTAGAGGAAAATCATCTTTTGGGCAAGCAAGGTTGAGATCATGGAAATCGGTGCAAATGTGAAGTCCCCCTATCACCTTAGTGATAGGGACGATGTTAGAAATCCATTGGGGGTAATCGATGGGTAAGATGAAGGAAACTGAGAGAAGGCATTGAAGTTCTTCTTTGACAAGAAGAGCAATGCGAGGGTGCATTTTCCTCAACTTTTGTTTTATGGGTTTGGCATCGGGAATGGTTACAATATTGTGGACCACGATAGTGGGATCAATGCTAGGCATGTCAAGCATAGGACCAAGTGAAAGCATGGCTATGATTTTTAAGAAAAGAAGTGAGGGCTTCTTGTTCAACAAAGCATCCAGAGATTGGCCAATCTTGAGAATGTGGGGTCATCTTGAGTGTGGATGTTGACTTGATAGTCGATTCATTCAACATTGTTTACATCTTAGAAGGTAATGACCGGTGAATATAAGAGTCTTCAGCACCAAGGTAGGTGAGTATGGACTCATCATCCTGACATTGAATGACATTAATAGAAGGAGTATCGTCCCCTATCATGTCAGGATACAAGAAAGGAAGAGAGGAAGGAGCCTCGCCATCGCGGTGATAGGTCAGAGGCCCCAAGGAAATGGTATTTATGAAAAAAAAGGTAGGAGGGATAGATTCAGGATCCATCGACTCCGTTGGTGAAGGTGGTGAAGGTGGGGTAGGTGAAGAAGGTGGAGAGGGGTCAATGTCTTCAATGAGTTCAATATGGGGATTTTGGCAGGTAGTTTGGTAAAACCGATTCCACTACGATCATTGTGTTTACGTGTGGTACATGAAATAATGGTGTGATGACCTTGCTCATAAAGGCCAAAGCCGAAACCCTTCTAGGCACAGTGGTGTAGGAAAGTGTGAGCGAAAGTGGTGGTTGGTAAGCGACTGAAGGTCACTGAAAAAAGGTCGGGTTTGTGATGGTGGTTGGGTGTGTAAGTGGAAATATCAAGTCCCCCATAGGTAAGATGGGTACGGAGGTGGGGAGGACCATAAAGGAGATGCTCACCTATGTGGTGATCATAGTGAGGATGTTGGTGAAGGTTTCCATACTCTTGTGGAGTAAGGAATGTATTGACATTATACAAGTGATACTCCCCCATAGTGAGGCATTGAAAAACACCTTCCAAGGGATCAGTGGTTGATATATTGGTGGCTGGAATGGAGGAAGTGTTAGAAGTTAGATCGGTGGAGGTTTCGGTTAGTTGGGAAGCTGATGTGTGACTAGTAGAAGTGACAACAGCAATGGTGGGAATAGAAGATTTGGGTGAAGGTGAGGTTGGAATGGCATTGGTGGATGGGGTCGTGTGTGAAGAAGATGTAGGTAGGGAGGTAGATGCCTTAATAGGTATAAGGACATCATTGGGCTGGTAAAGCATGTTACAGGTTTTGAAAGGTGATGGGTCAGTTGGAATGGTATAGGAACATCCTTCATGTTCAAACTTTACACATCGGTGCAAAGTAGAAGGAACACAACCCATGGCATGAATCCAGGGTCTACCGAGAAACAAATTGTATTGAAACTCCCCTTCCAAAACATAGAACAGAACAACTCGAAAATAGTACGGGGACCCACACGAATGTGGAGGATGATAGTGCCGAGTGTAGAGGTGATAGCATCATTGAATGAACGCAACATGACTGGATGTTTATGCATGTAGTTGTTGGGTATGCATTTGTTTGAATGCGTGAGAGGAGATGATGTTAATGCTAGCACCCCATCGATCATAACATGTCGAGATGCGTATATTATCGATATGGATGGAGATGAAAAGTGCAGGATCTGGGTCATCGGTTTGGTGGGGGACAATTTCATCATCCGAGAAACTAAGGATAACAACTTGGTGAACAGGTGGAGGTGATGAGGTAGATGGAAATTTGGTGAGAGAAGTGACATGATGAGGTGTGATAATAGATGCTACAGGTGTGGGGTCATTAGGTAAAACCTCAATAGATTGAAGGACCTCCATGAGGGCTTGACGATGTGACTCGAGGTTTGGATGAGATCGTATAAGGACATTTTGAGAGGAGATTGGTGTAATTGTTTGAGCATGGTGTGATGTGTGTAACCCCATCAGAAATAGGATATGTAGGACCATGGATAGTGATTTTAGGTATGGGTGTAATTGGTATGTTGGGTACGTGGTTGGGTGATGGATCGGCTATTTTGTCTTTCCCTTTCTCTCTGACCTCGGGTAATGATGTGAACCATATTAATTTGAGGCAGAGAGGTGGATGGGGTGGGGTTACCATGAAAGGTATACGACAGGAGGGACATTTACCAAGAGGTGGATAAGAGCCTTCTGTGATGAGTGTCCAACACGGCATTTAGGAGAAGGTTGAGCAATCTCTGGATGTGGACCATGTTGATTTCAAATTTTGAGAGATGGAAAGAAAGGTCGTGGTGGTGAAGATGGAGGTTGTGGTATAGGTGTAGGAGGAAGATGTGAAGAAGGTGGTGAGGGTGAAATAGGTTCATCATCCAGGAGGTCATCATCATCAAAATTGGGGTCAGAAGGACATAATTGAATGAGGGAAACCTTTAGACCCTTATAGTTCTCAACATCATGTCTGGCACATGATGGTAAGCACAAATTTTAGTATCATCAAACCCTTCTGGTTTAGGTTTAAGAGGGTCGTAAGGTCTAAGAGGAGGGAGGGTGATAGTAGAGCTTTCCAAGAGGTTAGCCAAGATGGTGGCGTATGATCCCACTAGTGGATCACAAATGAAGTGAAAGTAGGTTTGGTTGGAAGATTGGGTAGTTGTGGTGGTAGTTGAGGTGATGTAGTCTTGGATTTGGGTTGTACTTTCTTTGGTGTAGGTGCAGCAACAGAAAGAGGGGTAAGTTTAACCACCTCTTTGGAAATTAATGGTTTTTTCAATTTTTGGTGCTTTTTCTTAGGTAGAGGTGTAGGGGGAGCACGTGATGTAGATGGCAAGGTAGATGGTGGGAGAGGATGAGTGACCCAAGGGGACAACTGAGGTGCAGTGGTAGGTGTTGGTCGAGGTCGAGAGGGAGGTACAGGTGAGGTGGAAGAAAATGTCATAGGTAGTGAAGGAGGTATAGAAGGTAATGGTGGTATAGGAGGCAAAGAAGTTATAGATGGTGATGAAGGATGCAAGGTTCACCTAGGTAGAGCTGCATAGGATGTGGTGAAGGGGTCAAGGGAATTTTAGGTTTACCCCTGAGAGAGAGTAGATTTTGTTAAGGTAGAGGGGTGAGGTCCCAAGATGGATGGTAGGGGTGAAGGTGATAAAGGTGTAGTTGGTGAGGTCGGTGCATGTGGATTAGAAGGTTGGGTTTTTTGTTTAGGTTGAGGGATTGGTTCAATAGGTATATGGGAAGATGTGGTCAAGTGTATCCTGATAGGAGGATGTGCAAGGTTTGATGTGGGTGTGACCCCTAGAACACTAGTGGGTTTAGATACAAGAGATGGTGTTGGAACACGTTGGCTAGCAAGTAGAGGGGTGGGTATAGATGAGGATGATGCAATAGAAGATGTATCGAGAGTTATGTTCATGTGTGGTTTGGGTTGTTGAAACATCTTGGATAAATGGTAGAAGTGTCAGTGGAAGATGATTGCATTTGGGTCGAGACCGGGAGTAAGAGATGCCCCAAAGTGAAGACCTATCAACATAGTCTAGGTGGTTGGCCAAACGTGAGAATGACACTATGGTAGATGAGGTAGATGTGGAGCGAGTGGTGATTCCCATAAAATGTGTCTGAGAAATAGGGAATTCACTGGCTTTGGCCTCTGTAGGTAAGAGAGCCGAAAGTAGGTCCGCAGGATCTTGGGTAGCTGATGGAGAATGGTCACCGAGTGGTAACGACAAATCTATTGGATCCTGAATAGGTGGAGAAGATGATGGGTACTCCTCTGTGGGTGGAGGAGGTACAATTGGTAGTGGCTCACTAGGTAGGGAAGCTGAAGGGGAAATGATATCGGTGCTAATGAGAGACTCCTCCTCCACATGTGTACGGGGAGGTGAAGGGATTTCCTCTATGGGTAGAGGAATGGATAAAGTAGGTTCTGTGTGGGTAGAGGATTTGGGCTAGGATTTCCTCGATGGAGGGGATAGGAGATATTTGGGAAACAAGTGGTAAGTCAGTAAAGATAACATGTACCTCACGTGTATTACTTTTGTTGTGTGAGGCATCACCAGTTTGATCATTAGATGGGGAATGGTTAGGGAATGGTTTCTTGAATATATGAAGGTTTTGATTGGTAGGTGCATTAGGGTTATCCAGGACTAACTCGCCGCTCTCGAGCATTCCCTGAACAATGTTTTTAAAGGTGATACAATTGCTATCACTGTGACCATTTACATGGTGATAGTTATAGTAGTCATTTTCCTTATACCAACCTGGTATGGGGCGAGAGGGGTCAAAACCAAGTATGTGGTTTGATAGGAGGAAGGGTGATGGCATTAGCTTTAATAAGCTTTTCTAAAATAGATGAATATGGTTCCCAATTGAGGTGTATTTCTTTTGTTCTCATTTGAATTGGAAGGCTTGGACCGGTGACAGATTGGATGAAGGTTTAGCATGATTGGATGGATGGGTAGGGCCAGCCTTAAGTACCACTGTGTTGGCAGTTCCCTTGGCTTTGGAATAACTCATCTGAGGTTTCGAGGAAGAGGAAGTATCGTGTGATTTAAACGAGGAGTTCTTGTTTCGTAATTATATCTTCTTCTCTTCGATGGTGTGAATTTTGAGCTTACGTGCCATGGTGAAAGCCTCATCGAATGTTGGAAGGTTTGCACCTGTAAGGTAGGTGAGATATGTCTAGCACAGGCTCGTGTGAAGAGCTCTATGAGTTTAGTTTGTGGTAATTGGAAAGTGAGTTGGTTGATTAGGCTACGCCAACGAGTGACAAAAATATGCGATAGATTCATCATCATATTGATGCGTAGAATAAAGATCGGTCATGGTAACCTTCTTGATGATGTTAATCAAAAAAATGATCCAAGAAGGCTTGGGCTATTTGGTTGAATGAGAAGATGGAATGTCTAGGTAATCCACTATACCAGTCCAATGTTGGACCAGTTAGGGACATGGGAAAGGTTTGCAAAAGCAAAGCATCATCATGGGAAATTAAGTAACACCCATGTTTGAAAGATCACAAATGTTGTTGTGGGTCTTCCTTACTGTTAAAGTGGTTAAACTTAGGCATCTCCCAGTGTACATGGGATATGGGTGAATGGGAATGGATGGGTGAATAGGCTCATTACAAATCTTGTCATAGGTGAGAGAATTATGGGAGCCGGAAATAGATGCTTCTAATGTCTGCATCTTGTCCATCATTAACTTGATAAAGTCATTGTTAGGTTGTGAAGATTGGGTACCCCCCAGAGTGAAAGGAGGTTGTTGTTGGACATATGAAGAATACGACATTCCAGAAAGTATGGTGGTGTCGAATAAGGAGGTGGGAATTGAGAGACAGAGACATAGAGGGTATATACCGGACTGAATGACCGATGAAACAAGAGGTGGTGGTAGTAGGTATGTGAGGGTGGGACACTCAGTAGTGACCCTAGTAGAGATGGGAGGTAGAGATTGGGGAATAGAAAGGACAATTTTGAAATGGGGTAGAGGTTACCGACACAAAGGGTGGTAGCATTGCGACTAGTATATATGAGACAACAGGTGTGGATGATGCTATGTTTTGGGTGGTGGATGAAGGTATGGTGGAGACTGCATGGGTGCAATAGAGGTGGTGGATGTGTGGTCAAAGCTGGGTGGGACCTAACTGTGACACAACTGGGGATAAAATGGGTGAGGTCACCATGGTAGGAGGTGGAGCCGAGGTGGAAGTGATCATTAGGGATGGAGATAAGGATACGGGCATGCCATAGATCAATTGACCTGAGGCATCTCGAGTGGAGGCATGGGTGAGGTAGTGGCTCAAAGCAATGGGATTCTGATCCAGGAGTCGTGCAAACTCCGTGTCACCTATGTAGGAATGGTGATAGGTTGATTGGGATCCATGGATGATGAGATGGAAGGTGGTGAAGGACTAGGTGATGAAGGGCTAGGTGGGAGTGGTAGTTGACTAGTGTGAAATATGAGGGCTTTCCTGACTATGGGTCAGCACCATGTGGGTAGGAACTGATTTGGTGAGACTGTATTATGTCTGAATGGCACAGAACACAATAGAACTAGGAAAATAGTCAATGGTGAGTGAATTAGGTTGGCTGGTGAGCTGTAAAACAACACAGGTGACCGACACCGGTTTGAAGGTAAACCGATGCGTTAGGCTTAACGGTGCGATTCATTATGAAAACCAACAGTCTGTTAAATGATGGTCCCAGACTGACAATTTTCACACATAGGATGAGACGTAAGGTGACTGTGATTGAAGTAATGACAATATGAAAGGTGATAGGAGCCTTTTATAGCTCAGAAAGTGAAATAGGTGTCTTTTGGATAGGTATCCAAAAAGACTTCAGACCGATGCCGGTTGGGTTAAACCGATGCGGTTGGAATGTAACCATGATGGTTAAAGATAACCGTAGCGATTACTGTGAAATTGAAACAAGAGAATAAGAAAAATGGTTGTGATTTAAAAATTTGGTGTTGAATCAAACCCAAAAGTCTGAGAATGATGTAGATGTGGTCCAGGCACACTCAGATGAAGTCAGAATACACCGACTATGATTGGGAGTGTGCAAGGAAAGACAAAAATAATGATCAAAAGCTCTCACCTCAAAATGCAAATCAAGCAGAACACTAAGAAAGAACGTTCCTAGAGTGCCTATTCTATTACGTTTGTTCAACTTATGCTATTTGTGTGGACTGACTATTATGAACAAAACAATAGAATTTCTTGGTGAGGAAGGCTTCCTATGAAGAAATAATTCTAAAGGGTGAGGTTTTAGGAATGTTATGGTGGGGGCGGGCTTCGCTCTGAAGTATGACTCGACAGAGCAGTGAGCTGGGTGCCCACTGTACCATGATCGTGTGATCACCTACAACTTCTTCCAGGTAGGATGTTGTTTAAGAATGTATGTATTTTGAATTTTTGTGTGGTTTGGTAAGACTCAGAGAAAGAGAAAAGGATAGAAGTGCTTTTCTATGATTCATTTTTCAACCATCAGCTGGTCATGACTTCCAGCGATATAGGTTGCCCTCAATTAATGTGAGCTAATGAGCTAAATCAGAATGCAGTGCACTTGTTTTAAACCCAAATCGAAAGTATGATATTCGATGACAAAAATAGATGAACAGGAAGAGGGATGCTCTTTCACTAAAATGTAGAAAACAAGAATAAGAAGGTTCTTTTTAAATACACCAAAAGAAATGTGTCTTTCAGAGCAAGTAGAAAGAAGAGAATGTTACCAAGGAGAAAGTTTTAATGTGAATGCTACTAGAAGGGAAACAAACACACACAATTTTTCACCTAGGAATGAAGAAAGATGCAAGGAACCCGAATGGGTCCCACTAAGGGCATGCCAAAATGTTTCACCTGATTTCTTAGTTTTCTGAGAAGTACTTGATGAAACAGATAAGGTAAAGGTGGTAAGAGGAATACCTATTTTGGGATGGTTGAAGGTTATATGCACGTATCTGAATTCTGAATCAAAGTGATTGTGAGACCTTCCTTTTGGCTAGGAGGAACTACCTGTATAAGAACCAAAACAAGACCACCAAAGAGAGTTAAACAATATATGCAGTGGACTGCCTAGCATATGCTAGATCCTGGAAGTGCGATACTTCCTAGATGGTTGTCAATCCACTGTTTAAAACAATTCAATGCTGAAATAAAGTAAATATTGTCCTACTGTAGTTTAATATGATTTAGGCATCTCATACAAAACACAATAGGCTAGATCTAATCTAATAGGCTAGGCTAGAAGGAGATCCAGAGGTCAAGTAGGTTGGTTATAGGTGAATTTGAGCTAACAGGCTAGGTTAGATACAGATCTGAAGGTCAAATAGGTGTTCAAGTAGGTATATGTCAGAAAAAATAAGGTTAAGTTAGATGTGGGTCACAAACAGGTTGTTATTCTGGTAGAGATCAGGTGACACAGAGACCGACCATGGTTTTATAAAACCGATGATGGTTTTACTGTAACCGGCGATGGTTAGAGAGAACCGATGATGGTTAAGTCGGGGTTGGTGGAATCACACAGTCAAGTTTTTGGAGTTTTTGGGGAAAAAGTGGAGTGGATAGAAGATGGGGATTGATCACAGAGGGGGTGTAGATATGTTGCGAAGGTCTGAGACTACTGAGGAGGTCAAATAGGAAATTGGGCCAAGTATTAAGATGATTAGGTATGGAAGGTGGCTGCAACTGGAGAGAGGGAATGGACAGAGGGTAAAAGACTAGGTTCCTTTACCACAAATACTACAGATGATGATAAGAAAATGAAATAGATGGAAGGAGGATACTTACTCTTTTGTGAGGTACAGGTCTGAAGAATAATGAAGAAGTTGTTGCGTTGGAGGATGCTGGGAAGAAAGTTTCACTATTGTGCCAGTGTATTTGGTTGCCTTTGTTGATCACAAATCAATCTTCATTCTTGTTGTCGCGTCTAAAGAGATCGAATTCGAGATCAGAAGTTTTTTCAACCCATATTACAAAGTTGTAGATGGGTCTAAATAGGCCATTTGGTCCATTCCGTATAACCAGTCGGTTTAGGGTGAACCAACATCGGTTTAGGGAACCGACATCGGTTTAGGGTGAGATATCTTGGGTTGTTCAAAAATTCCTAGGAAGTTGTTCCGCCATTTGATAAGGGTCTCTTTTTCCTCGGGGTGCAAAAACCAACCTTAGGAGGCTTTTAAATGTGAGGTGAGGGGATGGGTCTAATGTTAGGTTTTATTTAGGACATTGGTTTAGGGTTTAGGTTAATGGGTCAAATGATGGGGGTGGTTAGGTGAGGTGTATTTAATAAAGGAAATTATATTAAATAGGTGTGTGAGGGTAGTGAATTAATTTAATGTAAATAATTAAATTAATGTGTGTGTGGGTAAAAGGTCATTAACTTAATTAAAATAATTAAATTAATATGTATGGAGGTAAATGGCATTAATTTAATTAAAGTAATTAAATTAAAATGTGTGGGGTGTAGGAGGTAGGTGATAAGGTGTTGAGGATGAGGAAGTGATTACTAGAACTTTGTGTCGTGGAATGATATCTTATGTTGTGAATGTGAATGATTTTGTTCTGTATCACTCTTGCTCAGTACGTATAGGGTTATACTCTGCTATCTATATTTCCTGAAAGTACTGTTATATTCTGCTCTTTCCTTTCTTCAGTTCTTCCATTCGTTTGTATTGATAATATATTTTGGTATAAAATCATTTCAAGATGTCAGAGGTCCAGCCTTAAGATGAAAGTTGTACATTTGTATATAAGCTTTGTTGTTTTCTTTCAATAAGGGAACCTCTCCCATAAAGAGGAGGAACTTGTTGTCCCCTAATTGTGGTTTTGTTAAAGTACAATTTTAAAACCCAACAACATGAGATGAGGTTCATTTATAAATGCTCCCAATAGTCAAAACGAACCATAAAACAAGAGTGCGTCGTCGGGAAATGGTTTGAATTGTGTTCTAGAAAGATATGATCGACAAAGGATAGAGTGTAGAGAGTGAGTGAGTGCATTGTGAGGTTCATTTTAGATTTAGACCCTCAACAATCGAGTATGAACCATGGAACTAGAGTGTGTCATTGGGAAGTGTGTTGTGTGATAATTAGAAAGATGAATCGTGAATGAACCGAGTGTGAAATGTGTAGTTGGTGAGGTTCATGAATGTAGTGATTCCTCAATAGTCAAGTGTGAACTGTAGCACAAGAGTGTGTCATAGGGTAATGACAATACAAATGTATCAAGATACGTGTGAAAGATTATATCTAAAGCATGAAATGAAATAGTAGAAATGTGACGCACCGGACAAGGCTAGAAGGGGGGAAGAGTAAGCATGATGCCCCCTAATTGTATGGTGATGAAGATGAATCAAGTAACGTCATCTAAGAGATCATCATTTTCATGGTCAAAATCAAATGGAGATGCATCCGAGACCTAGTAAGAAATAGTATGTGGTTGATCAAGTAAGGAGCCATGACGACATATATTTTACATGCCCATTGCATATTCTTCATCAGTGAAAGGTGGTAATGGATATCCATGTACATACCATCAAGTAAGATTTTATGAATAGCCAAGAAATGAGTCATTACAAATAAAAACATGGCCGAAGGGCATGGGGAATGAGATGTCGATATGATCAAGATCTAAGGTGCCACCAATGTAGTCAAGCCATGATTGTCCAAGAGTAAGTGGAGAAAGGCGAGGAATTATTGTGAAAATACTGATAGATGAAATAATTAGAGGCCATATGAAGTAGTAATGTGAACATACCCATGATATAAATGAGGAGAATGTGATGGAGGGATGAGATCATCTAACGTGAATCCTAGCCGATTCAAGCCATCATGTGTGCAAATAGTCTCAGAGCAAGTGGGGTTGAATGGAATGTGTGGTCAATGATTATTATTCATGAAGAGAGTGCATGTGAATGGAGGAAGTGCAGATGCAGATTGCTCATGAGAAGGCAATGAAGGTGGTATGACATATGATGTATGGACAGACCCTCGATAAATCACCATAACATTAGTATAAGGAGAGGGGGTGATACTTTGGAGTGGATAAACAACATCTTTGCACAAACAATTCCTTCGAGTGGAGACAAGTTTTTCTCGGTAGTATGTGGGTTGTGGATCAACAATAGGATGTATAATAGTAGAAGTCGAGAATAGGTAATGCAAAGTAGTTGGGTCTAGGTTGCAATATGGAACGAGGTATTATAAACGGGAAGTGAATATTCAAAGCACTTATGCAATAATTTGACACGCAAATGAACTTTAGAAGGAAATGATTGTATTTTTGAAGCCATAACCTACCGAATAATTAATTATATGAAACAGGAGATCAATAAAAATAATACTATAAGAACTATTTTTGGCCCAACTGTGACAGGAAAAAAATAGTGTGAAGACATGGACGTGTAGGAGAATCATACACCCATAGATAAATAGATGTTGGGTTAAGGTTAGCCACGGAAAGACCTATATTATGAATGAATGATAAATGACATAGATTAAGCTTAGATCCATTGTCAACTAAAGTTCACTTAACACCCAAGTTATATATGCATACTCGATATAAAGAGGAGGAAAATTGTCATAAAAAGAAATATTGTCAGCTATAGTAGATGGAAAAGTATGATGCCGAGAGAATGCATCAAAAAATGTGAGATAAACAATTTCTAGATCAATAGTATAAGGTATGCGAGTATTAGCCAAGAGAGTAAAAATTTTATCCCGAAAATCAAGATTAGATAGTGAGAAATCATGAATGGAGATATCCATGATGAGAATATCCTAGGAAAATGAGATCAATGAAAGTGTAAAGACCCTAAGAGTATTAGAATGAGATGGGTTCACCAAGTGATTTAACAAATATTGAAATTTGGGAAATCCTAATTACAAATTCACAACACAATGATAATGTAATAAAGTACATATTTGACCTAAGTAATAAGCAATTAAAATTTGAAACCCTAAGTGCAATGGAAGGGATAAAGTACTTAGTTGATTTCGAAATTATTCTGGACTGTTCAACTATAAAAAATGATAAACGTGAGGAGAAAAATGTCGTAAACAAACCCGAAAATTGTGCAAGTTTCGAAATGCTTGGATTGGGGTGCTTATCTTGGGTCGGGGCATAGGGCATCATGGAACTTTTGTAGGCACCTATGACTATGTAGAACCTTAGAAAATAAATTTTTTAGTGTTGTAAGATGTTTGCTAAATATCGTTCATCAGTCACCTATATGTCATTGATTGATCATTGAGCTCACCGAAACTCGTAAAGAGAAAGAGCATCTGCAAAACCCCAAAGCACATCAAATCCTAAAAATAAAAAAATATGCAAATTGGGAGTCAGACTGACCTTGGTGGTCACTCGGCTAAGTGAACTTACGATCCGGGCACTACACTACATTTCAAACTCCATGTAGTTTTGCGTGTGTGTGAAGAATCGTGCCCTAGATGATTCTTGTGCAAGATGCACTGACTAACGAGCAATAGCTAAATGTAGCAATGTAAGTAGATGTGTGGATGTTAAAATGAACTTCCCTTCCTATGAAGTGTATGTAGAAGAATACAATCCCTTGTCCCATGAATGGATGCTTTGATTCTCTTGAAATTCCTTTCGATGCAACCTTAGGTGATAGTAATAGATGCTTAGATCTTTTTCCTTTATTATGATCACATAGGTTTTTATTTATATGATTCCCTTATTTGAATTTCATAATTAACCTCTAAAAGGCTGACCACCAAGAAAACAAGATTCCCAAAGGCTAGAAAATACCTAAACTATGTGAGCAAGATACAAATAGGGAGGGAGAACCCGGAGGGGATGGGGCACATGGGTGTTGGCCGGTGTCCTAGTTAAGCCTTTGGTGTCCAAACTCGGAAAATCGAAAGTATCAAAAGTCAAACCGGGAAATAGGGTATGTAGGACTAAGAAGAAAACAAAGAGGCCAAAGACATTGGTCAAGTAGTACTTTTCTTTCCTAGGAATCATATGAATAGTGGTATGTGATTAGACCTAGAAATGTACCCAAGTGCACGATTTAGTGTCTACATCAACTAGAGGCTAAAAAAAAATTTAGTACTCCAGGGGCCAAGGAAATTGTAAGGAACCCATGGAAAAAAATTGTAGAAATCGTGGCAAATGTCCTTAGAACTAGTTTCATAGTTTTGGCAAATCTATTAATGACGGGCCTCAATTTAGTGGCAAAAATGGTAAAAACATAAAAATAGTTACAGATTGAATGGTGAACCCAACGTTATTTATTTAATTCTTAAAACTGATTTGGAAAATTTCACCTTTGTCAAATATTCTCTCCAGCAAAACTATTTGTTTTACTGACACTCACTTGAATTTATAGCACTAAGAAGACATGAACATTGTCAAATATTGAACAAGAAAACAAAGTAGTTTTAGTGTTTGTTTTAATTGACAATACTTCTATTAATAATAAAGTGTTACAATAATCACAAATCTAAACAATAACAACAAGAAAGGCCCCAAAAAGGCCAAACTATGAACACAAGGAAAATACAATTAAACTAAGTACCAATGCATCTCGATTAACTTGGAAATCTATCTGAGAGTATTGTTTTGCATAAGAATTTGAAGGTGATCTTGTATCTTCACAACTTATTGTTTCAGTGTTTCACATGTTGTTGTTCTATTTTTGAATAATATAAGAGGGGTCTATTGGGGCCCTCATGCTTTGGTGGTGTAAATCAACTTGCAAAAATTAATATGTTGTACATTGGATCACATTCATTTAATTATCAAACCAGGGACATAAAATTTCAATACTACCGGTGTTGTATGCACTTTATTATAATGATTTAAGAGGTTGGAAATGAAATAACTTGTCAAAAACAATGTTGGAAGTAAAACCAAAACTCATATTTATAAATAAACGATCGCTAAATGCTTATAGCTGAAATAAAGTTGAAGATTCAGAAAGAAAATTGCTCCTAAGTAGACATGTATGAAATAAAAAAATGGAGGGGATGTAGCAGTCCTTAAGTGGGTCCTAGCTTGGGTGTTAATCCCTTCCTAACATGTTCCTAAGAACTAAATAACAAAACTCATATTCTTTTATTGATTTTAGAAAACATTACATCTAGAAACAAAAGATGGAGTGATCTTTGTTCTTTGGCTCTCTAACTTATTCTCTACAACTCACTAACTTACTTTAAACTAGGAACTACGTTATTAGGCACCAACCTTTTCCTTTATATCTCATCATTACAGCACGTGAGAAGGAGAGGAATATAACAAGGATTTTTAATAGAATGAGTGAAAGATTCAACACCATTTTGAAACATATAATAGGTATTCAAATAATCAACAGATTCTTTTTGAAACACACAAGATGTGTTAATATAGCAAACCGTTCTTTATTAAAGACCAAATCAAAGACTCTGATTTATTTCCAGTTTTCCATGTTCTTTTTTGTAATCGCTTCACTAATGGCATGTAAGAAATTGAGTGCCATAACTACATGTTTGCAAATATCTTCATAAATGTTGGCACTTTGATGTGGATGACTTCCTTTAGCTGAGGATGAGTTGTTGCAAACAAGTTCTTTGGATGTGGATGAGTTACTGCGGATACATTACTTCGTTGCATATGAAAAATTACTCTCAACCAATAGTAGTATAAACACATATAAAATCATCCAAACAATTTATTGGGATAACAAGTATAAATGCACACACATTATCACAAAATAAATATAATTAGAGATAACTATATTAATTAATCATTATGCCAAGAGTACATGGTTGGGATGGTAATGTTCAACAATTTTCCTTGGAAATACATTAACATGGTTTACAATAGCCTTATCAAAATATAAAATGTGATTTGTTATGAAATAAATTTATATAACTCATCACACCCCAAGCTTAAAATATTAAATGTACTCATTCAAGGGAATCATATCTTCTCTATTGAAAACTACATTCTTGCCTAAAATTAATGGGTGTATCTTTGCCCTCTTCTTCTGATAAAAAATAACCACCATTCCTCATGAATATATCCCAAACTCTTTCTTGAATCCTCTGATTGATCTGTAAGTTTCCTTTCCATGGTGGAATTAGAAAATGAAAAATAGGTGGATGATAACCTATAGAAACCAATAATCATCACATTCATTAGCTATCTCAATATATTTGTTCACTCTTCGGAAAGTTGGAAGTATGGTTGGATAGGAATGCATATATTTCCTCTGGAGTGTAGGGGATAATTCATTCTATCTAATTAGCATGCATGTATAACATTAATTCCATGTTCCTGATCATGTTTCTGACCTCATCGTGTGCTTCCTTCCTCATTTTCAACACTATGTTTTTTATTACATCCTCTTCTATATAATTGTCATATTGTTCAAAAATTTCATCTATTTTTGTTGCTTTAGCCCTGACATACAATGGTGTAACCTTTTCCATATGTCTATATTCCTCTATCTATTTAGCTCTCTCTAATTCATTTGAGAAATAAGAACATAATGCTTTCACATGTACATCCTCAATATACAGAATTGGGATCCAATTTCTATCATATGGAATGACATAGTTATGAAAATAAAGTTCACACATCAAATTTTGGAGCTCATGTGTACTGTTCGATACAAAGTAAATAATTTTATTGCTGAACAAATATCATATACCATGTCAAAATTGATGCAAACAAACTTATGGTGCAATATTCTTTCTTTTAAATATATTGCATAGACACTTGATGGAGGCTTGCATTCCAACATTTCTAATGATACTTGTATTGTTTCTTCTTATTTTTGTTTTAGCCTCTTAATCTCTTTGTCTTTGTTCTTCATTTATTTCTTATGTTAGGAGATGAGATCTTATTTTTCCTTGTCCCGTTTCATATTAATCATGTCAATATAGGCTTCCAATTGTAGCATAATTTTTCAATATTTGGCCCCATAGTCTATGTCGCCATCTCACTGCAAAATGGTTTCTCAGGTGCCCTAATGAGTTCATGAATAAAAACTTGGGGCTGTATTTGTTCTGCATCTTATTACGGTAGACTATTAGTTTTTCTTGTTGAACTACCTCTTAAATGACTAGTTCAATGATTACATGATTTTGTTGGTGTATAATTCATATTTTTACCTCCTCCTCATATTTTCTCTCTTCATGTATTTCCACTTCATGAACTATTTCCACATTCTGAGTCGATTCCTCTTGTTCTTCTATGGGTTGTTCATGCTCATGAACTGTAGTATCAATATCTATTTGCTTTGTCTCTAATTTTTTAGGCTCAAATTTTTCCTCTATTGCTTCCAAATCGTTATCTAGTGAGATGGGTTATGACTGTGTTGGACTGGAGATTTTGGACTCTTTTTCCTAAGCCTATGAGAACGCCTAGGTTGTTTAGGAGTAGAATGAGAATATTTTCGTTTGGCCTTGGAAGTGGAGGTTTTAGGAGAGGATAAATCTAATAGAGTTTCAGCTATAAAAATTCTTTCTGGAGAGATAGGTACAAGGTTTTCTTCAATATGAGGTAGATCTTCAGAAGTTAGGGGTTCTTGAGTTTGGGAAGTGGATAGTGCATCCTCTGACATATGTGCAAATGAGATTTCAGTGTTGCTCCTTCTTTTCCCCATGTTTCCCAACAAAGTTTCAATATTGTTTACCCTTTAAAATTCATCCCATTGTATTTGATGGTGCTCCTTCTGTAAAGTGTGTTGGCTAACTAGGGTTATGAGATAGTGCTTCCCTACCCCTCTGGACTTCTTTACTCATCTTCTTGAGAATTTCATGTAAGAAATTTGGGACATTTACTTGAATATTATTTGTCAAATGATTCAACAATTTGAAATGGACTGTGTTCAATGTCAAATACCACCCTTCAAGTAAAGTATTGAATAACAAAGTTGGAAGCTTGTGCCCATAAGGGTTTGAGGGATGTTCAAAATGTACCTTGTCTTTTTAAGATGAATTCATCATCAACATCTGAAAATTACCTTCTCGCTACCTCTGGGTTGGATTTATCTAGAAATGTCTCTCCTTGAGTTGGTAGACTAGTAACTTCTACCAATACTTTATCACTTAACCTTATTGTTAACCCTTTTACACTTGCTTCACCATATTTCAAGGTGTTTGTAAATTTTGTTACAATTGCCTCATCAAAACCCTAAAAATTGTTTGATATACTACATCTAACCACGATTCTCGAAATACCAGCACAATATTAGGATAATTTTGGAGTTATACATGCACCGAGGTCTCATTTACGAGCAACTCACCTCCCATGATGGATAAACAACTTCTCTTAGGCTCAATACGCAACAATACAATTTTCTTTTGAAAGAAATTTACAAAAATGAATTGAATTGATGGGTTTTCATCATTTTAAACTTTATTGCTGAGGGAACAAATAATTTGTGTAGAGGTTACTAATCATTAATGGATGTGACAACATTGAGCATATGAAGCAAATTGATGTGACAACATTGGCTGATGTGGAGGAGGTAAAGTGGACACATCATAGCTTGAAAGAAGATGATAATTTAATGTTACACATATTATCGCATTGTCTTTTATTTAATAATGTGCAACATGTGCACTCTAGTCTAGTGATTTGCATTCAATATTGTTATGTTGATAACATTCAATATTGGTATTAGTAGTAATTACATGTGCATGTGAGATGGGTCTTATCATCTCGTAGTTGGTGCCTCGATAGGTGTCATGTCTATCCATATGAGGTCTTGTCTAATATCTATAAATATTACTCTCGCATTGTTATGTAATCTGATTTCATGATCAATAATATTTGTGAGGCTTCCATCCTCTTTGGTCATTGCAATCTTATTCTATTCTATCATTTGGTATCAAAGCTATACCATTATTATCATTTGGCATCAGCTCTATACCATTATTATCATTTCGTATCGAGCAGTTCTATCCAAGCAAGGTCAAGAGGAGCACTATCGAGAGGATCCATCGAGAAGAAGATCTCGCATCAAAGGAGAGCCATCAAGCATCCCGCAGCCTCCATTCCTTCCAAGCATCCTCAACTAAAATTTGACCTATCCACTTATTTGGAAGGTAATTTTTTTTTTATTATTTCATTGGCATATAGCCAATCGATCCAACATATTGGTGGAATATTTCAGATTTGGAGATCTTTAAAAAAAAAAAAAAAAAAGATCTTGAAAAAAAAAAAAAAAGAAAAAAAAAAAAGAAAAAAAAAAGAGATCTAAAAAAAAAAGGAGAAAGATCTAAAAAAAAAAAAAAAGATCTAAAAAAAAGAGTCTAAAAAAAAAAAAAGAAAAAAAAAAAATCAGATCTGAAAGTGGAGGTGTGAAGAATTCGGGAGCAAAGGTTGAAGCAGTCCCGTCAACAAAATTCCAGCAGATAGCTCTTAGAAAAAAGGACGTAACTTTTTTCATACAATGTCGATTGATGTGCCATTTTTTTTTCTGGAAAGATAAGAAGGAGGTGCACAACTTTTTCAGTTTACATCATCTTCAGATTCGGCCTCTACATGTGACAAAAAGTCTATACAAGTCGGATCATTTTTTCAAAAAAATCAGATCTAGCTGGTAAATTGGTAAGATCTCAAAAACTAAGATTCCGATTCTTCTAAAATTTTGTGGGTTTCAAGAAAAATATTGTATGATGCTTCTGTCAAAATTTTAGAAAACCTAGATCACGGTTTGTGAGAAAAGGTGAAAACAATATTCAGATTGTTTGTTTGGATCTTGGGAACAAACAGGTCAGCGGTTCAATTCCCACTCTCTCCATATTTTTTATTAAATTATTTTTTTGAAAATTTGGAGAAATTACTAAATTTTGGGAGATTTCCAAATTTAGAAGCTCACCAAACACATTTAGAGCCACCGCTAAATTTAGCGGAAAAACACCTATTGGGGGGTAAAAAATATTTTTGGCCTAAATTGTGTATTTTGTGATTCTAGACCCTTTTTTCTAAAGAGGGGGGACACAAAAACTTCATTTTGATGTACTTTTGGAGCATTTTGTACTAATCTTGGTGCATAAAGTGAAAAAAAAAAAAAAAGTGCAAATTTTTTATTTTATGTTTGGTTCTATCACACGAGATCTTTGATCTCATAAAGAATGCTAAGATATATATACGGTGCCTCTGGGAAGCGCTTACGGTGTGGTGCCATCGTCACACTGACTACTACTGCACTTAACGCCTAACACAACTGCCTAAACGTCATGTCTGGGCATCGACCCTATAAAATCGATGGGGAGTAATAAGGACACAATACACACACATTTGAGCCCTCCCATCCATTTTGTGCTTGCACAAACCCCTCTCTCCGTACTGTCTACGTACCACGTACTAAATTATTTCACGTGTGTTAACACCTCTTTCCGTACTGATGGGTATATTGAAAGGGTGATCTTCTTCCACGTACCGATGGGTATATCGGAAGGGAGCGTATATAGAAAGGTTTGGTATATCGCCGACGGTATATTGAGAGGGAGACCATAAACCTGGAGTGATAAGAGCCTTACCCTTTGTCAGAAATTCAGAGTTTCAGAAATTCAGATTGCAGAAATGGGTGCACAAGCACCAAAGTTCTTCTTTCCAGATTCACAACTGCTTAGAGGAGACAACTATGCTGCATGGAAACCGAAGATCAAGATGTTACTTGAGTTTGAAGACCTATGGACAACAGAGATGGAAAAACAACAAGATCACTGATGATGGAAGACAACAAGTTCAATTTGACAGGCCAATCAAAAGGCCAAGTTGATCATCTTGTTTGGCAGTAATAATGATGATGTGCAACCCCACATTAGAGATGCCACATCGGCCAAGGATGCATGGGATAAGTTGAGCACAATCTATGAGGCAAAGAACAAGAATGCCATCCTCAACCTACTATCACAACTGCATACTCTCAAGTTCAAGCACAATGAGAAGGTTGAAGTTTTTTTGAGACGAGTTGCTACTTTGAGGGCATCTCTATTGGCATTGGGAAAAGAGATAAGTGATGAAGACCTCGTACCAATTGTGTTATGAGCACTTCCTCCTTCCTACAGAATCTTTGTGACAACTATCAATATGAGTGAACACAATCACCTTTGAGAAGTTGGTCAATCTACTCCAACAAGAAGAGGCAATGAACAACAAAGATCATGAAGATGAGCAAGCACTATCTTCCAATCATAAAGGAAAGGGGAAATTTCAGTCCAATCACAAGAAGTCCCAACAAAATCAAAGTCAACAAAGGGACCAAAGTCAACGAGACAACACCAAGAAGTGTCCCATTTGCAATAGAGGGGGACATGACATCAAAGATTGTTGGTACAATTCCTACAAAAAGGGTTCATCAAGCAATTCAAAACCCAACAACCAACAGGGTAACAATAATTCAAATCAAGGGAAGTCCAACAACAACAACAATCAAGGGCAGAAAAATGGTAATTGGCAAAGAAAACCCAAACAACAAGGGTACATTTCCGAACATGAGGATGATTCAGATGAAGGACACCACATGTATTCTACTCAATTTGATGAAGAAACCAAGTCCACACAAGATATCTGGTATGTTGACTCGGGTGCAACTCGACACATGACTGGACGCAAGGATTGGTTCTACACACTACGTGACTCACCTAACAAGAACCATGTGTCATTAGGTGATGACTCATCATACAGTGTCAAGGGGATTGGAAACATTTCACTACCTCTTGGAAAGCATGACTGCAAAATCACGTATGTATCAGTATACTGGGTCGACCAAGAATTTGCTATCGCTAGTCAACTCCTCGATCACAACTTGAAGTTGGATTTTGAAAGAATAATGGAGAAAAAGTGTGCTTGATAAGAGATAAGTCAAGAGGTTCCAAGATCAGTAAAGCAAGAGCCTCCAATGTGGGACGCATGTTCCAACTTGATTTTGTCCACAAGGATGATCAAGCTCTAGTGGCCAAAGACACACAATCTGCAGAACTATGGCATCGCAGATATGGTCACATCAGTTTTGGCTATCTCCAAACACTTCAAAAGGGCAACATGGTGAAAGGATTGCCTACACTCAAGCACAACACTGACAAGTGTCACAATTGCCTAGCTGGAAAGCAACACAAAGTACCCTTCCAGAAGAACACATATAGAGCTAAGGGAAAGCTTGATTTGGTGCACACCGATCTTTGCATGGGCCCATGCAACCAAGTCATTCTGGATGTCAATACTTCATGCTTTGTGTTGATGACTACTCAAGAAAGATGTGGATATATTGTCTAAGAAACAAGAGTCAAGCCTTTGAGACATTTCAGAAGTTCAAAGCACTTGTTGAGAATGAAGTTGGTCACAAGATCAAAACTCTCCGCTCAGATCGAGGGGGGGAATTCACAAGCAATGAGTTCAAGACTTACCTGGAAGCTCATGGGATTCATCGACAAATGCCTCCTACTCACACACCACAGCAAAATGGTATAGTTGAGAGAAGGAATCATACTATCATGGAAATGGTGTGATGTATGATTGATGACTCAGGTTTAACAAAGACATTTTGGGCAGAAGCTGCAAGAACTGCAGTCTATTTGTTGAACAGAGTGCCCACAAGTAGCTCTTGAAGGAGTGACACCTCAAGAAGCATGGTCAAATCAGAAACCATCAATTACACACCTAAGAGTATTTGGGTGTAAAGCTAGCATGCACATACCCAAGAAGAACAGGAACAAGTTGGATATGAAAGATGAGAAACTGATATTCATTGGATACAATGAAGAAGCACTTGGGTACAGATTATGGGATCCAAAAGCAAAGAAAGTATACACAAGTAGGGATGTTGAGTTCTTTGAGAAGAAACAAGCAGATGCTCCACTCAACGACTCAACAAACATGCAGAATACACCTCTTGTGAAGACAGAATTTGATGTTCCCACTGAAGATGACAGTGATGAATTGGATGATGGTGAAAACTTGGATCCACCACAAGCCAATGGAACAGCTAAGAAGTTACCTAAATGGTATACTCAATTAATAAGAGATGCAAATTTGGATGAAGCACCTAGCACATCATCCAATCCTGGACCTAGAACTCAGCAGTCAAGCTCGTGAAGAGGTCAATTATGCCCTAATGAGCAGAGTTGTTGAAACAGTTGAGCCATCTATAGTTCAGAAGCCCTACAATCAAAAGCTTGGAAAGATGCCATGGATTCAGAGTATCATCAAGGTGATGAAGAACAACACATGGCAACTTGTCGACCTTCCACCAGGGAAGAAACCCATTGGATGCAGATGGATATTCAAGACTAAGTACAAATCAGATGGGACTATTGACAAGTATAAAGCAAGGCTTGTAGCAAAGGGGTATGCACAACAAGAAGGCATTGATTATGAGGAGACATTTGCTCCCACAACCAAGATCAAGACAATCAGGATGATCTTTGCTCTAGCTGCACAATTTGGTTGGAAAGTCCACCAAATGGATGTGAAAAGTGCCTTTCTTAATGGAGATTTGCAAGAAGAAGTCTATATGACTCAGCCAGAGGGTTATGTAATACCAGGAAAAGAGATGATGGTATGCAGACTCATAAAATCTCTATATGGCCTAAAACAGGCACCCCGGGCATGGTACATCAAAATTGATGAGCATCTCATAAGTCATGGATTTGAAAGGAATCCTTATGACCCCAATCTCTACCTCAAAAAGCAAGGGGGGGAGATTGTCATTGTGGTTGTTTATGTCGATGATCTAGTCATTACAGGTAGTTCTGTGAAGATGATCGATGCAACAAAGAAGGATTTTAATCGATCGTTCGACATGACAGATCTCGGGCTCATGCACTATTGTCTTGGGTTGGAAGTATGGAAAAAAGAGAATCATATCTTTGTGTCACAATTTGAAATACACCAAGACAATGCTCGAGAAATTTAGGATGATGGACTGCACTCCTATTGCTACACCTATGGAAGTGAGACTTCAGTTATCTCATTCCGATCCATCACCACCGGTGAATGCAACTCTCTATCGGCAGTTGATCGGGAGTCTCATTTACCTGACATATACTAGACTAGATATCAGCTTTGCAGTCAGCTATTTATCACGCTTCATGCAAGAACCGAAAATATGTCATTGGAAAGCAAGCAAAGAGAATACTGAGATATCTAAAGGGTACAATTGACCTTGGTCTAGAGTACAAGAAGAACGACAACTTCTTTCGACAGATATTCGATTCGATCATGCAGGAAACATGGATGATAGGAAGTCAACATCAGGCTTCATCTTCTTTATGGGATCTGGACCGATATCATGGGGAAGCAAGAAACAAAACTTTGTTTCTCACTCTTCTACAGAAGTAGAGTATCGAGTCAGGTGAAGCTGTTTGTGAAGCAATATGGCTACGCCGAATACTGGAAGGAATTGGTCTACCACAACAGAAATCTACTCCAGTATATGTTGATAATGAAGGAGTTCTGAAGCTTGTTCGCAATCCAGTATTTCATGAGAGAACCAAGCATATTGAAGTACAAGTTCATTTCATACGCGAGCATGTCTTGAAGCACAACATACAACTCCAGTTTTGTCCTACAACTAAACAAGGTAGATGTTTTCACTAAGTCACTTGCACGTGACAAATTCACACTATTCAGAGAGTTCCTCTCCACTTCATTGGAAACTATGCAAAATTAAGGGGGGGAATGTTAGCATAATTTAGCATAGGCATATTTATTGCATTTTATTGCATTGTCTTTTATTTAATAATGTGCAACATGTGCACTCTAGTCTAGTGATTTGCATTCAATATTGTTATGTTGGATAACATTCAATATTGGTATTAGTAGTAATTACATGTGCATGTGAGATGGGTCTTATCATCTCGTAGTTGGTGCCTGATAGGGTGTCATGTCTATCCATATGAGGTTGTCTAATATCTATAAATATTACAGCTCTTGCATTGTTATGTAATCTGATTTCATGATCAATAATATTTGTGAGGCTTCCCAAAAATTACATCAGAAGTAAAATGTGTACCTTGGTATGTTATACTCTCCCTTGGAAATCCATATCTAGTGAAGATGTTCTCATACAAAAATTTAGCTTCCTTTTCACTCTTTTGGCTTGGCAATGATTTCACCTCTATCCACTTGGTTAGGTAATCTGTGCATACCAAGATATACTCATTTTACTGAGATGGAGGGTCTATAAAGCCAATAAAATCTAATCCCCACTTATCAAAAGGTTGCAAAACCAATTGAGGTTGCAATGGCATCTCATCAAACTTAGTGGGTTTACCCATTCTATGGCATTTATCACATCTCTTAGTGTATATTGTTGCATCCTTGTGTAATGTTGGCTAGTAGTAGCCAGTAGTCAACACCTTCTACGCAATCTCTTTGCACCAAAATTCCCTCCACAAGGTTCATTATGGAAGCCCCCGAGGACATCAAATATCTCCTCATCATCTATACACCTTCTCATTACTTGATCTTGACATGTATGAAAGAGAAATCCAACTATCCAAGAAAAAGGTAAAATATTTTCAACTAAATACCTTTTCTTAGAGGATGAGAAATGTGAAGGTGTTTTACCTGAGATAATTTTGTTGGCTATATTTGCGTACCAGGGTGTTCTTGTAGAAATAGAAAAAAATTGCTCATTTGGAGATGAATCATCAACTACTTGATCTTCACTATTGGTCTCCATCCTTGATAGGAAATATGCTACCACATTGTCTTTTCTAGGCTTGTCCACTATGATGACATCAAATTCTTGCAAGAGGAATAGTCATCTAATGACCCTGCTTCTTATTACTGGTTTTTTTATCATATACTTGATTGCAGCATGATTAGTGTAAATAAACACTAGATATCCTATGATATAATGTCTGAATTTTTTTAATAGAATATAAAACTACCAAGAATTATTTTATTTAATTGTATAGTTCAATTTTGCATGTTGCAAATTCTTGTTAACATAGTATATTGCATAGTTCATACTTCCATTTTTTTCGAAGGAAAACTCCAATAACATGATCTGATGCATCTGTGTGAATGTGAAAAGGAATGTTCCAATCAGGTCCTCTCAATACATGATCAATAGTTAGCATCTTCTTTAAAGTTTGAAAAGCACTTTCACATATTTTATATTAGAAAAAATCAACATCCTTTCTGGAAATACAAAAAGTGGTGCTACAATTTTGTTGAAGTCTTGTATAAACCTTTCGTAATATCCAACATGGCCTAGAAAACTTCTAACATATTTTTGTTTTCTTGGTGTGGGTAGGTTGACTATGACAGACGCTTTTGTTGGATCTACTTGAATTCCTTCTAAGGAAAGGTAGTGCCCCAACATTATACCTTCTGACATCATCATATAACACTTCTCATTACTCAAGGAAAAATTGTGATCCTTACATCTTATTAAGATATTATCTATATTTTGAATAGAATAATCAAAAGTAGTCCCATGAAAAGTGAATTCATCCATATAGACTTCCATGTAGTCATTTGTTAAATCAAAGAAGATACTCAAGACTGCCCTCTAGAATGTAGAAGGTGCATTACATAAGCCAAATGGGAGAACTGAATATGCAAATGTCCCCCATGGACATGTGAATGTAGTATTATCTTGTTCCTCTGGTGCAATATGGATCTGATTATAACCACCGTATCCATTAAGAAAGAATGAGTACTTCTTACCAACTAGGATATCAAGTACCTGATCAATGAAGGGCAATGGGAAGTGATATTTATTTGTAGATGAATTCAAATCTTTGTAATCCACACAAATTATCTATTTCCAATTCTTATTTGGTATAATTACTAGTGGTGATACCCACTGGCTATCTGAGATGGGGTATATGAATCTAACATCTAGCAACTTCTATAGTTCAGGATTCACAATCTCTCTTACTATTGGGTTCATGCATCTTTGTGGTTGTCTGATTGGTTTTCAACATTCTTTGATGTAAATTCTATGAGTACAAAGCCTAAGATGAATCCCATGCATATCACCATAATCCTAAGAAAATGTTGTTTTATGTTTTTGAATAAGAGAAATCAACAATTGCTCTTGTTGTCTATTCAACATCTTGCTCACATATAGTGGCCTCCAGGTGTTATTTCTACTTACTTAGAGAGGTCAAGCATTGAACACATGTTGCCACTAATAGAATTTAATATGCATTCATGAGGAAGAAGTTGGTGAAAAATATGATTCTTCCCTGGAATATTCACGGTGCTTTGTTGCGATAAGACTTGGTTCAAGGGGAAACTTAATCACCTCAACCTATCATCAAATTATTCATTTCTACCATATTTTTCTTAGAATATTATAGAGAAAAACATCTTCCTCCCGATCTTCAATTGCGCAAGATTTTTCCAACATCATCAACTTCTAGATAGAACATTGATCAGTTTTGGTTCTTCTACCCAAGTTATTTGATCTTCACCATTCAATGGTTTAGTAGGAGGATAGAATATAAGTTTCTTGGTACCAATTCCATTTGAGATGATCATGTTTCCAGACCTGCACCCTATGAATGCATCAGTAGTGGCCAACCATGGTCTTTCTAGTATAAGAGGATAACCTCCTAGACTTTCCTTTGGTTAAGGACAATGAAATTAGCAGGGTATTCCCAAGAGTCTACAACCACAACAATGGCCTTAAGGACTCCTTTAGGCCTTACTGTTGATGTATCTGCTAGTTGTAATATTGTAGTTGTTGGCCTAAGTCCTTACAAATTCAGGTCATCCATGACTTGCTTGGTCATGACGTTGATGGTTACCCCTAATTCAATCGTAGTGTTTTTAATTGTAGTTCCATTGATAGTACCATTCACTAAAGGACTCACTGGATCTATGTACTTAGGTAACATAGAGTGTCCAAGCATGATTTCAGTCAATTTTCTAATGATTTGTACTGTAGATGGATCTTTTTATTTTTCTGCCTTGATTTTTGATACATAGATCCTTGATCAAATTTTTGTAAATAGGAATGTCCTTTATGGCTTGAATGAGTGGATTTTTCACACAAATTTCCTTCAACTAATTGAAAAAATTAGAATCAAAATATGATTTAGGGTCATAATTTCTTTCTTGCAATCTTTCTGGAAATGGGGGTCCATTGAATTACATTTTAGCTTTGTTGGAATTTTGTTTGTGTTACTTCAAATCGGCTTGTAGCATCCTCTAGATTTGTTGTGGATAAGCTTGCAGCAATTTTTGTTCATCTGGTATCTCTATGATTGTGGGGTTACTTGGTGGCTCAAGTGCTCTTCCTGAGTGGAGATGGATATTGTTGATATTAACTAAATAAGTAGAGTGTTGGGTTGATTCAATATTATAGGTTGGCTGGGAAACTTTATTATTGGGGTTAGGTGTTGGTTGAGCTAGTAATTAACTAGATTTTGGTTTAGAGATAGATTGGAGGTTTAGAATAAAATGTTACTGTTATGGAGAGGGAGGTTATTGATAGGTTTGATGGTAATTAGGAGGTTACTTACCCCATGGTTTCCCTCCTCTCTAAGGTTGCTACCATGAATAAGGGGGTTACTAACATTGTTGTCCTGAGAATAGAGGTTATCATGATTATTGGTATTGGCTAGGGTAAGGAGCCCATCCTTCCTAAGTATTAGCCCAATGTGGGGGTTGCATATATGAACTACTAGCCCAATTTTGAAAATATGGCATGGGATATTATGACATACCTCCTTGTCTTGGCGGCCATGGATTCCTTTGGGTGACATAGAAAACTTTCCCATCCTCCATTTTGAACTTTGGTGCAGCCTCCTTTCCTTCTGCAATGTTGACCAGTCCCCTACATGTGCAATCAACTTTCTTTCTTCTGCAAGAATGGAAGAACTTTGTAAGTGTTGCCTCAGCATCCTCTCTCCTCTTCTCTGCATGAATAAAATCAAGTTGGGTGGCCATGTTATTAACTATTTCCTATTTCATGTTCTTAAACATGTTTACAATATTTGATTTATATATTACCCATAATCCTTTGGCAGTTGCTCCACCACTTGATCTAACACTTCTTATTATTTTCATGGTTTCTCTAGAATAGTTACTACAAGCTTCACAAATCTCATCAAAATTTTCCTTGGAGATGTCTCCAGCTCCTATTAAGTCCAAAACATCCATATCTTCCTCACCGAGTCCTTTCAAGAAGAGTAACTTGAGAGAATCATAAAGTAACCTTGTGTGTCTTGAATTCGAACACAAAATAGGAATCTCTCTAGGTAATCTTCTAGCGGATCATCTTACTTTTGTGCCATCTTGAAGAGTTCATCTCCTCCTCTACTACTTGGCTTGTAGTAGTCTTGGTACTTGGTGAGAAACTTTTCCTTCATCTGCTGCTAAGTAGTAACATCTCTTCCTAGGCCCATGAACCATCTCAAGGCTACATCCTTAAGTATAGCAGGGAAATGATACATCTTGTGTGCATCAATTGTGTAGTCATAACTCCTGCATAAGACATCAAACTCAAACAAGAAAGTGTTTGGGTCTTCAGTCATAGATCCATTAAAATTAGGAAGAGTTGATGGAAATATGTTCTTCATAACAACAGGATGATTTTTATTGGAGATAGGAAACTTAAATGTGATTAGTTCCCCTACTTCCATGTTTTGATTCACCTCCTCTGCCATGTTTGGTTGTTAAAAAACAACTTTAGAAATTTCACTTGGGAGGGATTTTTCTATCCAAAAACCTTGTATAGAAGAGGATGTTTCTTCTTCAGAATCAGAAGTAATTTATGCTATTTGAGGATTGGATATGAATCTACCATGGGCATCTCTAGGATGGTGTATACATCAACTGACTCAACTCAATCAACATTCGTTAGTGGGGGGTATGAAGGAAAAATTTCTACAACCTAGTCTGTTCTAAGAAATTTAAAAATGCAAACCTCACAAACTCCTATAACTTGGCAATATCCCGACAATGACACAAAAAATGGTAGTGCAAATCAACTTGCAGAAATTAATATGTAGTACATTGAATCACATTCATTTAATTATCAAACTAGGGGATGTAAATTTGAAATAATGTCGGTGTTGTATGCACTGTTACAATGATTTAAGTGGTTGGAAATGAAATAACTTGTCAAAAACAATGCTAGAAGTAAAAACAAAACTCAGACTTAGAAATAAACAACTACTAAATTCTTATAACTGAAATAAAGTTGCAGATTCAGAATGTAAATTTCTCCTGTGTAGATATGCATGAAATAAAACAATGGAGGGGATGTAGCAGTCCTCAAGTGGGCCCTGGTTTGGGTGGTAATCCCTTCCTAACGTGTGACTAATAACTAAATAACATAACTCATATTCATTTATTGATTTTCAAACAACATTACACCCATTAAAAAAAGATTGGAGTGATCTTTGTTCTTTGACTCTCTAACTTATTCTCTACAACTCACTAACTTACTTCGAACTAGGAACTACATTACCAAGAACTAGCCTTTTACTTTATATCTCATCATTATAGAACATGAGAAGAAGAAGAATACAACAATGAGTCTTCAACAGAATGAGTGAAAGATTCAACGCATGTTTGAAACATATAACAGGTGTTTAACAAATCAATCAGTTCTTTGTAAAACACACAACAAGTGTTAATCTAACAATAAGTTATTTATCAATGACCAAATCAAAGATGATCTTTTCCCCAGTTTTCCACATTCTTGTTGTAACTACTTTGCCAATGGCGCATAAGGACTTGAGTGCCATAACTCTTTGTTTGCAAATATCTTCATAAATGTGGGTAATTTACTATGGATGAATTCCTTTAGCTGCGGACGAGTTTCTGCAGACAGGTTCTTTGGCTATAGATGAGTTCTACAAATAGGTTACTTCATTGCATATGGGAAATTACTTACAATCACGAGTAGCATCAACATATATAAAATCATCCAAAAATTTATTGGGGTAGAAATAATAAATGCACACACATTATCACAAAATAAATACAATTAGAGATAACTATATTAATTAATAATTATGCCAAGAGTCATGGTTATGACGGCAATGTTCAAAAATATTCCTTGGAAATACATTGACATGGTTTAAAATATCCTTAACAAAATATAAAATATGAGTTGTTATGAAAGCAATTTATACAACTCACCACCCTCCAAGCTTATGTTTTCTATTCCTATGGGTGGAACAGATATTGTTTTGGGAGTCCAATGGTTCATAACCTTGGGAACAATTGAAATGAACTTATAGGAATTATTCATGAATTTTTGTTCACGAGGAAAGATGTTTGAGTTGATCAGGGTTTCGTGTAAAGTCTTCTCAAAGGGTGATCTCTCATCAGAAGTAGATCATCAAGGGGCTTGAATCAAATTTAATTATAGTGGAAGATAAACATCCTCTGGCCTACATACCACCACATTCTCAGGAGAGGAGACAAAATTATTCATTTATTGAACTGAGGATATGCCATTACTCAAGACACCTAAGCAAGACATTTTTTCTAGAATCTCTCCTCATTTCTAGCCACCACCCACCATATCAACTTTGAAGATCCACCCAAAATTTCAAGTAGTCAAAGAGCAGAGTGCACACTAGCAAAAGAAGGTAATCCATGAGAATCAAATCAAGGAGGAGATTCATGACAAGGTAACATAAACATGGTAGGAGGAACATTTCTTGTACCTGTATCTAGTTATCATCGACATCGAGGAATACACTTATGTGAAGAAACATCCAAAATTGGCCAACATTATAGATAATGTTGCTTTGAAGGGGAGGGGCATGCTATGCCATTAACCTAAGCTATATATCCGGATATGGATATCTGACATGTGGCTAACATAATCTCTTATCATGTCATATCATATTTATTTATGCTTTCATATGATTATTGGGTCATCCTTAAGGCTTTAGATAGTATAGTAGGGTATATATAGGAGTTAGAGAGTATGATATTATCATCATATTGAGCACTTGATCTTATTGTTTGGTTTGGAGGTTGCCCCCTCAAAGTGGCTTGGTAATTCTACTTGCATATTATGATTATTTCTCTATATTTTGGTGTTTTTTGGTGATATATTGCTGCTAATATTCAGATCTATCTAACTAATTTCATTACAATAACAAACTTAAAACTAGCTTATAAAAAAATATTAGTAGTTTTCTCCTCCGACCAAGATTATTTCTGCTCTTCAGTAGGAAATCCTAGGTGCTCCTCCAACATTTAAATATTAATAATGTGTCCCTAAGCCTCACTCACCTTTCCCTGTTTACTAGTTCTCTTACTAGATCCCTCATCTTCATCCATCATTTATCTTTTCTTAATGAACTCTTTCATCATAAAGATACCCATGACACTATTATTAACAACATTCCTACTCACCTTAAGAGACTTATCAAGGGATTCTCTGATATTATTTTATTCAATTTCCATCTTTAGAATTATCTCTTTTATCCATTCCACCTCCTTCCTCAACTCATGGAAACATGAACCCTCCAAAGCTTACATTTTTCCAACCTCATCCTGTAGGAAATTATATTTGACAATTTATCATCTAGTAATGACAATTTTGACTTCATCCATACACTATGTCTTGTGTGCACATCCTAAGCCCAAGTTTTGTATTCCCATTTCCATTGCATTACTTTATCAAATTCTAAACTCAATCATCAATATACCTGATCACATAAATGCAAACTGGAGAACAACTCCCAGGCATCTCACCATAAAATCCAAATTAATTTCATGAACTTCCTGTACAAAACAATATGGTCTCGAATCATGTCGTACTACGGCCTGGAATGACTCATATATCATTTTACTTTCTCATCTAATGCTTTCTTTTTCAATTTGATATTTTTGGGAATTTCCTAGCCCCTTGGCTAGATTAAGGGAAATTTAGTAAGCACAAAAATCTATGTAAGTAAGTCTAATTGAACCATTTGAACACAGCTAGCACTTTAAAGAGAAAATTTTGTGAATATCATTCCAAATAATTTTCTAACTCTCCTCTCTCCATATAAAACATATGCACACCTTTAGGAGTAATAAACACATCAGGTTTGAAGTACTCAACTAGGTCAAAGATGCTAGCTTCCCTCTCCATGAGCCAAATCAAAGTAAAGGTTAAGAAAATGTTACGCATTGTCAAACAGTCACCAAGAGGTTCAAGAGAATTCATTCTAGGTATACATACACTTACAAAATTGAGAAGTGTAAATTATTATCTATTTATAGCTACGCCCGCTATCTTTTGGTCAAGAAATTTGAGGGCATATTAGGGTTTTATCTTAAAGTTTCATTCATACTGTCACCTCCAATAGGAGAACTACACGAGTTCGAGAGGATGTAGTGTAGTTAATGGATTGGGTTAGTAGGGGTTAAACCTAACAAAAATGGGTCTAAAACCATATAAAAAGGACTACACCATACTCCACTATAGTCCCATCTTGTGTCGTATCATGTCTCAAGGAAATTTATAGATCCAATCTATAGAATGAAGCATAAAGAGGTCTCCCTCAATGTTTATATCATGTTTGTACATCAAAATTTCCTTTTATACCACTACATCAACTTATTTTCCTCTCTTTCAGTCATTGAATCATTTGTATCGTATAATGTACAACATTTATTTTTTAGAGCTATATTCTGATTTGCATGTTGATTATTAAATTAATAAATTTGGATATACAACTTGTTTCTAACCCTTTAAACCCATATTCACTAAATATATTTAGGCTAAATCATTTGGTGATAATGAGGTTATTATAATGTTTCCTTCTATAGAGGCCATCATTTATTCTAATGTTGAGGATCTTCCTCCTCAAGACATTGTAGATAGTTCCCTCACTTTGTATACCCATGTTGCGATTAAAAATTGTTTGGTAAAATGTTTGTTTGTTGATACTGGGGCAAGATTGAACATTTGTAACATCTATTTCCTCTATTGGTTTGGTATTGTTGGTGAGGAAATTTTTGGGTGGACAAATTTGTGAATTCCTTGCCAACGCTCTGGGAATCTAAGTCCCTCTACTTAACCGGTGCAGCTGTCGTATATGCATGCGTGAAAATGTGGATTTATGTGGTGGCCTTTCGACCGGGGATCAACAGGGCACTCCACTGACCCTACGGAAAATTCTTATAGTTATAAGGGGGAATTTTCTATGAAGGTGGGAAAGGGAGTGAGAAAAGAGGTAGGAGAACTAATGTTGCAGGTAGAAAATCAGATTCCTGCACACACTAGTTAGAAACTTCATCACATGCACTAAATTTAGAGGCAACAACCCTGCAAATGGCAAAACATGACCGAATATAATTTGATGAACACAAAGTACCATGAAACCCCTCAATCAAAGAAAGCTAGAAACTCCTTATTCTTGTATTGAAGCTTAAACAGAAGTTGTACATAGTGGAGAAATGGAGGGAATTGAGAAAAAGGGGGGGGGAAATGAAAAAAAATGGCTATCTCCTTTGTTCTCTCAAAGCACAATATACTCTTGAGTTTACAAGATCAATCACCAACCCGTACAATGGCGTGAAGAAGCCATTAAATCTCCTCCAAGAAATGGTTACAACTTCTTCTTTGTTAGCAAGAAACGGTTTACAATTTCTTTTCAATCATTCACGTCCATTCAGATTCTTGATTCATGAAGAAACACCAATGGTAGAAAAACCAGACTTTTCATAATGCAGCCGTTACACTTGTTTTGTAAATTTGAATTTGAACCATTCATCTTGCCTTTGAAACTTTAAATCAAAGTCATACACGTGGGAGAAATTTACTGGAGCGGGCGCAGAGGATTCCTTTTGCATTTTATGACTTTATAGAGATTTGGAACATTTTGGCCCACTCACCCACTTTTGATATAATCCTGACACGTGGCTTCACTTGATTGGCAAAGGAGTCGTGATCACTTTTATAATTTTACCTTTTTTCAATGCGGGCTCAAAAACATAAATTACTCTGCAGCCCATCTCCCTGCTTTGACCTTCGATGCGGGCTTAATATTTGAATTTCTCCCTTATAGCATGATCAAGGTTGTGGGTCACTTTATGCCTTTTATCCCTTTTGGAAACAAGGCTCAAAATCTCAAATCTCCCCGACAGTCTGCCTCCCTGCTTGTCTCCTTTGATGGCGGGCTCAATATTTGACTTTTTCCTTTAAGCCCAATTGGAGCTGCGGATTGCTGTTTAATTTTCACCTTTTTTACAATGAGGCTCAAAATCTCAAATCTCCCCAATGGCCCACTTCCCTACTTTGAATCCTTTGACGGTGGGCTCAAGATTTGACTTTTTCCTTTAAGCCCGATCGGGGCTACGGGTCACTTTTTAACTTTTCACCTTTTTACAAAGAGGCTTAAAAACACAAATTTCTCTACCAACCCACTTCCAATTAGATATGTCCACGTACTCATGGATGATGGAGCCAAAATTTGATGGGGAAGAAAATACCCATCATTCTTGACTGTGGAAAAAATGCAGAGAAGAAGAAAACTCCACCATTTCACGCCCAATTTTCAAATTTCTTTCATGAGCCAAGGAATTGAAAAAAATACAAGGTTCAATGATCCATGGCCATAGAAAGATTGAAAATTTCATTCAAATGAGGACAATAATAAAATTTTCACACGTCTAGACAGGAAAATGGAAAATTTATCAAAACGTGCAGACTGGAGAGTTTAAACAACTTCAAAGCATGAATTTCTCTATCTTTTCAGACTTCCAACTTTACTTGAACACTTTTAGAGGGTGTGAGCTCAAAATTTTTGAATTTGACTTTAAAAATGAGGGGGATTTTGAGGCGGCAACGGTTGGTTCTAGCTTGGGGACATGACATGGAATGAGCATAGTGAAGACATGATATGGGAATCCATAATCTCAATCTCTAGACCTGAAATTTGTTGACCAGTGCCTTATCCATTAGGCCTTGTAGAGTCATATACAACTTTGAGAAAGAAAGATCATAAGAAGGGAACACACAAACACACAACGGGAAGGAAACACATGAAATGCAACAGAAGGGGAAACAAAACCACAAAAAGGAAAGTGAAACACACCTTTGGTACAAGGTAGGGACAACCCACTTTCATTGATGATACAATTTCAGGTATTTCCCACTCCGAGGAAATTCTAGCAGTGTTCCATCCAAATATAAGAGAAGAAAATCATTCTCTCCACAAGCTTCATGAATTTGGAATGGGTCGAGCCATAATGAGTCGAAATTTCCATGGCTACCTTTTGGTTCTCTTCTCTTGTCCCATAGCAGGATGAAGTCTCCAACTTTGAATTCTCTTGCCTTGGCCTTCTTATCAAAAATATTCTTTACTTTCAATTGGTGCGCCTTAATACGATCCACCACTTGGATTCTATTTTCTTTGAGCTTCTCAAGAAAGAATATCCTCTTGTCAATAGAATCTTTGTACGACCATCTTCTATTCATGTAGCAGACTTGAGAATGGCATCTCGATTGTGAGAGGATTTCTTCTTCGACTCCATACAACAGTTGGAATGGTGACATACCTATTACTTTCTTAGGAGTGATCCTATCCACCCACAAATTTTTATACAACCTTTTGTGCCAATTCCTTTGATTCCATCTATAAGCTTACGGACAATGGTCACAATGTTCTTATTGCTTGATTCGTCTGTCTTTCCTTGTGGATAGTAGTAAAAAGAATGAGCTAGGAGACTCCATAGCTATAGAAAAACTTGGTTAGATCTCTTGAAGAGAAATAGGTAGAATTATCTCATTCAATCTTCGTGGCACTCTGAAACATACTATGATATTCTCCTTGATGAAATGGCATATTGTTTCGGTGTTGGCTTGTTTGGCAGGATTGCCTCCACCCATTTGGTGAAGTATTCTATGTTTGTGAGTACATAGGTGTGCCTTGTGCTTGAGTGAGGGTTTAGAACACCAATGAATTCTAGCCCCCACTGTTGAAATGGTTCTTCAATAACCATAGGCCTGAGTGGTAATGCAACGAGTTGTGGTCTTCCAACGAATTGTTGGCATGCTTTGCATTTAGAAACCCAATCTTGAGTGTATGCAAAGATGGTGGGCCAATAATACCTTCCTCGAGAGGATCTTGTGTGTAGTGAACATTGATGAAAAATTTCCACCACATGCTTGTTCATGATATTCTTTAAGCAAATTTTCTTGTTGCTCTTTGTCTACGCACCTAAGGAAACAACCATCCATGCCTCTTTTTTAAAGCGCATGATTCCAGATTACAACTTTAGCTACCATCGTTTAGCTTGAGTGTTCTCATTTTCTTGTAATCAAGATGGGGGCATTATCCATAAGTCGGGTAATAGGAAACATCAGCATACCACTCATCGGTGGTGGTGACAAAGAGAAATTGTGGGTGGTCTTCAGAACAAGTTGAGCAAGCACAATTTTCTTCACCATGTTGAACTTTGAGTGTTCATCTTCAAAGCAATCAACTTGCACAAGCCATTTCCCTTACGAGGTTGGAGGGTCGAATCTCCAAGTCATATTCTTGAGTCTTTGCAATCCAATTTCCTCTTTTTAGCTCCAGGATCCTACCGTGTCAAGATGGACATGATTGCCTAATATTGACCATCACCACCGTATGGGAATTGAGGATGTAAAACCTAAAGTTTTTTCAACCTTGACCATTGTAAAGGCATGATTCTCCAATTGGTTGTATTTTAGCTCATGTTTTTTCAAAGGACAACTCATGAAAGCAATAGGTGCTTCCACGCCTTCATCATTTTTCTGAATGAGGACGGAAGAGAGTGTATGTTTTGATGCATAACAATACATAATGAATTCTTTGTTAAAATTTAGAGATACAAGAGTCGAGCCTTGGCAATGGATTTCTTGATCTCTTATAATGTTTCCTTCCCTTCATTGTTCCATTTGAAGTTTGCTTGTGGTTTCATCATGGAAGTGATGTGCTTCGTCAACTCAGTAAACTCAGGCACAAAACGAAAAAGAAAGTTCACCTTTCCGAAGAATGAATGAACTCCTTTCTTGCTTGTGGGTAGGGTTAGTGCTTGAATGGATCTAACCCTCTTAGGATCAATGTGTGCTCCATGTTTGTTCACAATGTGCCCCAATAAATTGCCTTATGTGACTCCAAAAATGCACTTTTTGGATTTAGTGATATGCCATGTTTTCTACACCTTGCAAGTACTTGTTCTAAGTGATATATATGATCTCCCCTATTCTTTGAAAATAATGTGAGATCATCAAGATATATGACAATGCAATGCTTTAGATCTTTGAAGGCCAAATCCATCACCCTTTGGAATGTAGCTCCTACATTGATTAGGCCAAAAGGCATTCTACTATAGGAAAAAGTGCCCCAAGGTGTTGTAAAGGCTATCTTGGTGTGGTCCTCCTCTGCCACTTTGATTTGATTATATCCTAAGAATCCATCAAGTAATGAAAGAATTTCAGATCCAATGACTACTTGTAGGATATGGTCCATGATAGGAAGAGGATAATTTTCCTTTAGTGATCCTTGGTTTAGGTTGCGAAAATCTACACATATCCTTATTTCACCATTCTTCTTCTACACTGGCACAATGTTAGCCACCCACATTGAATGGTGGATGGGAAAGATGATCCTTGCATTAAGCATCTTCATTACCTCATCCTTGATGGTATCAACAATATTTTGGTTGTACGGCCTTTGTTTCTACCTAAAGGGCTTAATACCCCGCTTCAAAGGAATTGAGTGATGCATTTCCTTTGGTTGGAAGGATTTGAGTTCATTATAAGAGTAGGCCAAGACATCTCGAGTATTTCTTGAGTAATGCAACAAACCTTATTTTTTCTTCGGGAGAGCAACATTTTCCAATATTGACCATCCTTAGCTCCTCCGGGGTACAATTTTTTCTTCATCAAAATTAGTTGGGCACCGAGAAGATTGATTTATTTCTCTTGAATGAATCTGTCATGTTTGTCAAAGATGTCTTCTAAAGAGACTAGGCCTTTGGGAATTTTGTTCCCTTTCAATTTGATTACTCCTCATCATTAATCCCTTCAATTCCTTCTTTCTCTTCTTTGGGACTGCTTCTCGGTGTGGATTTTTACCTCCTTTGAAGAAGAGATTATTGAAATTATTCCTTTACTCTAAAAAGGCTAGAATTTAGTTATCATCATTGAAGACTTGCCAATGATTTTCATTATCTAGCACACTAGGCCTGAATACCTTTTCAATGGTCACTTTGTCTTTACCAAAAGAAGGATGAGGTGTCACTAGGAAGATGACACTACAAGAGAATCAAGATTTTTATTTTGTTCCCTTGGAATAGCTTCAATGGAAAATGCATCAAAAGATTCAATGCGAGTCCCACACACTGTTTTTCGTAATGCCGGAGTCTTGGATTCTTCACCTGATATTGCTTTGGTAGACTTGCTTTACTATAATGTCTACATCACCTTGGCATCTCAGTTTCTTGATTCCCATGTCCTCTGTTGCACTCATGCCTAAGTGTAGTGCTTCATACTCTGTAGTGTTATTTGTATTATCAAATTACAGCTTTTAGGAAAATGGGTACAACTCATTGGAGGGAGAGTACAATACTACACCAGCTCCAGAACCCAGTTTGGAATGACTACCATAAAATTTCATTTTCCAAATTTGATCTTCCTCTTCCTCCATGAGAAGTGGAAAGTTATCCTCTTTTCTTGATGTGAGGAAGTAGTTTCCTAGCCCAAAATCTTGAAAGAGAATGTTTTCTTTTGGATCATCAGACTTTCGTACTATGAACTTCATCTTTCTTACTGGTAAAGCAACTTCTTCATCTCACCTCTTACTAGGATAATTACAGATGACCAATCCATTTTTATTTCTCCACCTAGGTCTCTGCGAAACTCCTACTCAATAACATACCAAAGGATGTTGGGATGTCTGCTACTAGTATGGTTAGGAGCACCTTCTTGTCTGGAAAATAAGCTAGTGCTACCTATGCATCTTTGATTCTTCCTACCAAGGACACTTGTTTGGATTCCATAAAGTAGTAAGTGCCATTTACTCGAGGTCAAGGTGAGGCATAGAGCATTTGTAACTTTGAATGGCATCACATTTTCTAGAGGCTCTAGAATCTATGATACAATTATTTAAATTGGGAAGCCTTTAATGAGGAGTGATAGGTAGAAAGGTTCAACCCTGTTGGTTTTGGAGGCACCGAGGGCTAGCATGTTTTGGGAAGGTGGTGTGGATGGTGTGGGCAAGTAAGACTTTAGAATTAGGACTCGAGGATACATGGTTACCACCACAAACCGCATTAATGAACTTGTCAAAATGGGCGGGGTGTGTTTGTAGGTATTCTATTTCGAGAGTTGGTGTTATCCAAAATTCACCCCCTGGGTAAATTTTATAACATGCATCGAGAATACTAAAGTCCTAGGAAAATAGATTGATTCAAGGCAAAAATCATGTTTCTAGGGTCCCCTCAGATTTTTTCTAACTCCCCTGTCCAAGAAGAAAAGAGCAAGTTCTAAGAAAGGGTGAAAAAGTGGCAAAAAACAAGCTTGAGCCAGAAAAAATAATGGAAAATGGCTAAGTCCTAGTCCAGGCGGTCCTTGGGACAGTTGGGACGTCGGGGCGCGAACAGCCGAAAAGCCTCCAGGTGGCCCAGGAAGCACTTGGGACAGTTGGACCGTGGGGACGCGCGGGACGCGGAAAGGCGAACCGGCCGAAGGTAAAAGCAAAATCGACTAATCTGCCGAGCGGGAGTCAGGACATTTGGGCCATGAGGACGCGAAGGATGCGAATCCCCGATCGGCCGGTGCAAGCAGAACTTCGGCTCAGACATCTGGGGACAGAGGGACGTGGAAGACGTGGATAGCAAAAGGAGCCAAGAGCCAATCACATTACAACACGTGTCATCCGGTGGCGTAGCGTGGGAAAAAATTTCAAAACTCATTTTTTTGCATGTTTTGTGCCATAAATCTTGAGATCGCCATATCTTTCGATCCAGAGCTCGGATTTACACAATCTTTATATCATTGGAAAGCTTATAAAATTCTCTACATGATTCGGGGTCAATCTTGAATTTTGTAGTCTAGAGAGAAAGTTAAGAAATGGCTCGACGCGTGTTCATGGCCATAAGTGACATTCCAAATGACCAAATTTAATACTGAGAATGGGTCGCATTCTCCTGCAATCCAGTCAAAAATGGTAGGGTATGGGTTTGTAAGGTCCTCCATGCTGTTTTAATGCATTTTTAGTTAAGGAGGAATGGGCTCCCATGTTTTTGTACATTTTTGTCTCCTAGGCTCGACCCATGCAATGTAAAATCCAGATTTGGCTCATAACCAAATGGGGGAACACTTTTGGCATAGCAGACTTCTTCTTTCACCTCTAGCAAGTGATTTTGAAGAATCAGACCTCTCCAAAGATTGTAATAGTTTTTTTACCTCTCTGAGGTTGTAATGTAGTGGTTTTGACATTGGAAATGATAATGCAAGCTTTGTGAATGGGTTTCAGTCCTTTGTTTGTATTATTTGCTTCATTTCAGATCCTAAATTATATCTTATCAGTCTGTGTATGTTTTATGTTGTAATCTTGGGTCTGTGTCTATTTGCATGACAAAAATATTCACCACTCCTTTTGGTGCATCACCATCTTTAGTTAGTTTCAATTTTTGCACTTCTATCCCTGTCTCCTTGCAATTTAGAGTAGGATTAGGATCTGAACCTCTGTAGTTGTGCAAGCATTAGATCTAATCAGAGGAGTTTGAGGAACCAACCTCTAATCTGGAGATTCCTCTCTCAGTTTCACAAGTCCCACACTTGGAGAGAGGTTTCCATGTTGTGCAATCACACTTGGATGCTAGAGTGATCAACCTATAAGCCCGATCTACATCCGGGGGTGTTGTGAGCCCTAACAACAGAGTTTTGGCAACTTTTGGTGGGACACTAGAGGTCTCATTTTTATTGCAGCAAAGTTGATGTGCATCTCGCTGCAATTTTCTTACTTGAAAAGAGCTATTATTTGCATATCCGGTGACTCAAAGGGAAGAATCAAGTGGTTTCAGCAATGCAGGCCTCGAAAACTCATGAGAAGAATCACCACAAGGTCAAGAGTTGGAGAAGAAGAAGTGTTGTTTGAATACTGCAATTATCTCCAAGAAGAAGGAAAAGAGGAAGAAAGATTCAAAGGTCTCCATCTCCACCAAAAAAACTCTCTCAACTCCTCCACCTGGTAGGCCTTTCATTCATCAACAAGGGTTTTAAGACTAATTAGAATGGCACAAAACAACCCTTATGTCAACTTCACGCAAAGCAGCCCACTTTCCCTCAATGCACAACATCCAATTCATATTGCAGCCTTGAAGAATATTCCCTACTTCACCGGAGAAAATCGGACTACTCCGGTGACCATGTTAAAGACATTCGCCAACCTTTGTGCAATCCATGAAATCAACGAGATGTAAGTGGTGTCAAGTTGTTGGCGTCTTCATTCAATGGGAAAGCATTGCAGTGGTTTAGAAGCATTGGAGCTGGTTCTATCACAAATTGGAATCATTTGTGTATAGCACTTCATGAACAGTTTGGAGAAAAGGAGACAACTTATATCTTTTGGAGCGGTGACAACCATCAAGAGAGCTCCCAATGAGCGGCAAACCGATTTCAACTTCAGATTTCAAAAGACTTGGGAGAGGATTCCGGTGGCATTCGAGCCAACAAAGAGAAGGTGCTTTTCTCTACTATCTCAAAGCTCTAAATTTTGATATATCTATGTTAATTCAATCCATGGGAGGCATAACTATCCCTATGGCTTATAGCATTTCCATTATGGCTGAAAATTGTTTAATCCAAGTTGGCAAACTTGCCCCTAGACCTCCCATGCCATTTGTTTCCAAGTTTAGAGAGCCCAAACACCAATCAAGCACCTAGTTTAGCTCCTTCTCCCACTCCTAGAAATCGAGTTCAAATGAAGCTTCCACTTCATCTCCAAGTGCCCCAAACAAGCTTCAAGAAGTCATGAAGCAATTGTAAAACCTAGGCAAGGAGCTGGTTACTCTCAAAAGGCAACAAGCCCAAAGTTTTAGACCTTCTTATCAACCCCAAGCTTAGCCTAATAGGCAGCCATACCAACCACAAAGACCACCTAACCCAACTGCAAATATGAATCAAACAAGGCCTCCTGCCAATAGACCATTTCAACCCTATAATCCAAATGCCATATCTCGCCTCTAAGGCATTAGTGCCATCACAAAACAACATTGCTCAGAGGAGTATGATTGGTGTTTTCCATGCAATGACCCTCATAACCAATCCATGTGCTTCAATGGTGCTCGAATCAAGCACTAATAACTACCGTGTGGAGGGTGAGGGCAGTCAAGGAGACAGTCAATAACAAGAAACATTCCAACAACAATCAGCCCCAAATGACACCACGTTGGTAAATTGGCAAGTAGAAGATTTTTGTGGCATGAATCAGGCAGTTTCTCAAGGTGTTGCAGCCAACACAAGGTCAAAAAGGAGGAATTTGGGTGAAGAACAGCCATTAGCCCCAACCAATCCACAACCTTCCATGGTTCCACAAGTAGTTGGCAAACAAGATCTAATTTCAAATGCACAAGGGCAGCCAAGAACAGCCCCTAGGCCAACTCAAATACCGCTTGTTTCGCCACGTGCAAGGAGTGAACATGCAAACCAAGGGACAATAAAGAGATCCTTCATCACCATTCAAAGCATCATTGATCAGATGAAGAAGAAAAATGTTAATATATCAATGTGGGAATCCCTATCCATCCGAGGCCAAAGAGATCTGCTGCAAGCTGCCATGAAGGACTGGCCAACTTCAAATCAACAGATCCAAAGGCAAGAGAAGGTACTTACAAATGCTACCTAGCCTGAGGGAAATCACGGAGGACAACAAGGTAAAATGTTCAAGCATCCCCTTTCTATGTTTCATTAATCATCGGAAATCAGCTAGTACACAATTGCATGATAGACTCTGGGGCAAGTAGCTCAAGTAATGCCTAAACAAATAGGTGATCGGCTAGGACTCAAAGATGAGACAAAATCCAAAGGGGTAGTGCATTTGGATGGGACAAAAAAAGAGTAACTTGATTGGGGTGATTAGGAACTTGATTCTTACCTTGCATGCATGTCCAAATGTTGTTGTTTTACAAGATGTATCAGTCATAGAACTCCCCCACTCTTTGCCCTATGCTTGTCAAGGGACTTCACACCAAGATTGGGGGTATTTGTCTCGCTGATTGGTCACACATGTTGTTGTAATGAGGTATGGGACTAAGGCTACAATCAGGTCTCGAACCTATTGCAAACTTCCACATTGAGCCTTACACTCCAAGTTAGATTAATGCCAATTGTTCAAACATTTGATCAAGAAGATCACCCAAGCACCGATGAGGCCGACACTAAAGTTGGAAGCATCCTGGACCTAACTCTTGATGAATGGGCAAACAAGATGCATGCATTTGATCCTTATCAAGAAGTAGAAGAATCGAGCTAGGGTCTATTGCATACACGAAGAAAATCAGCCTATTCCTAGCATCACCAAGCCGGACTACAAGGATGAAAATGAGGTATGGCAGCTATTTTTGATGGATCAAGGAGTAGACAAGGTGCGGAGGTGGAGCTATGCTTGTTTCACCTCAAGGAATAAGGTACTATTCAGCTTTTCAGATTTCAGTTTGCATGCTCCAATAACACCGCTGAATATGAAGCCTTGGTGCAAGGATGCATTGGGCAATCAAGAAGAAAATAAAGAACTTACAAGTCTTTGGGGAAAATGAATTGATTGTAAATCAGATCAAGGGACAACATGCTGCCAAGAATGATCTTCTCAAAGCTATAAGAACAGGGTGTGGGACCTCATGGAATATTTTGATGGTTTTGGCATCAAATCCATTCCTAGGAAAGAGAACCAAGCTGGCGACATGCTTGCAGTAGTAGGGGCAGCCTTTGACATTGTGGAAAGCATTCAACAAGACAATGTACACCAAACATCCACGTGATTGTGAGGCCTTGAGTGCAGGATAATGATGTTAGTTGGCAAGTGTTTGAAAATGACCAAGAAATCATCCATTTCTTGTAAGAAGAAGTTGAGTTCTTAGCCAAGAATCAAGAAATATTGGAACAACAAGATGGTGACCAAGTAGTACAAAGGTTGAAAACTAACAAGCCGCCCAAGAGGACTTATCACTTTGGAGTCCATTTTTAACCCTAATAATTAGTTTAGAAAGGAGAAAGCAAACATTCAAAGTCAAAAGAGAGGATTCAAGTATCCATCTTGGTAGAAGAGAACAAACCATTGCAAATTAGAAGGATGACAATGAACAAGAAAGGTATGAGTTCATAAAGCGTGTCAAGAGTTCCCCGACATGTTTGCTTAGAGCTATGAAGACTTGAGAGGTTTCAATCCCAACTTAGCTCAAACATACCATCGAGTGGATCCAAATACTAAGCCTGTCAGGAGGCGTAAACAAAGACCGATCAATCCACACATGGAGCCTCTCATGAGGAAAGAATTGGACAAGCCTGATTGAGTCAAGGATCATATTCCCAATCAAGCATTCTAGTTGGGTTGCCAACTTAGTTCGATAAAGAAGAGTGGAGAGATCAGGACCGTGTGTTGACTTCAGAGACTTGAATAGAGCCTCTCTCAAGGACCATTACCCACTCCCTTCCATGGAGCAAATTGCAAGTTGTGGTGGCTCCAAGAGGTTTTCACTACTTGATGGCTACTCAAAGCTACAATCGATTATGGTGAAGGAAGAAGACCGATTCAAGACAACCTTCAAAACCAAATGGGAACTTTTTTGCATACACGAAAATGCCATTTGGGCTGTCCAACGCTGGTGCTACCTTCCAAAGGGCAATGGACATGGCATTCAAAGGTTTGATTAACAATGTGGTGCTTGATTTACCTTGATGATATCACTTGTTTTTCAAAAATTCAGCAAACCACCTCTCCCATTTGAGGCAAGTCTTCACGAGGTGCGGGGATTTGGAGTGTCTTTGAATCCTAAAAAGTGCATATTCCTGGCTCATGAGGGAAAAATTCTAGGCCATGTTGTCTCCAAAGAAGGATTAGCAATTGATCCGAGAGAGGGTCGAAGCCATAAGAGCACTACCATTGCAAGCCACAAGAAAGCCCTTTAGAGTTTCTTGGGAAGGATAAACTTTGTTCGAGAGGTTTTTCCCATATTTTGCAGCCCTTGTCAAGCCCATCACCAAAATGTTAAAGAAGAGCATGGCTTTCAAGTGGACAAAGCAGAAAGCAAGGAGAGTTTTGAAGCAACTGCTGTTTACTCGGAATGTTTGCAAATTTTCCGGGAATAGAGTTGCTTCTATCCTTTCATTCCTTTTAGAAATAGATAAGGGTTAGGGCTAGGAGGAATACCGTTGAATGTTGAGATGGTGTGCGCATACCGTAGAGAAAGATCGAAGCTAAGCTGCGAAGAACTCCTTTTTGTCTTGGAAGGACTACCGCAAAATAAGAACACAAGACCATAAGATTTTGATTAGACAATAAATGAGAAGCTGCCTTGGGCCAGGAAATATAAAACTTCCTTTGGAAGGTGGTCGAGTTTCCCGCTAATATGAATTAACACGAAGACTGTAAAATATCAACTAAGTTGCTTTGTTGAAGCAGTAGGGGAAAGGCTGATTTCTGGTTTTGAACCACAATAACCGATGCCGTTCGATAACCGATATCGGTAGAGGGTCTAGGATCTGTGGGTTAGTTGTGTTGTGGGGTGGTTGTTGTTGTAGGGTATTTGTGTTGTTTGTAACGCTAGTATATGGGTGATATTAGGTAATGAGGTGATGAGAAGTAAATGAAGGATAGTTAGATGTAATATGTTGCCGGGTAGTGGATCTAGGAATGGATTTGTGAGGATTTGTGATTCAAAAGTCTAAGAAGTATTATTAAAAGGACATGCAAGATGTAACTTAACTGGTTATTGTGAAGATGCGAGTCAAGAACTCGATGACAAAGGCGTAAGCCGAGGTAGGATGGCACGACACACAGAAGATGAGATATCTCCCTCCCGATGATCAGCTGAGTATCACAGGGCTCTGGTATCCAGTTGCAGTCTTGGGCTTGATCTCCTTTGCTGCAAACTCTTCTTGTCTCTTCACTTGTCTCTGCTCGGCCAAGTAAAGATCCGGATTCTCTTGATCGCTCCTGATGCTCTCTCTCGATCCAAAAATCCTTCGACCTTTGTTTCTGGTTAAGGGAGCCCATTTACAGGGAACCGATGGCGGTTACGTAACCGACGGCGGTCGAGTAGGAACCGGTATCGGTAAGGAAAAAGTAGGCTATTTTTAGTAAAATAGCCCACTTTCCCTGCTTTTCTCCCGAGAGATTAGTTGCGGGCTTGGTCAAGTGACTAGAAGGTCGGTTTTGGGTGCGAGAAAGGGGTCATTAGTCATGGGTGTAGGTGTGGACCAAGTTATAGGTCTTAATTAGGTTAGTTTAGGGTTAGGACTAGGTCATGATGAGGTGGCAAAATGAGGTGGCAAGTAAGGTGATGTGAATTTATCAATTACAAGGTAATTAATAATTGTGTAAGGTTTAGGTGATGAGGTTAGGTTGCGAAATGAGATGCGGGTCACGAGGGTCGTAAGACACAAATTTGGGGTCTACATTAGCCCTTATTGTCATGTAGCTTGTTTTGTAAAGCTGCACGGACAATAATATGAAGTGGTTTCTCTGTTAAGGGTATAGGTAATCCCCTCAAATCTATCACAGTTGAGAGAACTTGAAATCGGGGATAGGGTTGATAAAGGGTAAATGGTGTAGAGATGATGGGGAGAAGGTGGGGTGAGTCAAGGAAGCAGACGCATGTTGAAATGCAATAGTGCGACTAGGGTACATGATTTGTGAGCAAACCAGCCAATGCATAGGCAAAGGTCGATAGTTTATCCAAACAAGGGTGATATAATCTTGGTATCAAGGCATGGGAAGTAGCTCCGGGGTATATAACGGGTAAGTGCGAGAACGTTTAGGCATGTTCGGCAAGTACAAATGGTTAGTTTGGTTGAGATAAACGTCACGGTCTAGGTCAGGCAAAGTTGGTCGATAGATCAAGTCGGGGACCCTAATCATGCTAAAACACGAACAGGTGAGCTCGATGGAACAAAAAGCTACATGATGGGTGGATAAAAGTGTATGTTGTTGATGTTGGGTAAGGTATTGAAGTGATACGGCCGTGGGTCGGGCCAAGTTGTTGGGTTACGGCCTTGGGTCGGGCCGGATGGGTAGGGTGAGGCCTTGGGTCGGGCCGGATGGTTAGGAGTGAGGCTTTGGGTCATTTGGATAGGTAGGTTGAGGCCTTGGGTCGGGCCGGATGGTTAGGGTGAGGCCTTGGGTCGGGCCGGATGGGTAGGGTGAGGCCTTGGGTCGGGCCAAGTTGTTGGGTGGCGGCCTAGCCTTAGTAGGATTGGGCCGGGCCAAATGGTTAGCCTTGGGTGAGGCCTTGGGTCGGGCGGATAGGTGAACAAATGGTGTTCAACAAAGGTGGATATAGGCGGAAGATGTTGGGAGAAAGGGCGATTAGTAAATAGGGGGAAAGTTGGTGAATAAAGACAAAATTGATATCGGTTAGCTATGATGGGTGACGGTTAGGGAACCGATGCGGTCAGGCCTCCTTAGGGCACGATTTGACCAGGTGTCGGTTTTATGTTAAAAACCTATAAAAAGAAAAATACGGCCTGTCATTGTCACATTTCTAATTTGAAAACCGATTTGGGGTGTCTGAGGTGGAATAGTGATATTGGTGCATTTGTTGGCTGAGGTGGCACTAGTTGAGTGGAGAAGTGAGTTGATTGGTGGGCCGAGTGAGTAGCAGGCAGCAGTTGATTGGTAGAGGACCCAACAAAGCAGAGTTTGAGCCATGGCATAGCTAGGAGGAGCAGGAGGTGTTGGACCAGCTGGACCACCACCACCTATCCCACCACGACGACGTGTCATCCTACCGGTAGGTTCGAAACCCTTCATTATGTGAATTTAATGGTATTATCGTTGTATTTGGGATTCGGGTAGGAATCTTAGATTTGGAGAAAATAATGAATAAATGGAAGTTATATGAAAAGAGGAAAGGGTAGATAGGCTAAATAGGCCAAGGCGGTTGGGTGGTAGGTTTTAGGGTGTTTGGGTGGGTATGTAGGGATAAATAGGAAAAAAAAAAAATGAATTGGGTAGCAGTGCGGGTTCGGCTCGGTAATTTTTACACGAGAACCGATGTCGGTCACTAGTGGTGACCGACATTGGTCCGAAAATCTAAGGGCGGAGGTTGATCGGTGGTGACCCGGTGTCGGTCGGTAGTTGACCGGCATCGGTGGAGAGGAGACGGGGTCGGTTATGGGTGACCGATACTTGGTTCGTAGTGATTTGTAGTTATTTTGGTTGGTTTGGGTTATGTTTTGGTGATGAATTGTTGGTTGTGGTTTAGGTGTTGTGAGTATGGTTTTAGGATGGGGTAGGGGTGTTTTGGTATGATTTAAGTTGTGTCGATTGTTGGATTTGGTTGTTTGGGTATCGTTTCGGTTTCGTGGTAGTATGATGTGGGTTGTTTGTTTGGGTGTGAAGAGGGAGGGGGATATTGTAGAAGATAGGTGGGTAGAGGGGTGTGTTAGAGAGTCGGGGTGTGGTCGGGGGATAAAAGGGGGTATAGGTAGATGTTGTGATAAAGAGTAGGGCTAATGTAGTGGGTTGGTTTTGCAGGCACGTCAGCAGCCACTGATGTGGGATAGGATGCCCCCACTGTTGAGCCGGATGCGACCACATGTGTCCGCAGCACACTGGGCTATCATGCACGAGGTGGGACTCGGTGGAGTCAGCGATATAGAGTGATCGATAGAGATCATAGTTTGATGGTTGCCCTCATCGAGAGATGGGATCCGCGACCAATGTGTTCCATCTCCTAACCGGAGAGATGACCATCACATTGGAGGATGTGTATCACATCCTTGATTACCTATCGATGGAGAGGCGATCTTTTAGAGTGGATGCAGAGACATGCCATGGACAGCATCCTATGAGTTTTGGGGGATGCAAACCTGCGCTTTATTGACATATCACAAAGTTAAGTATCGTGTATGGGGATATGTATGCAAACCGTGCGCACCGACATGAGACACGGATTGTCGTGTTGATGATGATCGGATCACCCGCTTCGCCTCCCGAGACTCGAGAGGAGGCCGCTTTCCACAGCGCGCGATGGGGGTGCTACATGAGATGGTGGAGGAGCACACATGTTATGCTTGGGCACCAGTATACCTGGTGCAGTTATATAGAGAGCTGTGGGGCTATCGCCGGATGAGGCGATTTGGGATTTGTTCGACATTTTTGCTTCACTGTTGGGCATATGAGCACATCATATGCATTAGACCAGTAGGATTACCCCAGCAGCCAGGGCCACAGGTCATATATAGATACGGCTTTCAGAGGTGGTTGGGGGTCGTGGGCCAGCCACGAGCAGTGCTTGCAGGCGGGACGCCTCTTATTACAGTGCATTTATTAGAGCCCTGGCAATGCGAATATTGTATGGAGACCATATAGAGGTCATCACCCCCATGGAGGAGCCCGAGGACAGTTGCAGTGGATCCAGTACACATTCTGGATAGCGGGACGGAGGCCGGGAGAGTATGAGAGGATACCCCTAGAGAGGGTACGCAGGTAGATGGGGCTACGACAGGATGAGCCCCCTCACTTCCCTCAGTACCGGAGGGATGATGTAGAGCCCCACTGCCACTGCACCACGGCCGTGGATATAGATTGGGTTCTGCCGAGAGGCCGAGATGACACTATAGATGATGATGGCTGTACGGGAGCATATATGGTTTGGTGGGCTGGTCGAGAGAGCGCGGAGTATCACAGCACTGCATGCAGACCGAGACTTGGCAGCGGTGATAGCAGAGCGAGATCAGCCGGGGGTTAGAGTGTAGCAGCAGCTATTAGCAGGTAGGAATAGGTTGGTTGCCTACGAGGCAGTGCACGAATAGGCGTTTGAGGGCACAAAGGCACAGCACCGAGCCCAGTACAGTGCACAGCACGCAGCGGCTGCACCAGCGGCCAGCATGCCCAGCACGCATCAGCACCGGCACAGAGCACCACAGCGGCACGCACAAGCAGGGGGCACCGTAGTAGGAGTCAAGGGACCAGCCCCAGCACCTACGGTGGCTCGGGATCGTTATATGGAGGCTAGAGCGGAGGCCCGGTATTATCAGGATATTCTTGATGGTACCGGGGCTGATTATCAGCCATATGCGGCACATAGAGCAGAGACCTCTCGGAGCCAGAGGTCTCAGGGAGGTGCGGCCACGGCCTGGTGGTGGGTCCGTCACAGGCAGGAGGCGAGAGGCAGGATAGGGACCAGCGAGCGAGCAGTGCAGAGGGAGGTGGAGAGAGCTGAGGGGTCCCTGCACTTTTTGTATATTGGACATGGGCACCGGTCTGTGAACCGGTTGTGTTGATAGAGGCCTGCGTGCCTACATATTATTCATTTATTCATTCATTTATTTATTATACTGCACGACTGCCGAGTAGTATGGGTTTTCTGATTGATACCTGCCATGCGAGCATTTTGATATGAGAGCCCACTGCTGAGCCGTGTTGAGGTTTTTGATATGAGAGACCGGCTGCGCGCCGGCTTTGTTGTATTATGAGATCACTGAGAGGCCCGTGCAGGCACATTGTATATTTGAAACCTTGTATATATATATATATATATAGATATGATGTTTTGATCCACATGCGTTGTGTTTAAAAATGCGTTAAATGTTTTGTCGATGGTTTGTGATATTTGATGTATGATGAGTTGGATTTACATGGTGTTATATATTAATGATGTTGATGTCTTTTGTTGATGGGATGTATGTAGATATAAATGATGAGTTTAATTGACATGTTGTATTATGAAATGTTGTATGTTTTGTCGCTGATTTTATGAAAATGTATGTATGTATGATTAGTTGGATCCAAATGGTATATAGATTAATGGTTTTTGATATCGTTTGTTGATGATTTGTTTGTTTTGGTAATGTAGATAGATGATATGGATGAAATCGTAATGAGATGTGGATTTGATGAAAAGATTATAGCTATCGGTTTGGTATGTGCAGGAAAAGAGGCGGGCGCCTCAAAAATTAGATAAAAAATAAAGAAAAGGACTATGTTTTGAAAAAGGTGGGTATGTGACCGACGTCGGTTAGCTAACCGATGTCGGTATAGTATAGACCGATATCGGTTAGGTAACCGATACCGGTTATTCCAAAATGAGATTTTTCTAAAAATAGAAAAGCGTAGGTGGCAACTGAAGTTCTTATTTTGAGAGGCATGCAAGATGTTAAATACGCGAATGCGACGCTGTTTTAACGACTGAGACAAGTAATTGCATGAGAGATTTGAGTGATAAGGAGGAAAGAGACAGGTAACGTGATTGTGGGCTGAGATCAAGAAGACAGAAATCCAAGCTATATTTGAAGAGGGTGGTGAGCATGGCTGAATGAGGAGAAGCATCCAGCAGGCATGGACGAGAGGGAAGACAAGTTCCACCGCAAGCTGCTGCAGCCCAAGAGGTAAACGATTTGGTTGTAATTTGGTGTTTGCATGTTTTGTGAATAGGAGGAGGGAGATTAAGTGGGTAGATATGAGAAAGAAAACATGATAGCAAGGGTTATAGGTGAGGTGAGTGTTATGGGGTAGGTAATCAGGGGTTTCGGGTATGTGCATGTATACGAGAGAGGAATAAGCGATCAATTTATTATCGTAGGTGGTTATTTAGGCAAGGTGTATGTAATTGTGATGGCCGATAGCGGTTAGGGATAACGGTATCGGTTCTTGAACTGTATCTGATTATTTATACCGATACGATTCTAGAGGAATTTCTAAAATGTGAGAAAAAACTTTAGGGATTCGATGGATTGAATGGTTATTTGTTGTTGTGACGTATGCAGCAGAGAGGCGAGGCCGAGGATGAATGATAGTGTGCGGTATTTGTTATCACGAATCCGAGCGGATGTAACACCAGCTGAATGGACATTGATAAATCATTTGGGGTTAAGTGGAATCCGCTATTATTCACGAATCGCACATAACCATGCTATGTTGCAGGCGTTGATTGAAAGATGGAATCCAGAGAAGAATACCTTCTATCTGCCAACAGGGGAGATGACAGTAACATTGGAAGATGTGTTCCGTATTTTGAGACTCCCTATTACAGGAAAACCAGTATATCAGGCATTACCTAGCGTGGCGCGGGGAGCGATAACAACAGTATTTGGTCCATACGCACGAGATTTGACACAGCGAGGTTTGACATTCACATATGGGATAATGTATGCAGCACACCCTGAGGAGACAAGGTTAGCAGTGATATTAATGATAGCGGTAGGGTATTATGCATTACCGAGGGCGGATGGGGAAGATTTCCAAAGGCATTGATGTGTGTTATTTGGGAGATGATAGAAAGGAACGTGACTTTTGCATGGGCACCTGCATATTTGGCGGAGTTATACAGGGGTTTATGGGCTTGTAGGTGAAATCACAGGACGACACTGGATTGTTCATACTTATTACACTGTTGGGCCTATGAGCACATTGTTTGTGTGTGACCAATAGGCCGACCCATCCAGTCAGGAGAGACCGGAGTACAGAGGTTGGGATTCAGACGATGGGTCCAGTCAGAACAAGAGGCAAGATCCCATGTCGTGACGGGTGACATTGAGTATTATAGGCAGGTATGGGAGAGGGTGACGATTGCGGATATCTGTTGGAGGCCTTACGGGAACTATATGGTAACAGAGAACATAGCTGAGGAGTTGAGGGGTGTAGAGTGATTGAGGTGGATCGCAGGGCACAGACCAGGTGAGTATGAGAGGATTCCTCTAGATCACGTGCGGCGACAATTTGGATTTGTGCAGGATATACCCCTGGCTTATAGACCATATATGAGGATCGCCGAGGCAAAGCATTCTCACCTCCCGGCCAACACCTCCAGAAGGGCCAGAGGAGATAGCAGCCGATCGCAGGGTAATGGATGCAGGAACGACAGAGGCCTATAGGTTATGGTGGGTAGCAGAGCTGCGAGGTGTACGTGATCGCCCTGACATAGCTGTGATTCTAGCAGAGAGAGATCGTCTGCAGAGTTTAGTTCATCAGCTCCAAACGCAGATGAATGAGACAAGAGGATTGTTAGCGGTTGCGGAGTCACGAGCAGAGAGACTAGAGGCTAGATTCCTCCATGCGAGAGGGCGTATTCATATGTTACAGGAGAGATTGGCAGATCAGTGGGTGGTACCAATAGCCGTGGTACCTTTGAGGATGGAGAGGCCCGGCGAGAGGCGTCGACGATCACGATCATCTCCTGGGTCGGGATGAGTCGTGAGGGTCTAAGTAAATGTTATCGAGGTATAAGAATAAATAAGGATGCCGACTGCGTGTCGATGATAGAGAAGACGTATTTGTTTAACATCTAAATAAAACTGAATATGTATGTTGATTTGAGTTATGATAATAATAAGAATGTTTGCGTTGTGATTTTTGGTGTTTTGAAAAAGGATAAAGAGGAATGTGATTAAATAGAAATACACAAAAATATTTATATTTACCACACATGATAGGTTATGGTAGGGGATGGTCGAGCTAACCTTGGGAGACCCCATGTCTCGAAGTCTGCCTACATAGCCCATTGCACAAAGCAAGGAGGGCCTCAGACCGATGTAGTTCTCCCTTAGGACTAGGGAGAGGTGAATTTAGGCAATTTGGTACGGTTTAGGCAATTGGTTGGTTGGTAAAAATATTGATATTAATATTGGTAAGGTAAGGTTGTTGGTGTTGGTAATGAATTGGTGATGTTGTAAAGGTATAAGGGAAGCGAAAGTTAGCCTACCCAAGTAGAAGGAACCATGTCGATTAAGATCAACACACAATCCTAGATGCGAGGCAAAGAGGAAAGAGTGCTCGTAGGTGAAAAGAGCTAAACAAACCACACAACGTAGAACGAGCTTGAAGCCCTAGGTACCGTGCATAGACGAGAAGTCAATAGGTGAAAAGAGTTGTATGATCACAATATATCGGGTGTACGTCACGTCCCTTGAGTTGAAACAAATGGTGAGGTGAGGTGGATGATATAGCTGAGTCTGAGAGAACTTGTTACAAAGCGAGTGTTACGGCGAAAGAGAACCTACCCTAAATAGACAAGTCCATGACTCAAAAGTTCTTTTGAATGAGGCTTTTATTTTTCTTGAATATGGCGATCGATGCGGGAAGTCTGAGGATATTGATTGTACTATTCTTGAGGTCTTCACAAAGCTGATCAATGCGAGAAGCTTGATAAAAGGCTGACTATGTATAGCTGTCCTTCGAGGAGCGAGTCTATTTATAGTAGCGAGATATGATTTTAGTGCATAGTTGTCCTTTGGGAGCAAAGTCTATATATAATAGATATGATTTTAGCAGCAATAGTTTGGCATATAATAGCAATAATAGTTTGGCATATGTCCTTCGAGGAGCGTCTATATATAAGGTAGATAGCTAGATGTCCTTTTGACGTGAAGCATCTAGTTTTGTAGGAAGTTTGACTCAAGAAAATCCCATAAGAATACGGCTTATTTTAATACTTTGAAGTCATGGACTAGACTAAAAAGGAAGGCATTGCATTGAGGTGAAGTGAGAATCAAACTATGTGAGCTTGATTTTTATTATGAGGTGTAGGAAACAAAGTGTATGTGGTGGTAAGTGAGCTCAAGGGACGAGCGGTAGGTAGATAAGAAGTGATATAACACTAAATTCAATAGTAGAATGGTCGAAGATGCAAGGCATTAAGGGGTTCAGGCTCAGGTTTACCATTAAGCGAAGCTAAACGATAAGTGCCTGATCCATAAGTGTGAGTGATTATATAAGGCCCAATCCAATTGGGAGCAAATTTTCCACGTTTGCTCTTTTCTAGTTTGGTTACATGTTGATTCTCTTTGAGGACAAGATCACCAACCTTAAAGGTACACTCATGAAGTCGCTTATCATAAGCACGCTTGATACGTTTTTGATAGATTTGGAGGTGATCAAGAGCTGTAAGACGACACTCGTCAAGAAGCTCCAATTGGGCTAACCGCTCTTGGCGGAAATCATCGTTGGTGAGAATATCCTGAAGAGATATTCTAAGGGAGGGTATTTGTACTTCGAGAGGCGGGACAGCCCTCGGTACCATATACAAAGAAAAAGGTGTGGCATTAGTGGAGTACGAATGCTAGTACGATAAGCCCAAAGGGCAAAAGGGGATGTGATCGTGCCAATTTCTTCCGGATTCATTGACAACTTTCATGAGGATTTTGGTTAGGGTTTTATTAGAGGATTCAGCTTGTCCATTTGCTTGTGGATAGTAGGGTGATGAGAAGCTGAGTTTGATACCAAAGTTGTCGCAAAGGTCCTGCAACAACTTGTTTTTGAAAGATTTTCCATTATCTGTTATCAGGCGATGAGGAACACCAAAACAGCCAGATAATGTGGTGGTTAATGAACTCTACAATTTTTTCTTTTTAGTTGAAATGAGCGGAATAGCCTCCACCCATTTTGTGTAATATTCGGTTCTTGTGATAATCCATGGTGCGTTGCGAAGAGGATGGATGAATCTCACCAATAAGGTCTAAACCCCATTGTGAGAAAGGCCAAAGATCTCGGGGCGACTGTAGCGGGTGGCTAGGAGTATGTTGAAGGTTGGCATGTTGTTGACACATAACACAACGCTTAACATATTCGTAGCAATCGTTATTGAGAGTAGGCCAATAATAACCTAGGTGAAGGATTCGTTTGGCCACGGCAAGGCCGCTAAAATGTCCGCCACAAATACCGTCATGGACTTGTTGGATGGTATGGGTGACCTCTGCACCGATGAGACATCGAAGGAGGATGCCATCAAAGCCACGTTTATAAAGGAGTCCCCCCATAACGACATAACGAGAAATACGTTTAAGAAACACGCGTTTGCGGTACTAGTAAGGTCAGATGGGAGAATAGAGGTTGTAAGGTAGTCGTGAAATTGGTGATACCAGGTATCCTGAATTAGCAGACACATTATTTATCGTACAAACAACCGAGGCTGAATAAGATGGGGCAAAGAGTTGTTGGACCAAGATGAAAATGTCAGAGTCAGTTGATGAAGCTGGAATTTGCGAGGCTAAGCAAGCCATAGTATCCGTAAATTTGTTAGTGGAGCGGGGAATGGTTTGGATAGAATAGTGAGTAAATAAGGCTAGAAGTGAATCCACGTAGTGTTTGTACTTTTGAAGTTCCTCATTTTTGCATTGGTAGATGCCCATAACTTGATTGACTACCAATTGAGAGTCGCCAAAAATATTGATAGATTTGATACCTAAGTGTAACGCAACTTGGAGACCCAGAACAAGGGCCTCGTATTCCGTTGTATTATTAGTGCAAGGGAAATCGAGTCGGAATGAGAGAGGCATAGGCTCAGCGTCGAGAGGAATGAGAACAACGCCGGCTCCTCCGCCGTGCTGGCATTTGGATCCATCGAAGAAGAGGGTCATTGGATATCGACTCCTCCTGAGTGAAAGAGTGGCGATGAGTTAAATCGGGGAATGTAAAATTGGTAAATTGTTCCCCACAGTAAAGGGGCTTCCGCAAGTTGAGTCTGCGATGGTTTGTCCTTTGATTGATTTTGGTGGACAAACTCAAGGTCGAGGTCGGCGAGGAGCATGAGCCATCTGGCGATGCGTTGGTTTAGATGAGGTTTGGCATACATGTAATGGATGGGGTCCGTGTTAGTGATGACGAAAGTTTTGTGATTCAGAAGGTAGTGTCGGAGTTTGGTGGCCACGAATGATAGGGCTAGGCACAACTTTTCTACATGTGTATACCTAGTCTCATAGTCCACCAAAGTATGACTTATATAATAAACGGCTTGTTCTCGATTCTCAGAGTCACGATGTGCAAGCATGGCCCCTACAGCGTGGTCGGTGGTGGAAAGATAAAGGTAGAAAGGGCGGTCATCCTGGGGTGGGATAAGCACGGGTGGCTGCAAGAGATAAGCTTTGAGAGCCTCAAAGGCTTGGTGGCACTCTTCACTCCATTGAAAGTCAATGTCTTTTTTAAGGAGGTGATGGAAAGGTTGACATCGTCAGGAGAGTTGGGAGATGAAACGTCGGATAGATTGGAGCTTACCTTGTAAACTACGCAATTGTTTAAGATTGGTAGGTGGGGCATTTCTAGAATAGCTTTGACTTTAGATGGGTCGACCTCAATGCCATGCAGAGAGACAATAAAGCCGAGAAGTTTTCCCGAAAGGACACCAAAGACACATTTCTTTGGTTGAAGACGGACAGAATATTGTAACAGGTGATCAAAAATAATGGTTAAAACATCGAGATGTTCAACTGCGATGTTTAGATTTGCCAAGAAGATCATCGCGTAATCTTGAGGATAGTGTGCATAATGTCATGAAAAATGTAGGTCATAGCCGCGATAGGTTGCACCAGCATTCTTAAGGCCAAATGGCATTACACATATGAAGGTTCCCAAGGAGTTATGAAGGTAGTTTTATGTTGATCGGCGGGTGACAAAATTTGGTTGTATCTGAAAAGCCATCCATGAGAGAGAGCATCTCATGGCCTGCAGTGAGATCAACAAGTTGGTCAATACTAGGTAGGGGGAAGTCATCCTTAGGGCAAGCGAGGTTGAGATCCCAGAAATCCGTGCATATCGAAGTCCCCCCGTCGCTTTAGTGACAGGTACGATGTTAGAAATCCATTGAGGATAGTCAATAGGTAGAATGAAGGAAACAAAAAGAAGTCGTTGAAGCTCCTCTTTGACCAAGAGGGCAATGCGTGGATGCATTTTTCTCAATTTCTGTTTAATTGGTTTGGAATCGGGTTTCAGTGTAATGTTATGGACGGCAATGTCAGGATCAATTCCTGGCATGTCAGCGTAGGACCAAGCGAAAGCTTGGTTGCGAAGCATGGAGAAAGGTAGTAAAGGCGACTTGTTCTGATGCGTTAAGGGATTGTCGATCTTCACAATGTGAGGATCCTCCTCCGTGTGGATGTTGATTTCAATAGTAGATTCGTTCAGCATGGTTTGAGTTTCAGATGGTAAGGCGCGTTGAATATAAGAGTCATCCGCGCCAAGGTAAGTGAGGATGGAGTCATCATCCTGGCATTCAACAACGTTAATTGAAGGTGAGTCCTCTTCAATCATGTCTGGATACAGAAGGGGGATAGAAGAGGTGTCCTCATTATCGCGTTGATAAGTGAGAGGACCTAGGAAGATAGCATTTATGAAAAAAAAAAGTTAGGAGGGATAGATTCGGGATCTATCGACTCTGTGGGTGACAAAGGCAAAATGGGTGATGATGGTTTGGTAGGGGTGACGTCGTTGTCTTCTAGAAGACAACTGACACGAGGTTCCTTCGGTGTAAGTGTTCCTGGAAATCCGAGACCACTACGATCATTGTGCTTGCGTGTAGTTACGGGGATGATTGTATGTCGGCCTTGTTCATAAAGACCAAAACCAAAGCCTTTCCAAGCACAGCGAGTCAAGAAGGTGAGGGCGAAACGACGATTTGTCAGGTATTGAAAATCGGATTGGAAAGGAACCACACCAAGAGGGGGCTCAGGGGCAACGGAAGATGCGTCGACACCCCCATATGTTAGGTTAGTGGCAGTGAGGTGGTCCGTAGGGATTACTTCCCCCACGACGGTCATAGGTAGGATGTGCATGTACCTGTCCAGTACTCCTGTGGGGTATGGAAAGAACTAACGTTATATAGGCGATACTCCCCCAGCGTAAGGCGTTGAAAAACATCTACTAAAAGGGGTCTGCGGTTGGGATATTAGCTGCGTAGGAAGGGAAGTGGTTTTTGCGACAGTGGTTTCATTTGAAGGTGTAGGTGCGGTTGAGGTGGATGGTTGAGGCACATTTGAAGAGGATGGTTGGGTTGAATGAATGGGTGTCTTGATTGGTACAAGCACATCATTAGGGCGGTATATCATATTGCAGGTTTTAAAGGGGGGAGGATCAGCTTTTACGGTGTAGGACTTCCCCTCGTATTCAAATTTTATGCATCTATGTAAGGTTGAGGGAACGCATCCCATAGCCCGGATCCAAGGGCGACCTAGCAATATATTGTATTGGAACTCTCCCTCAAGGACATAGAAGAGTTCGGGTAAAGTACGTGGTCCTACATGAATGTTAAGGATCACGGTGCCTAAGGTAGAGGTAATAGCATCATTGAATGACCGCAACATGATGGGATTGGCACACATGTAGCTAGAAGGGATATTCATTTGTTGGAAGGCTTTTGAAGAGATGATGTTTAGGCTAGCGCCCCGTCAATCATAACACGACGTACCCGAATGTCCCGGACGTAAGTTTGAGATGAAAAGAAGCGAGGTCGAGGATCTTACTGTACCAAAGTCAACAATTTCGTCTTCGGAGAAAGCCGATCTGCAGCGGCTTGTTGTACGAGAGACGAAGAAGTTGGGGCGAGTGGATTGTTTGTGTGAGAAGAACACGTGATTGGGTGTAAGAATGGAGGTATGAGCGGGGTTTCATTAGGTAAGACCTCGATCCCTTGAAGAATTTCAACGAGAGCTTGTCGATGAGATTCAGAAGTCTGAATTAGATCATAAAGTGTCATTTTTACGGGTGATTGGTGAAGCTGTTTGATCATGGCTCGATGGGCAACTCCATTAGAGACGGGGTAAGCGGGTCCACGAACAACCACTTTGGGTGGTGGTGCGATCGGGATGGTGGAAGGAGAAAGAGAGGACGCAGGTGTGCTTTCTTTTGCTTTCTCGTTGTTTTTCTGCGCTCGAGTAGCAACACTAATCATATTAATCTCGTAGACCTGAGATGAGGAAGATGGTTGGGATAAATCATGGTCTTCAAGAGGTGGGGTTGTAATAATGATAGATCTTGGTGAGGCGGGGACAGATGGTATAGGAGAGAGGAATTGAAGCTAAAGGTCTCTCCCTTCGTAAGTTGTCTTTCTTAACCTTTCTATGCGAGAGAGGTGATTTGACGAAGGATGGTTTTTAAAGCTTTGCATCCCTCCACATCATGTCCTGGTGTGCGGTGATAAGCATAGATTTTAGACTCATCATAACCTATAGGTCGAGGTTTAGATGGGTCATAAGGTCTAAGTGGGGGTAGGGAAATGGTCGCATTCTCCACCAACATAGCAAGGATTTTGGCGTAAGATCCTTTGAGTGGGTCAAAATCGGAGGAGGATGAGGGCATTGGTTGTGCGGGTTTTGGTAATGTTTGGGCATGGTTGGTTCGTATGGGTGGTGGTTTAGCCAAGGGGTGTTGACACGTGGTTTTCACTAAACGTGGTTTCTTTGGCGCAGGAGCTACGTTCAGCTGGTTAGATGATGAGGCTACAGATGACGTGGTAGCGGGGAACAACCACGGAGAAAGGGGAGTGACAGAAAATAAATCCTTTGATGATGGAGTTTGTTTAGGGTTGATGGGTGGACGGAGGATCGTGGGGTGAAACGTTGATATATCCTTTGATCTCTGTGTATGGGTGTAGGAGGCGTAGGTTGTTTTGAAGAAAACGCAGGAGGTATGATATATTGATGCAAGGTGGAGGGATGAGGTCCCAATATGGAAGGTAGGTGTGACGATGATGGTTTTGATTGTGATAGAGGCACGGATGGAGTTTGTCTCCTAAGTGGCGGGGCGGCTTTATTTTTGGATAAATCTAGTCGCTTAGGCGGGTGTGTTAGGCTGGGTATTGGTGAGGTCCCAAGTGTAGGGGAAGATTTGGTTAGGTTAATAGAGGTGGATGAGATACTTGGTAGAGATTCGGGGGATGAAGATGAGGACATAGGCATTTTGAGTTTCTGTAAACACTTCGGGTATATGGTAGAGGTATCTGGATCGGTCATCTGCATTTGAGTAGAATAGGGGGTACTCAAACGTTCCCATAGGACTCGTCTATCTTCTGGAGAATAACAGTCTTCAGGCGTGAATTGTAAATTTTGTACGGAAGAAAGACGGGTTGTGATTCCAGTCCCTTTGTGGGTGTGATACTGAGGGTAGATGAGGCACTTATATCAATAGATGTTAAGAGGTCGACTGGTCGTTGAAAAGATTTAGGCGATGAAGAACTAATAGGTAGGAGGGCATGTTTGAGAGGGTTTGTTATGGTTAAAGAATTCGGTGATGTCGGTGTGAGAGATTTCTCGTCTAAGGATGACAAAAGGAGTGGCGAGCCTTCCTCTTGTGCAGCAAGAGCGGTAGGAGGAGACGTTTGGGAAATAGATAAGTTAGATAACATCCATTCGCAGTCTTGTAGGGATGTGGTATAAGAAGACTCATCGATGAGAAGAAAAGTCTGGGCAGTTAACTCCTTTATGGGTAAAGGAATGATTTCACCTTGGTTTGATGGTGGTGAAGGAGGTTCGGGCCCCTGCGTTAGTGAAGAGGCTTGATTCAAAATTTTCTCGATAGAGGCTTTTGGCTGGGAGTCGAAGACTGCATGGATCTCATGAACACTTTCCTCGGCTAAGATATCCTGGTTTATGTTACTGTTAGAAGAGTGATTTGGGAATGGTTTGTTGAATATTTTCAGATTTCGGTTGGCAGGGGCATTAGGGTTATCGAGGGTTATATCACCTGCGTCAACCATTTCCTGCACTATGTTTTTCAACATCTTGCAGTTTTCATGACTATGTCCTTTTACGCGGTGAAAGTTACAGAAGTCATTTTCTTTGTACCAGGAAGGTATAGCGCGGGTGGAATCAAACCCGGAGTGGGGTTTAACAGGAGGCAAGGTGATAGCTCCGGCTTTGAGCAATTTTTCCAAGATGACACCATAAGTTTCTCCCAAGGGAGTGTAATTGATGGGCTCGGCTTTGTACTTATAGGTGGTTTTTGGTGGGGTATTAGACGGTGTTTGAGATTTGACCATCACCGCGTGGACAGCTCCTTTTGATTTCGAAGAAGTGGATGCGTGAGGAGGGGTGGTGTTTGGCTTATTGGTAGAATCTGGAGTTCGGAAATTGGGGTTTTTGTTGCGCAACCGCAATTTCTCTTCTTCTAAGGCTCGAATTTCTAATTTCCGAGCCATGGTAAAGGCCTCATCAAATGTATGGAAAGTTTGAATTTGGAGGGTAGGAGAGATGTGCTTAGCGCAGGCCCGCGTAAAAAGTTCGATAAGTTCAGCCTGAGGCAAGGCATATGTAAGTTGGTTGATAAGGCCACGCCATCGTCCAACGAAATCTGCGATAGATTCGTCTTCGAATTGTCGGATGGCATAAAGGTCGGTGATAGATACTTTCTTGGCAATGTTAATGGAGAAATGATCCAAGAAAGATTGGGCTAGTTGGTTAAAGAGAAGATTGAGTCTTTAGGTTAAAGCACCTTACTGTACCACTCAAGGCGGGTCTGATAAGGACATGGGAAAGGTGTGGAGTAACAAGGCATCATCATGAGCAATCAAATAACAAGCATGTCTAAATGATCGCAAGTGTTGTTGAGGATCCTCTTTACTTATTAAAACAAGTAAATTTTGGCAACTCCCATTGAGGAGGATATGAATGAAGGGGGACAGAAGGGTGAATAGGCTCTGACAAAACTTGCTCGTATGTCAAGGCGCTACGACTTCTGAAAGCGAAGCCTCAGATTATGCATTTTGTCCATCATTTGTTTGATGAAATCTGTGGTTGGATGAGATGATGGTGCGGTTGTGGTAAACGGAGGCAAATTGGGCCAAGGGCCTCCGCTAGACAATGGTGGGGTTAAGTGTTGATAAGGTATGGAGGATGAATATGTTGAGGCGACCGAATAGGGATGTCCCATATAGGATGTTGAGGTCACTGGATACGTGTATGGGAATGAAAAGGTAGGCGGAGCTTGAGAAGGAAAGCTCGTGTGGATAGGTGGCAGAGAGCAAGTCATGAACGGAGCGGTCTGCAAGAGAGATGAGGTAAGGCGTCGGTGGTAGTGATATGTGGGTCCAAGATTAACCAAAGGAAAGCTAATCTATGTCGTATGAACCTCTGAAGCCATCGGATTGGGAGACGGGGCTAAAGATGCGGGAAGCAAGGCGGTGTCATCGGGCGGAGTGGGAGCTAAATGAGCAGCTATACTAATAGGCATACCAACAAGGAGCTGACCATCGGGCGTACGGTCAGGGGCATGAGACAAATAGTATTATACAACACTAGGATTAGCATCCAGAAACTTGGCAAAGTCCTTATCTCCCACAGGAATTTTAGGAACCTCATTTGGTATCCGTAGGATTCCCACGAGAATGTGAAGGGTGATTCAGAAAAGCAGAGCAAGCATGTGAAACCATGGCGGCTTGCTTTCGAGTGATAACAACCATGGACAGGAGTTCACAGTAGGGTTTCAATCTGTCAGGAACAGAAACAAACTCAGACTGGTAAAATTGGTAGGTTAGGTTGGTTTGGTTTGTCGGGAAGCTGGAAAAGCGATAGAATCGATATCGGTCTGATAACCGATGTCGGTTATACTATAGCCGACGTCGGTCAGGTAACCGATGTCGGTGTAATAAGACTGGTATAAGAAAATATAAGAAGCTGCTGATTTGCTCAGTATATTTATCAAATTGTTCTAAGGTAATCAGAGAATGTAGTGTATACAGAGAAAAAGCAGGCGAAAAACAAACAAGATGCACACGCAAATCCAGAGACTAACCCTAGGGTCAATTTTAATTATTGTGGGCTTATGCCTTTAGACGTGGAATGATGTCAATCCTAAACAAAAGACTTAGGGGAAATGTCCAGTTTGTTTTGGCTCATAAGGTTACCTCAATCGGGCGGAGGAATACCGTGGAAAAGGAGGGATGTTTGAGTTGTTGAGTTAATTGTGAAGTGATTCGGTATGTGTTGTGCGGTGAAAGTAAGATTAATTTCTTTCAATACCGTGGATATCACCCCCGTGTACGACTGTTACTTAATCTCGTTCACTAGAATTGAAAACAGCAAGCAGGAATGCAATGCACGTGTTTTAAACCCAAATCGAAAATTATGTTCGATGAAGCAAAAGAGATGACTTTCACTAATGCAAGATGTAAAAGCAAAGCAAGTTCTTTTACCGAAATTATACAAAGCCTTGTGAATATCTTTAGAAGAATAAAACAGCAAGTATGCTCCCTATATGAAAGCAAGCAAGAAATAAAGAAACCCAAAATGGTCCCACCGGGCGTGCCAAAATGTTTCGCTCGGAATGTTTCGGCTTCTGGGAATAGAGTTGCTTCTATCCTTTCATTCCTTTTAGAAATAGATAAGGGTTAGGGCTAGGAGGAATACCTGTTGAATGTCGAGATGGTGTGCGCGTACCGTAGAGAAAGATCAGGCTGACTGCGAAGAACTCCTTTTTGTCTTGGAAGGACTACCTGCAAATAAGAACACAAGACCACAAGATTTTGATTAGACAATAAATGAGGAAACTGCCTTGGGCCCAGGAAATATAAAACTTCCTTTCGAAGGTGGTCAGTTTCCCTGCTAATATGAATTAACACCAAAGACTGTAAAATATCAATTAAGTTGCTTTGTTGAAACAGGTAGGGGAAAGGCTGATTTCTGGTTTTGAACCACAATAACCGATGCCGGTTACTGATAACCGATATCGGTAGGGTCTAGGATATGTGGGTTAGTTGTGTTGTGGGGTGGTTGTTGTTATAGGGTATTTGTGTTGTTTGTAAGGCTAGTATATGGGTGATATTAGGTAATGAGGTGATGAGAAGTAAATGAAGGATAGTTAGATGCACGATATGTTCTTAGGGTAGTGGATCTAGGAATGGATTTGTGAGGCTGTGATTCAAAAGTCTAAGAAGTATTATTAAAAGGACATGCAAGATGTAACTTACTGGTTATTGACGAAGATGCAGGTTCAAGAACTCTGATGACAAAGGCAGAACTGAGGTAGGATGGCCTGACACACAGAAGATGAGATATCTCCCTCCGATGATCAGCTGAGTATCACAGGGCTCAGTATCCGATTGCGATCTTGGGCTTGATCTCCTTTGCTGCTGAAACTCTTCTTGTCTCTTCACTTGTCTCTGCTCGGCCAAGTAAAGATCCGGATTCTCTTGATTGCTCTGATGCTCTCTCTCGATCCAAAATCCTTCGACCTTTGTTTTTGGTTAAGGGAGCCCATTTATAGGGAACCGATGGCGGTTACGTAACCGACGGTGGTCGAGTAGGAACCGGTATCGGTAAGGAAAAAGTAGGCTATTTTTAGTAAAATAGCCCACTTTCCCTGCTTTTCTCCCGAGAGATTAGTTGCGGGCTTGGTCAAGTGACTAGAAAGTCGGTTTTGGGTGCGAGAAAGGGTCATTAGTCATGGGTGTAGGTGTGGACCAAGTTATAGGTCTTAATTAGGTTAGTTTAGGGTTAGGACTAGGTCATGATGAGGTGGCAAAATGAGGTGGCGGGTAAGGTGATGTGAATTTATCAATTAGGTAATTAATTAATAATTGTGTAAGGTTTAGGTGATGAGGTTAGGTTGCGAAATGAGATGCGGGTCACAAGGGTCGTAAGACACAGCCGATTGCCTTCTTCTTTGAGCCTCAGATGACTATGAGGTAAGGTACTCTTTTATTGAGAAGCATGTACTTACTGAGAATCGAAGCTTGAAGAAATTCAAGCATTTAGTCTCAAACAACAAGGTCCAATTGCTGGTCTCACATGTTGGGGTTAAGGACTTCCTCCTCAACAAGGATTTGAATGAGAAAAGGGCAGGTTGGATCACCCGTGTCATGGAGTATGACATTGAGATCAATATCACCAAGTTGGTAAGAGGGAAAGGATTGTGTGAGCAAACTGGTTTCGGGAAGCAACAAGAAGTATGCAATGAAGAAGAGTTTGTTTTGATAGTCCAGACAGCCATGAGCCAAGTGGCAATCAAGAAGAAAACAATGTTGTCCCCACACCTTTCGGACCCAAGGTATTATACACTTCCTAGGCACGTGCCTATGCCCTCCAGAGATGAACAAGACCCAAAGGAGGCACTCAGATTGCAGGTTGTCCCGTATGCCATTGTTGATGGAGTTTTTTTCAAGAAAGATGTGAATGGAGTCTCTTTGAGATGCATTAGCACAAATCATATTCAAAGGGTGTTGGAAGAATTTCATGGTGGACCAGCCGGTGGTCATTTTGCACCAAGAGTGACACAGCTCTAAAAATCATGAAGGTTGGTTATTATTGGCCTAAAATCTTCAAAGTGGTTGCTATGCATGGATCAAGAGGTGCAAGAATTGTGCATTCTTCACGAAAAGAGAGACTTGCTGCCCTTCCATCGCATCCAATCTCGGTTGACCAGCCATTCATGCAATGGGGTTTGGACTTCATTGGAGTCATTAATCCCAATTCAAGCCAAGGGCACAAATGGATTTTAAGCGACCACGGACTACTTCACCAAATGGGATGAAGTAGTAAGCACTCAAAGAGGCAAATGAGTCTAGCATCTTAGACTTTTATGAGGGATAACAACCAGATTTGGTGTACCTGCTACAATAATATCTGATAATGCATTGGCATTCATTAGATCTAAGGTGACTGAGTGGGCTGTCAAGAACAAGTATTTACCTAAGCACTTCATCAAACTATTACCCCCAAGGTAATGGCCGTGCCAAGTCTACAAATAAGAACTTGTTGGGATCATTAGGAGGGCTCTTGAAGAGAATCGAGAGGTCTTGGCATACTAAACTGAAATCAGCCTTATGGGCTGATAGGATAACTCCAAAGAACTCCACGGGTAACTCTCCATTCAAACTTGTCTATGGAAGAGAAGCAATCTTGCCCATGTCACTTGAGTTGCCAACATTGAACTCATGAAGCAGCTGGAATTGCTGGAGTTTGAGCCCATGGAGGTGAGGTATGTAGAGTTGATGGAGTCAAGAGACAAGAAATCAGCATCCCAAGCAATGGAAAAGGATCAAGCTCGATCAAGAAGACCTTTGATAAGAAGGCCCGGGATAGATCTTTTCGTGTTGGAGATCTAGTGTTGAAATGGGATGTGGATAGAGAAAAACCGGGAAGGCATTCAAAATTTGATGCCATTTGGAGTGGCCCATACATGGTCATGAAGTGTAAGAACAACAATGCTTTCCAATTGGCCTCATTGGATGGTGAAGAACTGCAGATTCCAGTCAATGGAATCTATCTCAAGCATTGCTTCTAGAGGGAGTTCACTACCTTGTAAATATTAGGTTAGATTTTCATTCCTCCAAGTGCTTGTGCACATTGTTTTGCTGTAGGTTAGTTTTGTTTTCCCTAAGTGCTTTGGCATAGCTTGCTATCCATGGAGATGTTTTGCAGTCCTTGCTTCTATCAGGTGATATTCCATCTTCCTCCTTGCACATTCTGAGTCAGTAGGGGTTCTAAACTAAATATTTGATGACTCCATGCCCAATGGACTACTTCAGGAAACTAGTATCTTCTACCTAGCAGGCAGGTAACCCCGCTGAGTCGCCAAATTGTTATCCAAAATTCACCCCCAGGGTAAATTTTATAACATGCATCGAATACTCAAGTCCCAGGCAAATAGATTGATTCAGGGAAAAAATCATGTTTCTAGGGTCCCCTCAAATTTTTTCTAACTCCCCTGTCCAAGAAGAAAAGAGTAAGTTCTGAGAAAGGGTGAAAAAGTGGCAAAAACAAGCTTAAGCGAGGAAAGATAATGGAAAATGGCTAAGTCCTAGTCCCAGGCGGTCCTTGGGACAGTTGGGACGTCGGGGCACGAACCGGCCGAAAAGCCTCCGAGGTGGTCCAGCAAGCACTTGGGAGGGGCTTGGACCATGGGGACGCACGGGACGCGGAAAAGCGAACCAGTCGAGGGTAAAAGCAAAATCGACTAAGCATGTGGCGAAAGTGGAGTCTCGGGACATTTGGGGCCGTGAGGACGCGAGGATGTGAACCGCTCCCCGGATCGGGCCGGCGAGCAGAAATTCAGATTCGGGACATTTGGGATAGAGGGACGTGGAAGACGCGGATAGCCGAAGGAGCCGAGAGCCAATCACATTACGACACATGTCATCCAGTGGCGATATATGCGGGAAAAATTTTCAAAACTCATTTTTTTGCCTTGTTTTGTGCCCTAAATCTTTAGATTGCCATATCTTTCGATCCAGAGCTCGGATTTGCACGTTCTTTATATCATTGGAAAGCTTATAAAATTATCTACATGATTCTGGGGTCAATCTTGAATTTTGGTGTAGTCTGGAGAGAGAAAGTTAAGAAATGGCTCTGATGCATGTTCATGGCCAGAAGTGACATTCCAGCGACCAAATTTAATACAGAATGGGTCGCATTCTCCTGCAATCCGGTCAAAAATGGTAGGGTATGGGTTTGTAAGGTCCTCCATGCCATTTTAATGCATTTTTAGTTAAGGAGGAATGGGCTCCCACGTTTTTGTACGTTTATGTCTCCTGGTCTCGATCCATGCAATGTAAAAGCCAGATTTGGCTCATAACCAAATGGGGAACACTTTTTGGCATATCGACTTCTTCTTTCACCTCTAGCAAGTGATTTTGAAGAATCAAACCTATCTAAAGATTGTAACATTTTTTACCTCCGAGGTTGTAATGCAGTGATTTTGACATTGGAAATGATAATGCAAGCTTTGTGAATGGGTTTCAATCCTTTGTTTGTATTATTTGCTTCATTTCAGATCCTAAATTATATCTTATCGATCTGTGTATGTTTTATGTTGTAATCTTGGGTCTCTGTGTCTATTTGCATGACAAAAATATTCACCACTCCTTTTGGTGCATCACCATCTTTAGTTAGTTTCAATTTTTGCACTTCTATCCCTGTCTCCTTGCAATTTAGAGTAGGATTAGGATCTGAACCTCTGTAGTTGTGCAAGCATTAGATCTAATCAGAGGAGTTTGAGGAACCAACCTCTAATCTAGAGATTCCTCTCTTAGTTTCACAAGTCCCACACTTGGAGAGAGGTTTCCATGTTGTGCAATCACACTAGATGCTAGAGTGATCAACCTAGAAGCTTGATCTCGCATCCAAGGGTGTCAGTGTGAGCTGCAACAACAGTTGGACTTTGGTTTTTCTTGCATGTTCCACAAATTCAAATGGGTTTATGGTGAGTGAGGAAGAGGTTCTGGAAATGAAGGAAGATTTTAATGGTAGAGGATTTGCTACTTTAGGTGTTGAATTCTCCTTTTTAGGTTTAGCTTTTGATTAAACCTTAGATGTTTTTGCAAGAACAACATTTAAAGGAGAATTGTTCTTAGCAACTTTTAAACTGGGAGAAGAATTAGATGACTTACTTGGCATAGTAGCATGATCCCTGACAACCATTGAGTTTGGTTTTTCTTTGGTCGACTCCATAGAAGGTGGTAATGGTGATCCTCTACTAATGATTTTATTTTGTGTGACCTCTGGAGGAGAATCTTCTTTATTCTTCTTATCCTTTACCGTAACCATTGAGGATGAAGCACCTTTCCTGGGTTGTGCACAAGTGAAAACAACACATGAGAAAATTAGAGCTTCTTCATCATCCTCATCTTCATCATCGATGTACTCAATTAGGCCATTTTGCATATCAACTTCCTCGACCTCAAGATAGTTTTCATAGTCTTCCATATTTTCTTCTTCAGTTTCATCAATTTCTGCTTCCTCCTCGGCTCTTTGGTGTCATAGATGGCATTGACTGGTGGTGCTTCAAGAGAAATCCAAAGAGGAGGTGGAGCAATCCTTGGACTATCTGGAGGGTTTGGTTTCCTTGAAGCATTCCGCATTGTGATCTAAGATAGTTACTTCTTCAAGGCAACCAAGTAATTTGCCATTTTTTGGAACATTGGATCTGTGGTGACAAAACTTGAATTCTAACCCTTTTGCTTCCCATTTGGGCCTTTCATTTTACCAGACAAGATTATATCATCATTGAGTTTCTATTACACGGTCTTGAGCTTTCCTTAATGTTCTTGGTTGGGTTCTTCTAAGGAAGAAACCTACTTCTGATGGTAAGGCGATGAAGAATCTCTTCAAATTATTTTTAGAAGGCACCACATCTTCAGGGATTCTTCTTATCACTATGTTGTATCTTGCTACGAAGTCTCTCATTGACTCGAGAGGTTTACTTTTTTCATTTATACCAATTGGACCAAGAGATCCTTGACAATATTTTATGGTCTTGAACCTGTGTTCGAATGCACTTCTTATATCTTCCCAATAGGTGACAGACCTCGGGGTAGCATGTAGAACCATTTGGTAGCCTTTTCTTGAAGTGACTCCACAAAGAGTCAGACGGACACATTCATCCTCAACACCCAACACATTGCAAGAAGTGATAAATGTTGCTACATGATCTTTAGGGAGTTGAGAACCATCCCCTCTAAATTTTGGGAAGTTTTTTCTTGAGCCTCGGTAGCTCATGGATTGGTTGAGCAAGAGCCAGTGTACCGGTGTTTTCTCCCCATGGTACATTAGGCCTACGGGCCACACGATCACGTTCAAGATCAAAATCCCCCATTCTATTTCTATTTCTATCTTCCAACCTTGCTAAGGTTGAGGCTTCTGTTGTTGTTATTTCATTTTCCTCGGCTTGAAGTCTCTCGATTTCTTCAAGTTGAGCTCTTATTTCTTCGTCGGCTCTTGCTTCTCTTTCTCTAGCTTCTTCTTCGGTCTCTACATCGGTGAAATATTCAAGGTTCATGTTGATGTATTGAAATTCACCATCCAAAGGATTGGAAACACTCAGGTTCCCAACATGTCTGGTTGCTTGAAAAGGAGGCCTCTAGATTCGAGTAGCTCTTGTCTCCTTTGAAGTTCCTCAAAAATGGGATCAGTTTGTCCTCCTTTCCTCTGTTCTTTGGGTGTATCTTCTTTCTGCTATCTTGAAAATCTATGCTCTTCTTTGTGGTGCTAGAATTTTTCTTTTCCTCTCCAATTCAGCAGTGCGTTCTTCTTCAAGGTCTAGAATTCTCGTGGCAATGAAGTAGTGGTTGGCACTTTGTCTATTATGCTAGATAGCTTCCCTCAAATCTGAAGCAACATATTCTTGGATGTGGAAGAGAAATTTGGGTCTTTTAATAGGAGGGTTTCCCGAAATAGCCATGATTTGAATCCATGTGGCTCATATAGCCATTCAAATTCCAGAAATTTTTATCTTTTTGAATTTTTAATTTTCTAACCTTGCGGTTGCATTTAGGTGCCGATGCTGCTAAATCTACCCCATGGTGGACACCAAAAACTGTTGGCAAGGAAATTTTTTGGGTGGAAAAATTTTGAATTCCTTGCCAACGCTCTTGGGAATCTAAGTCCCTCTACTTAACCGGTGCAGTTGTCGTATATGCATGAGTGAAAAAATGTGGATTTTGTGGTGGCCTTTCGACCGGGATCAACAGGGGCACTCCACTGACCCTGTGGAAAATTCTTGTAGTTATTTGCAAGGGGGAATTTTCTATGAAGGTGGGAAAGGGAGTGAGAAAAGAGGTAGGAGAACTAATGTTGCAGGTAGAAAATCAGATTACTACACACACTAGTTAGAAACTTCATCACATGCACTAAATTTAGAGGAAATAACCCTACAAATGGCAACAAGACCGAATAGAATTTGATGAACACAAAGTACCATGAAACCCCTCAGTCAAAGAAAGATAGAAACTCCTTCTTCTTATTGAAGCTTAAACAAAAGTTGTACATAGTGGAGAAATGGAGGGAATTGAGAAAATGGTGGGGAAATGGAAGAAAATGGCTATCTCCTTTGTTCTCTCAAAGCACAATATACTCTTGAGTTTACAAGATCAATCACCAACACGTACAATGGCATGAAGAAGCCATTAAATCTCCTCCAAGAAATGGTTACAACTTCTTCTTTGTTAGAAAGAAATGGTTTACAATTTCTTTTCAATCATTTGCGTCCGTTTAGATTCTTGATTCATGAAGAAACGCCAATGGCGGAAAAACTAGACTTTTCATAATGCAAATGTTACACTTGTTTTGTAAATTTGAATTTGAACCATTCATCTTACCTTTGAAACTTTAAATCAGAGTCGTACATGTGGGAGAAATTTACTGGAGCGGGCGCAGAGGATTCCTTTTGCATTTTGTGACTTTAAAGAGATTTGGCATTTTGGAACATTTTGGCCCGCTCACCTACTTTTGATATAATCCTGACACGTGGCTTCACTTGATTGGTAAGGAGTCACGGGTCACTTTTATAATTTTACCTTTTTTAATGTGGGCTCAAAAACACAAATTGCTCCGTAGGCCCGTCTCCCTGCTTTAACCTTTGATGCGGGATTAATATTTGACTTTCTCCCTTATAGCATGATCGGGGCTATGGGTCACTTTATGCCTTTTAGCCCTTTTGGAAACAAGGCTCAAAATCTCAAATCTCCTTGATGGTCTACCTCCCTGCTTTGACTCCTTTGACAACGGGCTCAAGATTTGACTTTTTCCTTTAAGCCCGATTGGGGCTGCGGGTCACTTTTTAAATTTTCCTTTTTTACAAAGAGGCTCAAAATATCAAATCTCCATGATGGCCCACTTCCTGCTTTGACTCCTTTGATGATGGGCTCAAGATTTGACTTTTTCCTTTAAGCCCGATCGGGGCTACGGGTCACTTTTTAACTTTTCACCTTTTTTACAAAGAGGCTCAAAAACACAAATTTCTCTTCGACCCACTTCCAATTAGATATGTCCACGTACCCATGGATGATGGAGCCAAAATTTGATGGGGAAGAAAATGCCCATCGTTCGATTGTGGAAAAATGCAGAGAAGAAGAAAACTCCACCATTTCGCGCCCGATTTTCAAATTTCTTTCGCGAGCCAAGGAATTGAAAACAATACAAGGTTTGATGATCCATGGCCATAAAAAGATTGAAAATTTCATTCAAATGAGGACAACAATAAAATTTTCACGCGTCTAGATAGGAAAACGGAAAATTTATCAAAATGTGCAGACTGGAGAGTTTATCCAACTTTAAAGCATGAATTTCTCTATCTTTTCAGACTTCCAACTTTACTTGAACACTTTTGGAGGGTGTGAGCTCAAAATTTTCAAATTTGAATTTTAAAATGAGGGGGGGATTTTGAGGGTGACAAAAGGTATATTGTGATATTCCTCCATATAACATGATTATTTATTGTTTTGATAATATCATGTCATGCTTTGGGAAAAACATTTACAAATAACCTTAGGTCTACAAACCCTTGCCACAATTTTACATGTCTTTCCTAATGGCCTATAATATAACATCCTTTTAGGGTGTTCATGGATACATGCCATACTCATTGTAATTTTTACCCTCCATTCTTGTATCAATTTTAATTACCAAGGTTCCCCACTTACTTGTGTCATAGATCATAAGCCTTTCAATTATTGCAATCCTACATACAATACAAATAAACCTTCTCCTTTGGTAATATCCTCACAACCACCTCCTTCCTTCCACCAATATGAGATAGGACACAAATATTTACATTAAAAAGGGTTTAGTGGTCACGTACTCAAGAAAAATGAAGAAGGTATTACGAATCCCATTACATTTCTTATTTCACATCCACGCAGGGCCTTGGTTATATGGCCCCTACTTTTCCATGCATCTCTTTTGACTCTATCTTTTTTCCCGCCTCTTGTGTTCCTCCCCTAACACTAAACACATACTATTCATTTTCCTACATTAGAAATTATGTATCCCAATATTATTGAGGGAATTTCCTCAATATTCCTCTGATCGATGCATTTTCTAATGAAGAATTTGTCCTAGAATACCTAGGCGTATATGAGGATCTCCCACCCTTTTCATAAGAATAAGTATCCTCACACTATAAATTCCCATGAATACTTTGGAAAGTGTGATAATTATAATGATGACATCCATATTGATGGGGTTGATACCATTCCTACTCTCCCTTGTATAGAATATTTCACCACGTTTATCAATGAAGAGACTAATGTTTATAAATTTTACACTAATGACGATCCTTTTCGATTCCTTCTTGCTACCTATGTACAAGTTGACTAGGGGGTTGTCATTCATAAAGTATTGTGATATTTCCATGATCACTTTTCATGGACATATAGTGACATGTCTGACATTAACACATATGTCACCATACACAATATAGTATTACATAAAGATGCAAAGCCAATGCAACAAAATTTCCAAAAACTTCATCCTTGAGCAGCCCTGCTTAATAAAAAAGAAATACAAAATATTTTAGATGCATGTTTCATTCATGTCGTAAATTATCCCCAAATGGTTTCTAATATAGTACTAGTATTAAAACCTAATGGTGATATTCGTTGTTGCAAATAGTTCTAAAACTTAAACAAGGCCTTCCCAAAAGATAGTTTCATTTTCCTAACATAGACATGATCGTCAATTTTTTGACTAGGTATGAGATGATATCTTTCAAGGATGGGTTTTCTAATTATAATAAAATCAAAATTAACCCAAATGATTAAGAAAAGTCATCTTTCACTACCCCATGGGGTAATTTCTACTATAAGGTTATGCTTTTTGGAATAAAAAATACTAGGGCTAGATATCAACTACTATGAAAAATATCTATCATGATTATATGTAAAATATTATTGAGGACTATATTTATGATTTATTGGTAAAATTCATACACTGTCGAGATCATACTATCATGAAAAATATTTGAGTTCTTGTGACAATACAATGTATTGTTATATCCTACGAAGTGTGTGTTTGTTATTACTCTAGGAAAATTACTCATATTCATGTTATCATAGTGTGGCACTGAGGTAGATCAAAAATATCCAAGATGTGGTTAAAATGCCTCCCCCAAAAAACCTTAAAAGGTTGAGATCTCTACAAGGTAATATATAAGTAGTTTGGTGATTTATCACACTATTAGCTCACAAAATAAATTAATTTACACATATACTCAAAAAATAAACCAAGTGCTAAGTGTATGAAAGCCTAAATCAGTTTTGGAAATTCTCAGTAACTCTCGGCGATAAACTAGACTTGTATCTTCTAGGGTTTCCCCCTTCTAACTGTCATACAGCGGCCTTTTTAGGCTTTGCGGGAATTTATTGTTATAGTCTCTCCTAGGGTTTCTCGCCCTCTGGGTGTCCCCTATATAATGACCTCACCATCTTCAAACCCAGTTTTTTCAACCACAGTAGGAGATAGTGGAGCGAGTAATGGCACCACTGGTGAAGCACCCCAGAAGTTCATCCCGAAGGTTTTTCACAAGGTAATATCTCTCCTCCGGATGTAGTTTTTCCCATTCCTGAATTTAATGTTGTTTGTCAATGGTTAGAAAAAAATTTCCTCATTGGGTATTTTGTGGGTCGAATCCCCTCTAAAAGCATGCTCAAATTTTGGGTTAACACAGTTTGGACCCCTCACGGGGTCGACTGGATAGCATTAAAAACATGACCAAGGGTTTCTTTCTTTTTCGTTTCTCTAACCTTGCTAATACACCCAATATTTTGGATAAGCAAGCCACTTGGTATGTCCATAACTCATTGCTTGTGTTAACACCCTGACACAAGGAATTTTTGGTATCTGAATATACCGCCCTTAAAGTGCCTATTTGGATTGAATTTTTTGGTCTTCATTTTCAATGCATACATTTTCTGTCACAAATTGTCACTTTTCTTGGGTGGGTAGTATGCCTAGAAGCCAATAATTTTTACCATGCTCATCCCCAAAAATGAGTATGCGTTGAGATTGATCTCTCACATGATCTCAAAGAATTTGTGGATATTTAAATGGGTGATAAATGCTACTCCTAGCGGGTCATGTATATCAATATACCCAACACTTGCTTCCGTTGTCAAACGTCTGATCAAAAGATCAAAGATTGTTCACTTTATGTCCCCGTAACCACCCTACTATGGCTAAAAACTCATGATTTTTAGGAAGGTTGGAAATAGGAGGAAGGTTGGAAAGTTGGATCTAGAGCTTGTCGGGGCCATCGGGAACCAACTGTTAAGGTAAAATTTCTCAATACTCCAGCTAAGGAGCTTACAGTTGCTGCTAAGGAACCAAATGTTGCTGCTAAATAACCAACTGCTTCTACTATTTCGGCAACCCCATTACCAAATTATTTTAGCACACCCCTTGCAGCGTTGGTTCTCATGGACCAGAAAAATTCTATTTCTCACATCCCCATTTCGCATCTCTCATGCCCATAGCCCAACACATAGTGTGAACTCCACCAAAGAGGAATACAACATTTAGTACATTGAATAGAAAAAATTGATCTGCATGATTTTTTGCAGCATAATGCTACTCATTTCTTGCACAATCAATATGATGCCCTTGATGGCTTGGAGGATGGGGATATGGATCTTGACCAATGTTTCCCATGAGTTGTTTATCTTGGATTGTTAGGGGTCTCATTGACTCTGTCGTAAGTATGTGGTGCGTGAAACTAGACAATGACGTGGAAATCTGGATGTTTTGTTTATGTGGGAAGTAAAAATTACAGGTTTTCAATTACATATGGTATGTAAATCCATCTAGCTTGAAAGCTTGGCTTTCTGTAGCAATCATGAAGCAGGGCGTGGGGGTTAATTTCACTTTTTGCTCCTAAATGGTGGCCCTTATTAATTGACCATGGAATTGACCCCACCAACCGTGTCATATGGGTCCTCTTTAATATTGAGGGCTGCCCTTTTGGGATCATTAGTATTTATGCCTCAAATGATGTGGCCTGAAAGGGCCGATATGTAGTAGTGGATAGCTAACTCCATTCCCAATGCCTATTGGGTAATAAGTGGAGATTTTAATATGGTTGAATCCCTAAATGATAAATGTGGCCACCTACCTATGAGGTGGACACCTGGTGAAAGGGAAGTGTGGTACTTCATGTGAAATAAATTTGGATTCTTTGATCCTAACGCATCTCGATTTCCCACCTCTGCAGCTTGGTACACGTGGTCCAACTTTGTGGAGGGAGAAATCACATCCTTAAATGGTTTGACAGGGCCATGTTGTTAGCTCAAAACTTTTTTGAGTTTGATAACATTTATTCCATGCCAGTGGAGGTTATGCCTGACTTTGTCCTTTAGGACCACTCTCTATACGATTTCGTATATGTTGGTATGATGCGGGACCATTTTTTCATAAAGGCCAATTATTTCTTAACACTTCCTTGATACAAAATGGCCCCACTGTCAATCATATCAAATGGATTTGGAATTTAACTCCATGACCCATTCAGTCACTGTAAGCGATTTCATCCAACTATGCAAAGCACCTGGTTATAATGGTGGGAAGATGCACTGACTTGGACTACCAGATTTCTTAGAATCTATGGCCGCCAACTAGCAAAAATTTGGCACCGCTCATACACCACTAACACCTCAACTCTCAGCCGGGTGATGGTGGCACTTCAAGGTGATCCCTTCTTTGACGCTCTACAACTGTAATTTGCAACACTCTGGAATCATATCCAAAATGTGGAAAAATACAATGCTAGAGGCACTCAAATCCATGCTCGAATGCATTGGCTCAAGATTGGAGATTGGGTCTCGAAAGAATTCTTTCTTTCTCTCAAGCTAGAAATCCTTCTCTACAGATCCAAGCTATCATGGAAAATGGAGCTCAAATTACTGACTCGCAACTTATGTTGCATGACTTTGTGCACCATTACAAGCTCGTCTTTTAAGCTCAGCCACCCTCTGCAGCTCGTCAAGACACTCTTGACCAATGTTTGGGGTTGTGCCACACAAGATTTCAGAGGCTCAGAAGGTGATCTGTGAAAGAATGCTCACCATTTGAGCTCCATAAAGCCACTATGTAACTAAATAATGATAAAGTGTCGGGCTACGATGGTTTCCCTTATGAAATCTATAAAGATCTTTTAGATTCTGTTGGGAAATACATTCTTCAGGTTTATCTTGAAGGGTTTCAAAAATAATCCCTAGGGTCTCACATTAATAAGGGAAACATTAAATTTATCCCTAAGCAAGGATATCCCAAGAAAATCACTTGTTGGCGGTCGATTACGTTGTTGAATGTTTCTACAAAATCATTTCCAAAGCATTAGCTATGTGATTACATAATCTTCTACTTGTTATTATTCAGCCGAGAAAACAAGCTTCATATAGGGATGTTTCATTCTAGATAACATCATCGTAGTTTGGGAAGGCATGGAATGGGCTCATAGATCTCATTAGGCCACCATATTTATGAAGATGGACTTTGAGAAGGCTTATGATCAGATTGAATGGCCGTTCATTCTCTCCATGCTTCAGCCCTTGGATTTGGACCCATTTTTATTCAATCCATCAATATGCTCTTTGCAGATGCATCTGCTCAAATTTATATCAATGGCCTTAGCTCGGAGCCCTTTGGAATTTTCCAGTCTATCAAACAAGGCTGCCCTTTTGCCCATGTACTTTATGTGCTGGCGGCTGAAGGCTTTGGTTATCTCTTAGCCCATGCCAAAGCAAGTTCTTGTTCATGGAATATCGCTGCCTAATGAGCCCAATTCTCAGCTCCTCAATGGGAATTTTGTGGATAATTCCTTCCTTACGCTTATCGAGGATGAGAAAAAATTTGCAATGATATGCAATGCTTGGATACTTTCTACCTAGCTTCTAGCTCATCCATTCAATGGTGAAAAACTCAATGTTATGGTAGTATTTCCTTCCCACACCGGACTGGATTGCCACATTTGACTCAAAAATTCAATAGCATGGTGAGATTTTCAAATTTCTAGGTATTCCTTTTACTTTTCAAGCCTCCCCGACTGATCTATGACATTATGTCATTCAATGGGTGGAAAAAACTGGAATATTGGCTTACTAGGCCTTTGTCTCTAGCTGGAAAATTCCAAATTTTCTCTAAAGTTCTTGCTACTACCCATGTCTACTACTTGTCTTGTTGGGTTCCTTCCAAGGCCTCCATTCAAAATCTTGAAAAGCTGCTCAAAGATTTCCTATGGGCTAATGCTTCTACTAGAAAAGATTTTCATTGAGTAGCATGGGATATATGTTGTCTGCCTCGTAATTCTGGAGGCCTCGGGCTTATTCACATTCAATGCCAAGGGAAAGCTCTTTGTGCTAAGTGGATTATCATAAGCATCACTAGCCAAGAATCTTGGAAATTTCTCATACGAAATAGCATAACAGAAGGCTCTCCTTATGGCTATGCTGCATGGAAGGACTTAGGGTTTGTCAATTTTCTCATAACTCACGTGCCTGTCAAAATTATTGGTAATTTTGTGCTTAAAATTATTTGGAAAGCATGGGAATGTGTCAAACCCTGGCTTCTATGGAAAGGGTATGGATTTCATAATGAGTTATCTCTTAACCAAAAATCTCTCTGGTGGTCACCGATTTTTCAATCCCAAGATCAATGCCTAGCAAAGGTCTCGAGAATCTCCACGCTTGAATTCTTCAAGTGCGTGGAATTCACACCATCGAGGAATTATTCTACTAAAAAACACGCAATCCTAGTTATCTTGGCTAGATTTTAAAACTCTATTTCGACTTTCCAACCAAGATCAAGATACTTTCAATACCATGATCAATTATGTTCCTGATCACATTCTGCATAAGATTGTTGTGCATTCCTCTCACCCTTGGTGGATAGACTGGAAGTGGTATGCTGATACTCATTTCTGTAACTACAAAACTAGCAAAGGCTATCGATGGCTCTATCCCCATTTTCCCGTGGTGGACAAACTTAATACTCATTGGGGAATTCACACCACTTTTTCCACTTGGTGAAGAATATTTGAGACTATTTGGACTATATGTGTGAAGCCCAAAATTTCTTATTTTATTTGGTGTATTCTACACCAAGGCCTTCCTATCGGGGTATGTATTGTTCAAATTGGGATTCCAGCTCCCAAATGCCCCTTCTTTGGGCATCTGGAAACACTTTTACATATCTTCTGGTTCTTTCCCAAAGCTCAAATTACCTAGAGCTAGATCCATACTTTTTTCTTTCCCTCACGGCTCCACTATTTCACTTGGCAACATATCCTCTTGGGAGACAATCCCAAACATTTTCCTATGTTCACCTAGATTTGGCATGTTTTCAGAGGGGAGATTTTATTTTGGATATGGAAAGAAAGAAATATTTTTTCTTTGCTAATTTTGTAGTTGATCAATCTTTCTCGCTTTATAATAAATCTATTGTGATCTCCAATGTACTCCTACAGATTCAAGTTCAAGCTAACAAGGTGGCGCTAGAGGTGGACAATCTCGAGAGTGTCTTTGTGACACTGGGGGGAAGCCCCATGCAATGTTGCCTAAGTTCCTCCATCTCCCACCAGGAGCTCATCACCTTTAGACCATGGAGGCTGACACATTCGATCCCAACATTGTGCTTTCAATCGCACCCTCCACTCTCCAGGACCGATTCACTAGCATAGTCACTCTCTATGTGCACCTTCGTGGTCGGGATCACCGCCACACTCCTTGGCTTGCTAGCAGCACTAAGGCTCACCACCTTGGAAACATGGGTGAGGTTATCTTCCACATTCTTTGGCTCACCAACAGGGTTGGGGATCTCCTTCTACCACTACTTCACACTAGGCCATTTGGTAACCTTCGCCACCCCTACCATCATTTGGAAAATTCCCTCGCCTCAACCTCGTCATTCCTACACATGGGGAAGCAGACACGGTGGAAGAATTTACTCTTTGGATGGGAGATTCACACATTGGCAAAGATCTTCCTTGGTTTGGGGTGGCCAGATGATCAGGATCCACCTGCCTCGGGCATGTTTGAAAGCTCTTTGCTTGATTTTTCCTTTTTTTTTTTTGGGGTGATGCTTTTTATTTTGTTGTACTTTCCTAGGATCGACCTAGTTTGAATTTTGATGTTCTAGTCTCGGCCTAGTTTTTTCATGGTTTTGGGGCATGCTCTCTTATCACCCGCTTTTTTGTTGAAATCTATCTTGTATCTTATTGCATTAATATAATATAAGATATTTTTCAACAAAAAAAGAAACCAAGTTCAAATGGGATGAGCCTTCTCAAATGATCTTCTAAAAACTCACGAAATGCCTTATTAAACCTTTGGTATTAATCCTACCTATTCTAAATTAGTCACTCATATCATACATATATGTTAATAATCGTGTGTTATGTTACTCCTCACTCAATATGATGATAACAATATATAACGACTTGTTTATTATATTAATCTCATGTTTCTTGAGCATAAACAAACTTATAGGGTCATCAAATTTTTTTACTCAACATTATTCTTTTTTAGAAAAAGTTTGTCACTATATTAATACTGAAACCCACATTATTTCCCAAAAGTAAATATTTTACATTACTTAATACCTCATACTAACTTGTTTGATAGGGTAGTTAAGTGAGTTGTGTTATTACTTAGGTTTGAATTAATGTTTTTCTCTAAAAAATAAATCAAAGGAAAAGTTATTTTTGATTAATTACACCAAAGGCATATACACAGTGAGAATGTATATGGGTGGAGGCTTTCCGAGACTGATGGATTTCAGTAAATTGACAGTGCAGAGGGAGGTTATAGTACATGCGTTGAAATCCAACACTTATGTGTCACTGCAGATTGGTGACTTGAACGAAGTGTCACACTGCAGTCCACATCTGCCATAGGACTTCCATCATGTACCTTGAGAATGGTGTTGCAAAGGTTACAGTGCATGTGGCATAGGTGCAGAATCAGAAGAAGAAAAATCAATACAACTAGACATTATGCTCGAATGAAGCACCTCCAAATCCTCAATCTTATTCTTCTTCTGCATATAACAAATAAAATAATGAAAGGAAGTATTTTCCTCTCGGAGACCATTGAACCCACTCTAGATGCAAATACAGAGAAAGATCAATAAATTTTTATATTGTAAAATGAAAATATATTAGGGTTAAAGATTTATCTCCATATGCACATCTTATTTACCCGATAATGGTGCTGAATTTAGGATGGCTATTAGCGAGAGATCCATTTAACACAACTCCCCATAAATTTCTATTTATTTATGTAATTTAATTCTCATTGTAACTATCCAATTATTGCTAAATTTACAACGTTAACTTGGGTTTCACCGTGGTTAACACCTCTGGATCTCAAATAAAGTGCTTTTATTATTATGCAAGGAAAATGATAGGTCTGAAAGGCCATTTAGGATGTGTCACTCTCCATGTTTTCCTTTGGGTTTTGAAGAGATCTTAACTTAGTTGGTGGGTTTGTTTTATATGGGTCTATTTTTTCCTGCAATTTTTATTTTTCTATTAAATAGATGGAGAAAAAAACTACATATACGATACTTTTGAATCTATACAATTCATATCATATATTTTCAACCGCAATATTATCAATCTAAGGAATATCTATATTTAATGCCCTTAAAAAAATTAAAATGTTTCCTACCTCTACAAAACCTAAATTTCCTAAATTAAACTTGTCCTATTAAGAAAAAATTGACAATGGAGTACATGATTTGGATAAATCTAAAATATCTATAACTTGTAAACCCTAAAATTTCATTTTTATACTTGTCATATCAAGAAAATATTGATAAAAAGGCATACAAGATATGGGTGACGTTTAATTTTTTTTCAAGCTCCCAACACCAATACAATGTGTGCAAACGACTTGCCTTACTTACCAGTGATAAAACACTAATTTTATTTCTATTATTGGAAAATGAGAGAGTGCTCTATTTGTAATATATGCTTGATATGTGGATGGGAGATTTGAATGTGTTTTAATATGTAGTAACCAAGAGGTGTAGATACATAAATATTTTATTATAAAATGATATGTAGGTAAAAGACAAGTAGATTGAAGATTGGAAAAAGAGGGCACACATTTAATATGTAGTGTAAGAGTATTTATTAAGCAATATTCCACCTCCCATGTAACAATTAGATTAACAATACATATGAAAGTCATGAGGGATAGTAGTTTTGTTTTGGTTTGATTTTTCTTGTAAGGGGTGAGCCTTTGTCTGTTTTTGTTGCATTTTCACTTCCGCAATATTTTTATACCACTCCTTACATTCACATATATACCTATAAATTGTTTCCACAACGTCTTGAACAACACCCATGTTCTCCTTCAAAGGATTTCCATATACGACGTCATGTTGTTCTATATTTGAGTTTCACATTGTTTCTACTTTCTATTTCTTTGCACCTACACTTTTCCATCCTCTAACCCCTTCATCTTCACCCCTCTTCCTCTCCCAATGTTTCTCTCCTTCCAATATGAATCCTTCAAAATATCTCCTTCGATGTTCCCATTAGACATTTCACATACGATTGCTAGTTAGTAGAAACACCTATGTTTGACCCCTCCCCTATTAATGAATAATTTTAGTTTAAATTTAACATCTATAAAATTGACTAAGAAGTTTGGACCATATACTTAAAAGGTTCCAAATTTTTCATTGAAAGATGAGTTAGTATCATATTCCTCACTCCCCATGGAAAAACTATGTTGTTTTCTAATTGAATGTTTTCACCCTTTTGAGGGTTGATTATGGTTTTTATACTATAGTCAAACAAGGAATAAAATATGAGCTACATGGGGTTATTACGACTAATTACTTCCAACATTAACCATTCAATATTATAATAACATATTAATACTTACAACAAATGTTCATGATGTAATACAAACTCACAAATACATGGGATTGAGTGCACTTAGCTGATTACATATGATTTTGGGTAAATCTTGGCAATCTGAATGATGAAACAAGGGTATCTAGACCCAAGAATTTTGAAAGCTAGAACAGTGACTCGAAAATATCCCTAGGTAGGACCATATAGTAGGATCAAGAAATATCTATATGGTCTTGACCTCTTTTTACAGTTTTACACCTACTCGAAATGGGATATGTAAATTTTGGGGTTTTTGCTTGTCTCGGATCTCTTTTTCACTCTTTATCAATTACTCTCGATTATATTGTGAGGTCCTCTAAATGATTTGATTAATATTTCAATTCCTAACCATGGATAATAAGTCCTATGAAAAAAACATTAGTTGGTTTGTGGGAACCTCTCGTACACTTGCCAACATTGGCACTACTTCGAAGAGGCCTCAAACCGCATATCATTCTCCACCTAGCATGTGATATCTATATGTAGTGTAATCCGATTTGACATCCTCCCTTTGAAATTTTTCTAATTGAGTTTCTATCTTGCCAATATACCTGATTGAGTGGCTTTGAGTGCTTGAAAATGTGGGAAACAGTCCCCTATACCTAGATGGAAGATTCAAAGTTGTACACAATGCTTCCCTAATGAATGTGAAAAGGTATATTTTAGAGTGTAGGGAGCTTAGGGTTCTATTTTGTGAAAGATTTTTCAATAGGAATCCATAATAGTGATATGTACTAAATGAGGTGAGTTTCACTTGCTTATATGTAATTACGAAGGTGATTTCAGTTGAATAGGTTGATTGAGATGAAGTAATTGACCCAAAGAAGAAAGTGTAATTGAATTTTTGGGACCAAATATTGATGGGGAAAACCGTATGATAGGGTCAGGATATATTATTACAAACCGGCCCTACTAAAATTTTCCTCCCCATTGAGGAATTTCAAAGTATGAGTTTTGGGAACTTGACAATTGGAGTTTCTACAACAATTTTATGCATTCAATTCTCAAAAATTGTCACAAACGAGTGTGTATGATCAAGAAAGGAAGATACGATACCAAGAGATGTATCTGATGAGAGTGGGTAAAATGCACTTGTTTGAGTAAAAGAAAAATGTTAATACTAGTAATGTTAAAGAGTAGAATTACTAAATTTGAGTGTCTACAATTCCCTCCCCATTTAAGTATGAAATGAACTTACATGCTTAAAGGAAAAGATACCTGAGTGTGTAGACACACTTCATCTTCAATCATTTTTTTGTTTTGTAAGATCCCATTGTATTGATGTTGACACACTCCATGATGAAACCTCCAACATAAAGTGTAGTTAATGTCCATGATAAAAAATTGAAACTTAAATGAAAAAATGTAATGTAATGAAATTTGAAACTATAAGAGTTAAATAAAGAGATACAAAACATGGAAGGAATACATCTATTTATTTTACAGACAGATGAGTTTCCTTTTCTTTTCTTGTACTTGGAAATGTGGATTGCTTGAACTTTATGAAGAATTGGTGGTGATCAATCCCCAATTGTGCTAAGGAGATGCCAATGTATTGGGTGTATGGAACCCAACACATGAATACCGAAGAGAAATAAGAAGAATGAGGACCCGAAGTACCCCATGAAGGAAGAAGACCATGTATCAAATTCATTCAACAACTATTATATCTTCCCCTTAAGATGGATGAAGACTTAATGCATTCAGATCCATAATTAATATATCATTCTACAGTGCATGTTCAGATCTAGATCTAAAGAATAAAATTTAAACAATATCCATAATGAAACCAACCATGCAAGAACCAATTATACTCAAAATTAACACTCTGATTCAGCCAATACACTCCATTATATTAAACATGATAAATACATAGAAGCTCATTACAATAGATAATACCATAGCTTATGCACGCATCATATTTGCAACATAACTTCACAAGTAATTAGTTCTCACACACACTCTATACTACACAAATCATTACATATTTATAAGGGTGGGGACTTTCCCTTCACCACTTGCATAATTCCAAAAATAGGTCACATGCTAAAAATAGCCATGCACCTTTACAATCATAGCCACACATGCAAGTGCGCTAACAATAGACCTCTTCTAGTTAACTGGCAAGTAGTAATTCTATCTTTAGCCCACACCCATGCAAAGCACTTAGTATCACTCCTCAAAAATATCCAATGTGTGTCACACAAGTCTTTACCGGTTTGTGTGCTGACACGCTATCTCCAAAATAGCCCGTACATGTGAAAATGGCTAAGTCCCAAATCCACCCTTATATTTCATGCGTGTGTTCTCCCTATCCTTCCACACCTTTGACTACACCTTGTTCTCTCACGTGAACCTTTGTGTGCCTTTTGCTAAGTATTCCACTTTCATCCGCTCAACATTACCCCACACTAAATTGCATTTCTGCCCCAAAAATGGCTACTCCTCGAACAATAAAGAATAAATTAATGGAAAGAATGTGAAATAATTTCTATACAAAGAATAAGGATTTACTCTACATCACCCTCTGCTTCAACTGGAAGAATGAGTTCTAGATATTCTTCTTTATTTCGGCCTCTAATGTCTACCACTCACTCAGTGACCTCTGCCTTTTTTGGGATATTCACTGCAATAGACTCTAATTCATCCTATGTAATTTCTCCCTTCTCATTTTGTAATACTAACATAATGTTAGCCATTATGAGACATTCTCCCTTCCAAAGATCCATTTTCTATGCTATAAGTTTTCCTAGTTCATCCAACCTATTCTTATGGGGCTCTTGAGCCACTACAAGGGCCTCATGCTTTTGCTTTACCACCAGTCTCTCTCGCGTGCCCCAATGTTTCATCCTTCATAGCTTTTAGGACTTCATTGTCCTCTACCATTGTCCTTATTTTGATGACTGCTCAGAGTTGTATAGATATTCAATGCTTGATCCACTTTCTTCAGCTCCTCCTACGAGTTTGAAGCAACCCCTCGTATGATGAAATATTTCTAATCACTGCAGCCTTTTTCCCTCTCTGCCTCATGTTCAGGGTCTTTTGGCATTGGCATCCTAACTGGTCCCTCTTCAAGCACCATATCAACCAAAGTGTGCACACATAGTGCATAGCCAAGGGAATTTTTGGGTACCTTGGGCTCTAAATGTGGTCTTTCTTGGAGGACATGATCCCCGATCTCCTCTGCCATGCCAATAAGAACCCCATTATTTTTCTGCTCTAGGTCCTTTTCTTGTTTCAAGTGTGTGATCTCAAGCATCCTTGGCCTTGATCTCTTCCCTCAATGCTTGATAGTGGCAGATTTGTCTATGTTCTCCATGTGCCACCTCTGTAGATACCTTCACCAAGGCATTACTTACCTGCTCATCAGACATAACAGTGGGTTTCATGGTTATATGTCTAGCCGAGGTGCCTTCTTCAACCTTCTTGACACACAAGATTCTTTCACATACGTCGAAGTTCTAGCTCATCCATGTGTGTGTGCATAGACCAAGATAGTTGCTTTCATGTGTGTGTGGTGGCCATGTCCTCATCCATCAGCTCCCATCCATATAACTCCTTAGGGCTCACCATGCTTTGAAAATGGGTGTGGACAATTTTTTACTTGTGTCCTCAACATAGCCCAAAGATGGAACAATAAATTCTCCACTTGTTCTTTTACTTCTTGGCCCCTTAGGAACTGGCGCGCCAAGATTTGGAGCTGGATCTTCAATGTTTGAGTAGTATCTTGCTTCTATCTCTCCTTCCTTTTCCTCCTCCTTCTCCTTCATTCTTCACATCTTCATCTTTCATTTCTTCATCTTTTGGCTCTTCCACATGTCCTCTGGTGGTGTAGGAGATTTGGGTGCACTCTCTCTTTAGACTCTTTCCACCTCCTCATCCAACTTCAATTTTCTCCTTCTCTTCTCAGTTGTCTCCTTCTATGGAGAGAGTCATGGTGATCTTCGTACTAATTGGGAGTAGTGCCTTGAGTCCTTGTTTTCCTGAACACCCTCTTAAAGTGGCATTCCTCAGGGTCTGCTCCAACCTCCAATTCTTCATCCCCTTCTTCTTATGTCTGGGGTGGAGTACTTGTGTGCTTAGATTCTACCTTGTCCGAGGGTTGCCTTCATCCCCTATGCACCAAGCCACCACTATCTTCACACTCTTCCTCTTCATCATCTACTTCTATAGTTTTAGTGGGCTTTGGAGCTGGTACATTCTCATTGTATGATTTCCCTTAGGTGGCCCTGGGAGTGCAAACTCATTCTCCACATATTTTTTTCCCTCCAACTTGGGCTTGAGCTGAAGGTAGATAAGCATGGCCCCACTATCTCCAATCACCAAACTCACGGGCTTCATGCTTATCACATCTGAAATTAGCCTCTCTATGTAGGTGGTCTACCCTAGATAGACATAGGTCTTTACAGCATGTGGTAGTAGCATGATCTACCTTTTTTTGCAACAAAGTTTAGGCATCGTGCATTGTTGAACCGATGGACTGATGCCTAGAAGTAACGTGTTGTGAAGGCATATGGTAGCTTACACAGGGGCTCCAAGTACCATCCTTCATCACAAACCGCATGATGCAAAAGTGTTGATATATGAACTGGACTACCTTTCCCACCACCGAAGGTAAATCCTTGGGGATGTGCCACTCCTCTTCAAATGCCGCCACATGGAGCCTATCATACCACATCTCCCCTTTCTTGAATGGCCCACTCATTGACCCTTCACATAAGTACTTCTCAAATCTTTCCGCTAGGACTTATTTTGCATGGGGTACTCCTAGATCTTGTTCTTTGGCCCATCAGGCACTCCGATCTCCAAAAATACTAAGGACAATAGACAACACCAAAACTAATTTTCTCACCTATGCATGCTTCCTCGATGATTGTGTCCAATGTAGCCTACTATGTTGTATATTGTTCCTATGACATTTTCCTTGCAATGTGTAGCCACATTGTGTTCACCTGGGACCATCTCTCTTGATCATTTAACTTAGTGACAGATGTGCAAGCTGCCTGTATGATGAGATACTTCTTCAATTTATCTATATCCATTCTGCATGGACCTTTGTGTATCCTAACTCCTTTTCACATCTCCAAGATGGCTACTTTATCTATCAAGTCACCATTCAGTCCACTCTTGTGCCCCTTAATCCTATTATAGTTGAAATCAGAGTGGTTGTAATCCTTACCCTATGTCCAAGTGAAATAGAAGAAATATTCATGTACCCTGCTCATCACCACTGGTACAAAGGTTCATACTTTGCCAAAAGTATGGGAGTTCATACAACTAGTAAACTCCAATCTACTTTAGCAACTTCTCTCCCACATCATCATACATCGGCATATCTTTTGTGTGCTTGTTTGTCTTTGTATTCAATAGCGCATCTAATTCCTTTTGTTCTCTGATGTGTGGTGGTTGTAGTCACTGATCTTGCATTTTTGATGTGAGAATCCCATTCTTGTCCCACTATTACACCTTTTGGGTATTGCATTTCTAAAAAATTCTCTCTGGGAGCAATTTCAACCTCCGCTTCCATCTTCTTCTTCCTTTTTCTCCTACGATAGGTGCTTTCTTTGGTGCCATCTATAAATCACAAACTCTATCCTCAAATGCTCATTTTCTAGCTTTCGCAAATGTGCAAACTCAAACCCTAGCTCAAATCCACATGCCCTAGTTGAAATCATGTGCCCTAGCTCTTTCAAATGCTCTGCTTCACTCAAACCCTTCACCAATGGGGACGTAAGCTTCTCCTGTGCACAAATCTACTTCTCACATCTAGTTTCACACTCTTCACACCTCAATACTCTTCGCTCATCTCAGTCATGCACTTAGCTCTTTCAAATTTTTGTGATTTACAATGGTAAGAATGAACTCGTATCCCTCCCTTATATATATTTTCAAAAATTTGGTGCATTTATTGCTCCTTCACCTACCAACAATCCTCATTAAGTGACCCTTTTCACAATTTTTCACGCATGGTACATCTTCGTGCCTCATTCATAACCTTTTAGCATGCCTTCCTACCTTTGGCTACAAGCTTCTCTTCAGTGTGCTTCCATGTGCCTGAGTACCTCATCACTGCACCTTCTCCTGGTAGTCTCCACATATGCCGCTTACCTCGTTATATTATTCCTTCATTTATCTCCATCCATGGTCCTCATTTGGAAGCAATCTTCTTTTCACCAACTCTTCAAACTTTGAATAACACTGTAGTAGTTTGTTCCTTTATGTGTACCCATTTCTCAATAACCACCCCACACAAATGGTATGTGTAGTCCTCTGCGCATAAAAATACTACAAATGGTAATTTAGCTAGGTGCGCAGCAAAACACGCGCTTATTTCACAAAACAACAACTAAATTGACAAAGCATAATGATGAAGAAGGAAATACATTAAGGGAATACATAATTGAAAACCTAATCTAAATGGACAATACTACCTTATTACAAACACCAAGAAGACTTATTTATAGTAGGGCTTCACCTACTCCCGTTGAAGTAACTGGGTAACCGTATTCCATCAAGCATTTCTAACTGACAAGCTCCTATTTCAAGTATGTGAGTGATAACATATGGTCCTAACCAATGTACTTTGAGTTTTCCTGGATGGCACAAAAACTTAGAATCATAAAGGAGCACCATTTTCCTATCTCAAGCTTTTTGTCCCTAATGTGCCTATCATGCCATGCTTTTCTACCTGGATTTTTCTTACTTTTGACTCCAAGCGTGCTATTGCTCGTCGCTCATCCAACTTAATTAACTTTTCAATCCATTCTTCTAAGGCTTTCTCATCAGCTAGACCTCCATGCACATGTAATACGCAAAGAAGGTAACATGAATTCCATAGAAGAACTACTTCTGTGCCAAACACCAATTGAAAAGGTGTGGCCTTGTTTAGCCACTTGTATGTTGTTTCTATATGCCCAAAGTACTACGTAGAAAATTTATCATCCCAATCCTTTCTTCCAACATCACAAATTTTTGTCAATGTCTTGGCTCAAAATCTTGTTGAAAGCCTCAAAGAGTCCCATTTTCCTGAGGATGATATGGTGTAGTCTTATGGTGTGCAATCATGAATTCATCCAATAAAATTTTGATTGTCTCATTCAAAAATGTGTGCCCCTATCACTGGTCAAACTCAAAGGGCATCCATACCTTGTAATAATATTTTCCCATAGAAACTTGGCTATGTTGTAGCCATTATACAATCCTTTGTAGGTGCACTCGCTTCGCCCACCTTGTCGATAGTCTTGTGCAAGTAATGATATAGCGTGATCCCATCTCCACGTGGCTGGTGAAATAGGACCCACAAAATCTATAGCCCATTTCTCAAATGGTTTTGCACTAGTAATAGGTCTTAGAGGCATTTCATCTCTTTGACCTGGTTTCCCAAGTGCATTGACAAGTGATCACAAGCCTTGCAATATGCCTTACAATCTTTATACAGGGTCTCCCACCATAATCCAATGAGTAGAATCTTGTGCGCAAGTGGCATCACCTGCATAGTGGCCACCTGCAATACCACCATGAGCTTCCTCCATGATATTTGTGTGCTCATGTTCTAGTACACAATGGCAGTGTAATACTTCATCCCGACCTAACTTGTATAGGTCACCACTAATCAACATAAAGGGTGTCGCGTGTATAGCAAGTTGTTTCTTCTCTAAGGATTTCATTCCTTTTAGTGTCATACCTATTCGTAGAAAGACAACAATGTCCTCTAATTCGATGGTGTGCATTATAACCTGTATAACTATGCATCGGGCATGGTATCTTCAATTTCTGTGCTTCTTCTCTAATGTATTCTGGATAAATGGTCTGGTCTAGAATTACTTTTCCCTGGTTTACCACAACTGTGAAATCAAATTCTTGAAATAAGAGTACCCATCTGCATATGCCCCTGTAAAATGGGCTTGTTTACCAAATAATTCAATGTCATGTGATCTGTATAAAATAAAAATGGTGTTGCTAGCTAGTAGGTATTATCTGAATTTATGTAGTGCATAGATCATTGACAAAGCTTCATGCTCTGTAGTTGTATAATTCTCTCTCTGCAGGAGTCAACTTTCTACTAGCAAAATAGATAGGATGATCTATAATACCTTCTCTAGATGAGCCAACACCACACCAATGGCCATGCCAGAGGCATCCACATGTACATGAAATGGTAGGTCCCATGAAGGAAAGCACAAAATAGGTGCATGGTAGTAAGTTTCTCCTTCAATGTCTCGAAATGCGTTGTTGTGGTTCTCCCCAGTAGAATGTCCCTTTTCCTTTTAGTAACTCCTCCAAAGGTGTGGAAACCTTAGCATACCCCTTTATGAATTTTCTATAATACCCAGTGTGACCCAAGAATCCACGCACCTCACTTTGACTGGTAGGAGGCTCTTTTAGGCCGATAATGATTGCAACCTTAGCTGGATCAACCAACAAACCTTCCTTGCAGATTATGTGTCCTAACAGTATTCCAAATGGTGTAGCAAATACACATTTCTTGATGTTCAAAGAGATACTCAACTATCTACATCTTTCAAACATTAAGTGTAGATTATCACAATGATCCTTAACAAGTCCATACACCATCCAATCATCTAAATAAACCTGCAAGAAGTTGTGAATAAAATATTTAAATGCTTGAACAACTATGCATGAAAATATACAGTGCATTTTTTAGACCAAAAGGCATCACAGTATAGGAAAAGCTGCCCCATTCAAGTAGTAAAAGTAGTAGTCTTTTTCCGATCCTCCTAGGAAATCCTAACTTGATGATACCCAGAGAATCCATCTGGTAAATGAATAGATTTCACACCCTGCAACACCTTCTAGTATTTCCTTAGTGAATGGTGTAGGAAAGGGATCAAGACACACATGCAACATTCAACTCCCGTAGTCCACATAGATCCTAATCCAACCATCCTTCTTGATATTGATCACCATTGGACTAACCCATTCTGACTCATCCAGGGCTTGATGATTCTAGACTTCAACATTTTTTCAATCTCTTCTTTGACCTTTTCACACAAGTTGGGGTTCATCCTGTAGGGTCTCTTTTTGATTGGGCACACACCTTCCTTAAGCTTTATCTTCATCTCTCCTAATGATTCATGCACGCCTTTAAGTTCATGGTATCCCCGAGGGAATAAGTCTTGATAATCCCATAGTAACTCAATGATTTTTTCCACTTTAGAGTCAGACCAATAGTCTCCAATTATGGCCTCCTTAGGCTCAACATCTGATCCAATATTCACTTTCTTTGTCTTCATAGGTTCATGATAGTGTGCGTGGTCTTATCTGCACTATCCAACACCTCACGCCTACCTGTTGAATGGTCTACATCCATATTTTCTACTTCTTCATCATCCACTAAGTAGACCATTTTTTTTTTTCTTTCTCAAGGAAAGCACTTAAGTAGTGTGGCATCTGTCTCTGTTTCTTCAAAAAATGCGCTCCTGAGTCTCCTTCATCAAATAACTCTGAATGAGTTCTTCCACCTTGGCACTATCCCCCATAGTTAAGCACTTTATAACCTTTAATGCCTCTTCTACCGAGGTTTAGTAGAGAAGAATTCAAATGTCTGGGTCATTCCTGCAATTAAATCCTGCCAATTTCTAGTCTCTCTATGGAGTTCTCATATACATACCAAGCACATGTGCAACCTTGTAAAGTGGAATAAAATTTGTGCACCTAGAGCGAAGGTGGTAAAGCTTCCTACCCTCTGTCTCAGAGTCTCTCACACTTCGAACATGGTGTTGAACAAGTTGATTACCATGATAAGTGTAGATTTGAGTAGGTGCATTGCTCTGAAGAACCTAGTAGCAAGAGAAATCCTAATTTCATTCCATCCTACAAGATTATCCTTGTGAACCACCCACCAAATGCGTTGTTGTCCCACATAGGGTATATGCTAGCATATTCCATCTCTCCAACTGGTCTATCCATTGTTCCTCCATGGTGCGCAGAAATACCATAGGATCTCCTTCTCCAATGTAATGAGGTACCGAGTTGTTACCTATTCTCCTGATACAAATGTGTCTTGTTGTCCCTAGAAAATATACTCTTTACTTCATGCCCTACCAACTCATAAGTACTATGAGCCCAATTATCACAAGCAACACTTGTAGTATCACTAATAGACTGTGCATCCTCCCACTGAAGGATTCCTTCTTTAGATGGCTCAAGCACCTTGGGTCCCAGACGACACATACATAAATCCTATTCAGTCTTCTCACTCAAAGGCTCAACATAGGGTGCACATATTTTCCATCTGTTAAAGGGATAATAACTCTTTCCTCCTTATTTTCAAAGCTGATATAACCCTTGTTGAACCAAAGATCAACATTATTTTCATAACACCAAGGATGCCCAAGTAGATTGGGAAGCTATCTACCTCTACCAAATGCTAAAACCTCAAAATCTCTAGTGAACTTGGCTCCATGTATGGTAATGGATGCATCTTTTAAAACTCTGATGGGAGTGGCCTTAGTCCTAGTTAGCCATGAACAATACATTCGAAGATGGCTGCAATGGAGGTCTCCCCATTTGTACCCATGCATCTAAAGTAAGAACATTGACTTCACGCCTATATCAATCAATATATTACTCAAAATCCACCCATCCACAACAACATTTAGAGTGATTTCCTTATCATAATCTAGGCTATGAGGGGGAAGATTTGCATGCAGGATCTACCATCCAAGTCTCAATACTTACATGTGGAGTGTTTCCTTTAACCAATTCCCTAACAATGGAATGATATTCTCTTGGTGCAACATCTTGCACACTTCTTTCAAGTCATCCATATCAGATTGGACCATTTCTCTGATGCTTTCTTTTGCTCCATCTTCCGTGATTTCTCCTTTAAATATTGTATTTCACCCTGAAGATTTCTGAGTACCTCCATGGTTTCCTGATAAACCTCCTTCTGATGGGCAGGATCTGGGTACCATGCATGTAGAACCTCCTCCTTAGTGATGGTAGGATTCTTCTGCAATGTTTCTTTGGTGCACGCCACTTCAAAGCATGGGTAGTGATCTTTACTGCAATGCCTCAGATTTTGGTTCCAACTTGGGCATCCACGATTTTTCCATAGTGTTGTATCCTAACCATCCCTACGCCTTTTTTTCTTGTTTATGTTGCTTACTAAGATGCTCATACAAGTCTAGAATTCCTCATAACTATGATTCTTTCCACAGTAAAGAACATGTAATATTCTGAGGACATTCATGCCTTGTAGTGGTCAAGAGATCCACATGTATAACATGTTCCGTGAGGAAATCACCTCATCCACCACCATGGCCTCATCCTCCGAATCCACCATGGTATCCTCGACCTCTGCCATGACCTCCTTCAAAATGCCCTTCATTCGATCATAGCGCGCTTGATTGTGATCCCGATCCTGATGCTCATTCTTTCCTTTAGAGTTATCTGATACTCATGTCTATCGTACACCAATATCTATAACATCATGGATCTGACCAATCAGCCGGAAATCTTTCCATGTCGTGAGTTGTGGACCTACAAATTTTACAAGTAACAAGAAATGTTCTTCCTTATTGTGCATTGTAATAATGGGCAAAAGGCTAACATCATGGTTTAAATGACATATCTCATAGTCCAACAACAATGAGCATATTGATATATGGGGACAACTATCCTTTGTGTGACCTTCCACTTCACAATTTGTGCACCAAATCCCCCGTGTGTGTCTCATGTGCTGAATTTTTCGATAGCTTCTCCAACTTTTTCCATAGCTGTGATATGTGCTTCTAAAAATGGGCTCACCCCAGTGTCTATACTTCCAACTGCCTCAAGTGTGTAAAGCTTGCTTCAAGTGCTTTCATGGATCAATGTATGTCTTATGTGATAGTACCCTTCTAAAAGGTGTAATCAGACCTCCAACAAACCATTGCACATGCTGGCTTACATGAATATCATAAGAAAGTTTAGATAACAATGTTTTGAAATGAGCATCATACTCTCTGACACTCTAGTAGTGCCTTTGCTTAATATCCTTGAGCATGCTTATACTCTTCTACTCAAACTCAGGGATGTGAAACTCTTTAAGGAAAACATATTTTAAAGCTGCATAGTCTACACAAGTCGATCAGGGTCAAACTTTCTATACCAGCTGTGTGTGTGCCCTTGTAATGTAGTGGAAAATTGACTTTCCCTGCGCTCAGAAGCCATGATTCCTTTTGTGTGCCACAATATTTCACACATGTGCACATGTTCAACAAGCATCTTCTATGCCCCTATACTCTAGAAGATGAAGAGACATCTCCATGTAAATATTCTGGGGTTGGTGCGGACCTTGCCCACCTGATCTAGAACCTCCTATGTTTCCTCTACCTCTAGAACCACCAGATCCACCGAAACTAGAACCACCTATACCTCCTGATCCTGAACCTATAGCCAAAGTCAAACCAAAAGATGTACTCCCATGTGTCCCAACAGTAGTATTGAACTACACCCCTACAGTCTGTGAAGTGTTACTACTCCCTAAGAGAGTCCAAAATTATGTGCACTGAATTTTGTGGAAGATACACCTGAAAAGGTACCTCCAAACAATAATGAAGATATTTTCTGCTACCATCGATGTGCTTGTTATATGACTTACTCCTACTCTCCCTACTACCTAAATTAGCTTACTGATTATTTTTCATACTAGATACTGGAAGACCAAGCAGCAAGGGCAAGGTTTCCAGGTAGACTCAGATGTGCCCATGGCCCAGGTCATCTCTACTGGTGCACTTCTACATGAGGCCGAGGGGGTTCCTTATCATGCTTTCCCAAATGGGGGAGTTCCTGATGCTCGGGTTCCACGTCTTCTACGTGAACTTCAAATCCTTCACGAGCCATCTCTCTCCTCAATCCATCACTCGCAAATGTCACGTTACTTTCTCTTCTCTATCTCCTCTCACGTGCCTCATTATACTTAAGCCACCTTTTCTCTCTCTCTTCCTCTTCTCGCTAGGTCTTCCATCTTTCACCAAACCTGCTCCTACCCCCACGCGTGGTGGGGTTTAGTTAGCCATTGGTTTTCTCTCCAAGTTTAGGGTTACCATCAAGATTTTGATCGCCAGTGGAATGCCTTGCAGGTAAGTTCCCTGGGATATCATAAAAATTGGAATTCTGCTACCTCTGGGAAAGAATAAGTGGAAATTGAGTACTCTAGAATATAGTTGTTTAGAACACCATGAAACCAAGTATCCAAAATGTGTCCAAATAGATCAACATCATAGAGGGCCTGAAATTATTCCTGCATCCAAACAAGTGTGTGATACCTCCAATTCCTTTTAGACACAAGCAATCAGCCACTCGTACAACTCTACTAGAAAAATGGTGAAGAATCTCTCATACAAACTATCATACAAATTCTATTCCACCCATGCGCATGCATTAAACTTAGATCTAAGTGTTGAACCTCCATGTATTCTTCTTCTAGATCATGTATCCACTCCTCAACACTTACTAGGGTCAACCAGTATGTCTTCATCATGAACCATCCTAAAAAAATAAAAAAAGAGGTCCTAAACAATGGAACCAATGATGCAACCTAGAATTTACTAGTAAAAGCCCAGGCACACATTGGCACATCACTCACCTAGACTGAGCACTCACCCAAAGTGTGCAAAGGTACCAAGCCCCTCTTTAGGGTTGTTGTTGTAGGATGTTAGCATGATGAAGACTTAATGCATTCAGATCCATAATTAATACATCATTCTACAATGCATGTTTAGATCTAGATCTAAAGAATAACATATTTAAACAATATCCATAATGAAACCAACCATGCAAGAACCAATTATACTCAAATTAACACTCTGATTCAGCCAATACACTCCATTATATTAAACATGATAAATACACATAAGCTCATTACAATAGATAATACCATAGCTTATGCGTGCATTATATTTGGCAGCATAACTTCACAAGTAATTCAGTTCTCACACACACTCTATACTATGTAGATCATTACATATTTATAAGGGTGGGGAATTTCCCTTCACCACTTGCATAATTCCAAAAATAGGTCACATGCTGAAAATAGCCATGCGCCTTTACAATCACAACCACACATGCAAGTGCACTAACAATAGACCTCTTCTAGTTAACTGTCAGTAGTAATTATATCTTTAGCCTACACCCATGCAAAGCGCTTCATAGCCATCCTCCAAAAATAGCCAATGTGTGTCGCACAAGTCTTTACCCGATTTTTGTGTGCTCGGCATGCTATCTCCAAAAATAGCCCATACACGTGAAATGGCTAAGTGTGCCTTCTACTAAGTATTCCAATTTCATCCTCTCAACACCATAGAAATGGGTCAGGAATGTTAGTATGGTCCTAACCATATTATATGTTTTGACACTAAGCATTTTTCTAATTTTCTCTTCCTCTTCCTATTTCTAAGTTTTCATGTTCTTTCATGTGTCTAAGCCCAAAATTCTATGTCTATGGTAGGTGTAGAATATACCCAAATGAATGCCTCCTCTTTTGAGGTGTGTGTAAAAGAGTTTTAGTGTGTGACTCAAAAGAATAGATGTGTAACCATGTTTGATAAGTCTAATAATCTACATAGAAAACACATGAAAGGTTGATGTAGTGGCCACCAAGAATAAATTGTACCTATAACAAGGATGTGCATGGTGGAGAATGTTGTCCAAAATAACAACCATGCTATTTTGATAAATTCATTCAAGTTAAGGACTTAATCCCTTTTTCATATTTATCCATGGATTCTTAGATCTATTTTTATACTTAGAGTGCTACTCTTCTGACATGAACCTATTCAATCTCAATTATGTTGATACCTACCATGTACAAGATTCTACCGCTCATAATTGCACTTCTCATAACTATTTTAAAGAAAATAGATGAAACCCCTCATCAAGAAACCATAGCCCTTATCCCACATGTTGAGATTTCAAAAATTATGCAAGCAATAAAATATACTATAAATGTAGAAAAAAATAGATCTAAATGGCATAATGAGATGCAAAATAATATTGACAAAATATTTATTCTGGGAAACCTTTTGGGTAAAAAACCCAAGAAGAACTTTGGTAATTGTATTAACTTGAACCAGATTACAAATAAAATATACATTCTTCAAGGTTCTAAAACAAAACCTACATAAAATATTTCACTGTGATCATATATGCATCATTTAAGACTTACATGCACACTCAACCATGTTATAGCTTACAATCTCCCAATACTAAGCTACAATGATTCTCCTTAACCAAATCTAAACTAATCATAGGCTTCTATAACCTTTCATCTTAGTCTACACTAACCAGTCTCTATGACATCAACCTTCCAAGTTATATATTGAACTTCCAAGTTATATACCAAACTTAGCCCAACTTCTCATCACTTGACTAGTTTACCCTCTGAAACCATGTGGGTTTCCAGAAACCTCTCAAATTTATCTACATCAAATAGTATCCATGATAGAAGCACCCTGTCTTCTAAACCATGGTCTTGAATATGTCCCAAAATATAACAATCGTGGCCATTTAATAACCTCTCTAATGAGAGAGCATACACTTATATATAAGTATATTTCATTTAAATAACACTTGCTTATGTTGCAAGTCTCCTAACAACAAAGCCTAAAGATATGTTTTATTAGATCCACTGCTCTTTCTAGTAACTCGAGTTCTAAGGTAATTAAAGTCTTATTATATTTTGGAATTTTTGTTTGCCTTATCTATAGTACCAAAAATAGTCGATCCTCCTATACCATCAACTACATAGAAGTATGAGACACATATTCCGATGATAAGTAATTATGCCGAAGGCATGTTTTTACTACGGGAGTGATCCAAACAACAACACTCACCTGTTTCATCTAGTAATCATTGTGTATGCACCACCACCTCTGTCCACCAGTGACCACATGTTTTTCAGGGTTTTTTCTCCCTGCCTTTGGTTCCACCTCTCCATGTCGGTACCTGCTAGTGCTAAATATGAGCTTTTTTTGTTGGGTGGAGATTATTTTTGTTTTGTTTGCTATAGACTTGGTTGTGCTGCCCCTGCTTCCAACCTTCCTTCACAAAGCAACCCCACCAGTGCAGAGGTGTGTCTTCTAGGGCACAAAGTGTAATCTTGTTTGTTCCTATAAATTTGTATTTTTACTGCCTATAATTTATCATCCTAATGCCATAATTTGTGTTTTTATTATACTGTTAATTTATACTGTTAGGTTTACAAATGTAGAATCTGAAATTTTTAGTCGAAAGGCCATGTCCATTTGCATTTGTAGTTTTGGTTTTTATTTGCTAAATTCTGAGGGTGGGTGAGGGACAGAGCCCCAAAGCCCACACCAAACCACTTGTCATATTGTCCGCAGACCGATGTGTGGGAAGAGGATGAATGGCTATGTAAGGTTTTGAAAAACATTCACCCTATTGATGCTCGATAAGAGAAATTTAAAATGGAATAGGTTTTTGGTATAAAGGATGGTGAAGTTCTTGGTGACTTTGACTATGTAGATGTGAGCAAATTGGGAAAGGCATAGTGGTGGAACAGAAGGAGGGAATGGGATACATTAATGATCCTAGCAAGGTGCTACGTGCACACTTCCAAAGCACCATACCAACAAAGAAACTCCTGGCTATGTCATCATTTGATGAAGAAGGCATGTATCCCCAAACCAGGAAGATGTTATCTTGGGCATTTGAGTCTCACGTAGATGAACCTGAGTTTGAAGTAAGCTAGAGAACGCTAATGAAGGTGCTAGAAACAAAGGGAGTAAATCCCTTGGTGAATGCTCAAAACTATTATTATATGAACAGTGCAATGCGCTTAACAAGGTTTTAGTCAAAGTTGAGGCAGACTATTTGGGAGAAATGATAGAGTGAGATTCCTAGAGGAGGAATTGGAGAAGAAAAAGAAGGATCTTGTGGAAAAGAGCAAGGACCTAAAGTAAGAGGAGCTGATCAGCGCTCAGTTGAGGCATGAGATGAAAGAAGAAAAATCAAAGGTGTGTGAATTCTCCAAGAATGTGGAGATGAATACAGACACTATTTTCCTAAAGCATCCTGATTTAACACTACCCGAGAAAAATTATAAATCAACTTTGCAATGTATGGAGGATTGGACCCACATTCTCACGATTGAGATGGGAACACTCGCTTTAGAGTCCACAGGAGAAGATGCGGGCGTGCCAAGAGAAATAATAAAAGATGAAGGTTGTCAATATTGTGGCTCGATACACTAAACTTATTGCAGAGTTAAAGGCCTCTCGTATAAGTTGTTGAAGTTGCTTATGACATGACAATTGCGTTGATAGGGATAGAGTGGAAAGAATCTTGGTTTCCACTCGAGATGGAACTCAAGGAGTTCCAAGAGAAAAACAAGGGAATAAAGTAGAAAGATAAGATCCTAGTCGAGGTGGAGAAGAATTGAAGCAATCAAGAGCCGATGAAGGAACTATACCCCGCATCACCCTGCAGGATGGATGTGCTTGAGGACTTGGGAAAACAATTGGAAAGTATTGTTGAGACCATGAGCACCAAAGGGGAGGAGCTGAGTTTTGAGGAGGTGAGCGCCCTGGTGGGTGACCTCTATCAGCAAGCTTAAAATGAGGTTGATGCTTGGGAGAAGCTAGAGGTAGAAATAGGGAAGGATTTCCCTCTCCTCCTCCAACAATAAACAAGTTCCCTATTCTTTTATTCTTTCCCCCAATTCTTCATTAATTTATTCTTTCTTTCTAACCATTTTAAGATCATGCCATTATTTATTTTATTGAAGAGTGTTTCCGAGGACAGAGAGAGAGGTGTGTAGTGTGGGGTGATGTTGGGCCCCAAAATTTGGCTAAGTACAAGAAGGCGCGTGGGCACATGGGTTGGAGGTGTGTAGGGAAGGTTTCTAGTAGGGTTTTATAGAACACATGGTGTGCGCGCAAGCAAGGTGAGATGGGTTTTGGGACTTAGCCATATTCGGTGTTCCAGAAACACACGAGAAAAACATGACCCATCTAGCATGCGGAATGGATAAGGTGCCAACTCGATGACCGTAGGATAAAAAAGGAAAAATTCCATGTATGCGATGGAAGGTTCTAGAAAACATCATTGCACATAGAGTGGAGAGCTCATATCAAAGGAGGCATGCTCCATTGGAGGACCACTTGGACACTTGGCAACCGATATAGAGGGATATGTATGGGATCATATGGAAGAGCAGAGTTGGTGGAATAGAGGTGAAAGTATGTAGAAATGCTATGGAGGATTCTATGGGCTGGGATTAGAGGAAATATAGGAGTGATGGCATACCTAGAGGGATGGGCTTGTTTTTATTCTTGTAATGTGAAAGATGCAATATAGTTTCTGATGTATGACCTTTCTCGCATTGTTATATGGGTCTATTATGGCCTCAAGGAATGTAATGTGGTTATTGAACTCATCAATATGAATATAAGACTCTGTTCTAAATCATATATGTGTTCATAAGAATAATCCTAGTGCATTTCCTTTGTGTATGAATCAAGTCTATATGATGTCTATTATTTCTCTTCTATGGATACATTGATGTGATAACTCATCATAGGTTCTCAGAATGAACACATGTTTTCTTCCTTTCTTTTGCATTTGAATATTTGTCATAAGATGATGCATTCTCACAAGACTCACATAAAGGAGAATCTCAGCACCCACGCATGCCTCGGGTGAGAAACCAGTGCTCGCTGGGTGAGAGGCTGACGCGTATGGAATTTTACTATTAATCTAAGGATATAAAAATGACTACATGTATATATGGGCATGTGTCTATATATACACACACACATATATATATATATATATATGCAAATGTTGTTAATAGAGACATAAATTTTAAGACTATATAGATATGTGGATTTTGCTAACATTAACATAAACCTAGGAGGACAACATACACCTAGGAGCCGTGCTCGAGAAATATTAGAGAGTTAAATTTTAGTAATATTGAAGGTAGTTATGTGGCAAAAAAATTAAGGTGGTAGGATTTTGGGTTTATGAGCATTAATTGAGCCAAAATCCACGGGAATGGTTAGATTCCCCAAGAAGTCAACCCTAAAGCCATTTTTATTCACATTTTTTCATTTGTTCTATTTCATTTTTTTATTTTGGGCTCTACAACTTTTGTGGGAGATGCAAATAATGGGGCATCTCCTCCACTATGCATGTTTTTCTATCATGAAAATGATTGTGAGAAAGAATATGGTGCGACTCTTTCACAATAATTAAATGTTTCGATATTTTATTATCATTTGTGGTATGGAGAAGGTTACGGGAGGAAGAAAGTGAAGATTGATCAGGGTGAGTGTATATTAGGCATGGGAATTTTCCTTTTCTCTTTAACATGTCTAATTATAACTTGATAATGGTGAACTAAGTGTTTTTTGGTCTAATGCATGAAAATATAGACTTCTAATTATGATACTCATTATAAAAAGGTATATGGCTTTGTATGTTAAAAAGTAAATTGGGTATGGCATATTATTTATTCATGAAGATAAATATGGATTGGGTTTGGTTGTTTTTCGTAGCTAGGCAAGGAAATATTGTTAGGGTAGTGTTGCTTTCTTTGAGTGTGAACAATATATGAAATGAGCATGGATTTTTTTAATGTGATTGAATATTGAATTGGGTATTGATATTTTTAGGACTATAAAAGAAATGCGAGATGGGTATAGTTATTTTTAATAAAAAAATTGTTATACAATTTAGCATGCAATATTTGTTATATGTGATGGGTTGTATAGATATGCATACATACACGGACTATATTTTTTAATGATTGGAAACTCGAATGGAAATTGGGTAGTTGTGATATTTTGTTATTCAATTTTTTGATGTGTATGAAGGAACGCATATTGAATCTTGGTATGAATATTTTGTTAAGTCCTTAGAATGTTCATTTTTATATATATGTGGGAAATGACGACCTATACGGTCATGATTTTTTAAATAGATTATGTACTTGATATATATATATATATATATATATATATATTGGTAACAACCTAGAAAAGTAATGGGTATAGAAGTTAAGTATTGTCCTTACTGCTTTTTTTGAACTAGGTTTTGGAAGGAACATCACATTCATGATATTTTCTTGCATATAAAAGGTTATGAAATCAACCTACATGGTCTTAAACTCTTTTTGGTCACTAAAGGATTTGGGTTAGTTTTATAGATAACTATTATTCTAACTATGCTTTTATTATTGTCATGTAGTTTTAGTTGTTTGTTAAGAAACATTCACCATATCTACAATTTGTTGAAATTGGGTTGAATCCCTATACAAATATTGAGTTTCTTCTTACTTGTTAGAATTTCGAAATGAACGTTTGTTTGGATATACTTGTAGATATTTATGCAAGGAACATTATTGTTTCTTTATTATTTATAAAGCTAGTGAAATACATATTGATCATTTTATTGGGAACTAATGTATGGAAGGTAAAGTTCCATGTTAGGTAATGAGTTAAAAGTCACCAATGTATGGAATTTATTTTGAATTATAATGGTTAATATGTTGTCTGATTTGAGCCTAAAAATTAAGAAATTATGGAAATATGGATTCTGAGTATTAAAATTATAGTACAAGATCATCATCATACATGGAATGGAAATTGCTAATATAGATTGATATAAAATAAAAACAATGTTCGGATGGATGCTTCAAATAGATAATAAGTTGAATTTTAGTAATATGAATGGTAAGGTCAACACTTGTCTGTTATTATCATTATAACAACCATGATATAAAAAATAAGGAGGTTGTCTAGGGGTATATTCTTATGAACTGACACATGTATATTTCATCTTTTAATGATTGTACTGGTAAATAAGGAAGTCATAAAGTGATTACTCGGGTTGATTTTAGTTAAGACCCTGATGTAAAGTTATAATTATGAAGTTATATGGTGAGGAGATGTATTTTAGTCTTGTAAAATAACTGGTATTAAATAAATGTAGACCTATTTTTGTTACTATGTGAATAGGTAGACTTTTTCTACATTTATACTTAATGTCTATAACTTATACTATATGTTGATCTAATAAATTAGTAAATTTCCTCAGTACCTTATGGTGAAATAATAAGTTATTACTTATTATGAGTTCATAATGAAACTAATATTATGAGTGGATTTAAATTAATAATAACAAGGATTGAACCAAATAAGGTAACATGAATTACTATAAGGGATGTGAATATGTTTATGAAATAAATGCATACTAAACAATAATGGTAATGATATCATCTTTATTTCATAATAGAAAGATATTATGAAAATGAACACGCAATCTAAAATTAGTTAATAATTAAGAAGTATGAGTATTCAAATCAAATATTTAAGGTATATTAGTTCCTTAAGAATTAATAAATTAATCCTTATGAAGAAAGGATGTTAACATCTCTAAATAAGAGATCAGTTTAGTACACTAAGTCAATTAAATTGCTTAATAGTTCATAACCCTATTAAAATGGGCTTACATTTGACAACTGAATTAATCTATAAAGCAATTAAGTTATGAAGTTATGGAAAACATAAATGATTGACTTAAGAATCCATAATTAATCTTGTATGACCAAAACCTAAACAAATAGGAACAACCAAGTTACGAAGAAATAGTTGCGAAATGTAAAGTAGTTGTGGTAGTAAATATTAAGTACGACATAGATTAAATATAATATTTCACCCTCATACATCTACCTATACATAGTACTAACTAGGTGTAGTTATGAAAAATGGAAAGAGGATGTAATGGGAATAAATCCATTACGTGGTCTCTCCATTTTCTGTAAAAAACCCCGAGTAAGTCACATATATTTTTGTTTACAAAGATGATCCTGTAAAGAACACTTCCTCCTTCTAACATCTTCACCTTCATAAATAAAAATATCCAGATAACTATGTTGAGATAAATTTTTGTGTGAAGACTATATCTCTAGGCTTTGTGTAGTCTTGAGATATGTTGTTTATGCACAACGAGAAAAATTTTTCCAAATTAATGAAAATGGATAATTACATTTTCTATTCACCGTATCCTTACTTAAATATGTCAGATACCAGAATACGAAGATTGAATTTTGTGGTATCATATAAGGATGAAAACATAGCTATTTCAATGTTAAAGAAGGTAAACCTAAATGTTGTAACACCCTTGACAACTGATATATTCCTCTTTTGCATTTCAAGTGTTGACATGTGATTTTCTAGATAAAGATGTGTTCTTTTGATTGTTGAAGATCATGCTTGATAAGGATAAATCTTTTCTGTTCTTAAAAATCATTAGACTAAAATTGTATGGTTATCAAGAATTCATTTTCACTTTGGAAAGATGAGCTACAATCTGGCTTTAAGAGTTGTAAAATTATTTCTTCTTCTGACTCATCCTTGGATCAATTTCAGTGATCCAAGGAATGTTTCAAATCTTCTTCATAGAGTGAATGGTAAATTGACATTCAGTAGTTTGAGGGACGTTAAAGACTGAACGTTGTTTGTTACAAATTCTTTGGTCTTATGTGAACGTGTTTTCGTTCAGTTGTATGTTTGTGCTCGGGTCTTTGGTGATTGATCTTGACAGGACATTAAGGACGTAAGAAAAATTCAATTCATAGCAGATGAGGTGTTCGGAGTCCTAAAACCTAAGGATTATACTAACAGTATCCTAAGCTAGGTAAGAACACCTATGTTCTAGCTACATTTACTTATTTGGATTTTTATTCTAACCTAAGCCTCTTATTCTAATTTGTTGGGTTGGCATCCTAACCTAAGCGTTGTGCTAAATGGATAAGGGAAGGATTACTAAAGTAATACTAGGCTATTTTAATTAATACCTAATACTAAATGGTTAAGAAGTGAATCTAACCTAAGGTGGGAATTACTATTGGAAAATGGTTTTAATACCTAAGTTTGTTTTTGCTAGACTAACCTAAGTTCTATTGGGATCCATCCTAAACTATTAAAGGGAACCTAAGGGGTCACATGTCTCTAAGGTGATGGTTCCAATGGCATTTAAATGAGTTGATAGGGTTTAATGGAAGTTAGTACTGCTAGTTTTGGCAGGGGCTAGTAGACTTGGTGGAGGCATACATGGAAGCTCCACTAAAAGATGGAATTGTATTTTTGTATGGAATTGGCATTCGCTAGATTTAGGAGGTAGTGGCAAGGAAAGATAAGTGGGAATTTTGAAATTAATGGCATTTATGGCATTAATGGGCCTCGGTCTTTGTGTGCAAATTGTATTGGAAACTTAGAAGACGGGTTTGTAGGAGGTTATTTGGTTTTGCATGCATGGTGGATTTTGCTCTGCATGGAGCTAACTGGTTCTTCAAACCAGTAGTTTGACCTTCACTTCAAAGATATTTTTGGTTTCTTTGGTCTATTTTTGATCGAAGGAAAGTATATGAGGCATAGGAGGAAAATATGTTTGATTGTTGATCTTTCATGGAGGAGAAAAAGAGTTGGAAGCTCGGTTAGAAGTCTCCTTCAATTTGGTGGAAGCACTATCAGGCATGATAGGCTCTAACTATTAAGATTATTTGCTTTCTTCTAAATGATTCATTAGAACAACTCTGCTCTCATGAGATTCATGTTTTCATGTTTGTCTGGTTATTTTTCTTGTTGGGTTTTATGAATCCTTGTGGTGTTTTGATATGAAACCATGGAAAAAATATTGTTATTTTGTAAACCTTCTTTCTATGCAAGTTCTATGACAGCATGCATGTGAAGCTTGTATGTGAAACTTGTTTTTTTAGCTCTTTCTTTCATTCTGGAACTTGTATTCAAGGTGGTTGTGCTTGAACTAAACTTCGTTGCATTATAGGGTTTTGAACTGTATGGGAATCTTGAGTTTTGTTTGATCTTATTTTTGGGCTTCGTGTTTTGATTAAACTTGTGTTGGAGCTTTGTGTTGTTGAAACTAGTGTTTGGAAAACTTATGCATCACTGAATGGTTGCTTGGAGTTCATATTTGGCATTGTACTTGCATTATTTTACTTGTGAAGTTCTGAACTTTTGTGTGAAGCTCGGGTTCGACACTGTACTCGTATTTAACACTCGAGTATTATGAGTTTGTATTTGGGTTAATGTATTCGACTGCATTCGGTATTTTGCATTGGGTTATTATTTTATTAAAATATTAAGCTTATAACTCTTTATTTGAGAAACTTACTCACTAGGAAACTAGTTGAAAGCTTGTTGAGTCATTTAAAATCTCTTCGAGATTTAGAACTAGAAACGTCTTGCTTAAAGGAATGTAGAACTTCTATTTTATGATTGTATCGACTTCTTTGAGATGGTATTGGCGTGAGAATAGAAGGGGGTGTTCTTTCCCCTTTGTTTTGAGGGAACCCACGTTCTGGGTTGACTATATAGTTTAGAACCAAGTCACCCCTGTCGTAATTTTGTGGTTGTGAAGTTTTGTTTTGAAATTCTGTTTCTGTTGCATTGGAATTGATTGGGTTATTAACCTTAGACACTGAAATTATTCTGGGAGGATACTTTCCCGTTCAATTATTTTGTGCTTAGTTCTTTTGAATCACGAACTACTTACCTTTTTGTATTAAGTGGTGAAGCAATTGTAAGTCTCCAGTATTGGGTTCATGGTTAATTCTAAATTTGATAGTTTGTTGTTTGGGATTTTATTCTTGTCTGATTCAGTGAATGAATCCTTGGGCTTCCTTTGTGAGAAAGAAAATATATATGTATTCTCTTGGGATCAGTATGTTGTTTTGGGACTGCAATACGTTTTCATCCTGATTTGATTTGAACTAGAAATTCTTTTGTTCAGTTGAATGAAACGATTTATTATTGAACCTTTCCTTATTGAGTTTCCTTTTCTCTGTCTTTCGGATAGGCTCATTGTTTGAACTTCTCTGCACTCGATTCTCTTTCAAGATGGTGATTTCTTATGGCCTGTTGGTCTACTCTGTTAGAATCATTGTTGCAATAATATAGAAAGATAGTAGCTAAGTCGGTTATGTTGTTAAGTGAATGCATACTTACAGTTCGACTGTTGTTGACTAGCCTTGCCTTGTTTGAATGGATAGGAGTAGGTTTGTCTCTTGTACTCTCTATCTTTTGGGATGAACTCGAGTTGAGATTAACTCCTCTATGGGGCTACTTTGTTTGTGAACGTTGGTTCTAGATATTTGATTGATAACTTCTAACTTGCAGAATTGGAATTAGAATTACAGTTAGACTGTTCTGATTTTCTATACCTTCTTGTATTGTTATGAACTTCTATTTAGATGTATATCTTAATGTTGAATTTATAAGATTGTTATCTCGGAAAGGAACATGTAATTCATGTTATGAACCTGGTCTATTTTTTGGATGTTATAAGTTTGGGTATGGTATGCATTGGTTCTTTTTATTCTTTTCTTATGATTTAGATGAATCATCCTAGAATGAACCATGTTGTTTACACTTATTTTGTCTCATAGAAAAGATAAATGTGGTATTCTATTAGGATAGAATTATGAAATAATGGGATGACAAGATCTATTGTTTGTTTACAAGCCATTGATAGGATCAATAGAACTTTAAGTTCTTAGGCAGATATTGTTTATTATATTCTACTCTTCTCTTAAAAGTTGATCTAGATTTATTAATGTACTTCTTTTCTGTTTGGTATCACTTATGCTTATTGTATGATGTTTTAATTATCTCATTAAAGTAGTGTTGCTTTAATGAAACAATTAGTGGAATGTACTTCATTTTAATGCTTAGTGCTTATCATGTTCAGTTCATTGAATCGACCGTGCTTAGAAATTTTTGCAGATGGACATCGTAAGTGATAAAAGAAGGCAAAAACTTATATGATGCATTGGCTGATATAAGTTTGATTCTTTGTAAATAATTTTGATTCATTCCTTAGTTGTATTGAAAAAGAAAAGTTGTATACTTTATAGAATGAAGGTTGTTGTTATGTAGTATGCCTAAAGTGCATAGTCTTGTAAATTTATAAATTGTAATGATGAATTGCGAGTTGTGATTTATTTGCATTGGTTGTGTAAATTATCTCGTACTTTTATAAAGAAGATGAAAGTTCTATCTTGTTTATATTCTTCATATTATACTATGCTTATCTTGTTATCTTTGATAAGATGGATAAAGGGAATTGGTTCAATTTCCCTTATAATGATGCAACTTGTTGAGTTGTATAATATGATGTGTTTTACCTAAACAATTTAACATAGTAATGTGATGCGTAATGAACATGCTAGTAAGAACTATGGATATTGTGAATGATATACCCTAACACTTAATCATGTAGAGGAAGACTCTTTCTCTCTCAATTGAATGTAAACCAAAAAGGTTTGGAGATATGATTATTAATCATTAGACTTCATTTTGTATGAAGTCTACTTTAGTTGGACATATGTGGTTGTTAAACCTTCCTGAATGTTAAAGTACATTTTAACTTATGATATGTTGTCCTGTTTTGGTTAACTATTGGTTAAACTGAGAAAATGAACATTAAAAAGAAATCATAAGTTAAGGAAGTTCTTCATTGACTAAATGAAACAAATTTAGGAAAGAACTTATGGAGTGTTGGATTAGGGTTTAGTAGGGTTGTTGTAATCAAGACTTAATCCAAATTAACAATGTATTAATGATCTCCTTGGGGTATGTACATCTCGATGAGGTAGTTTCTGTAGGATGTTGGCACACGCCAACTACAGGGTTGTACTTTCGAGAAGACTTGGGTCTTCTGAGAATACAACGTTGTAGTTGACATGTGGCAACACCCTTCCGCATTGATCATCCAGATCTACACACAATAAGGACTTGAACTTAGTTTCTCTCTAGGTCAAGTTAGTGGCATATTTAGGATAGGAAGTAGCTTCTAATGGCTTAGGGTACCTTGGCACACCTGGTTGACTTAGGTGTTGAGTATTCCCATTTACCCTAAGTCATTGTGAGCACCTTCCTATAATAATTTATGTTTCTAACCAGGGCTAGGGTTAAACTTGGGACAAGTGGACTGACGGTAGTCAGTAAAGACCAATCATGATAATAGAGGAGTGAGGTGAAGGACGTATTCCAAAATGACGAGTATGCCATCTAGGAATAGTGACATACACAATATGTTGTAAAACTTTGGCCAAAGTATCGCAAGCTACTGGTTGCGTTGTCCTATGTCACCAAGTTTAAAGCAACGTGATATCCGATGAATATTAGTAACAAATATTCATATATGTTCTTTAAACAGATCACTCAGTACCCAGTGTAGGGTAGGAAAAACCAAGTATATGAAGTATACAATAAGTATTCAATACTTGAAGTTAACATAAATAGATCGGTAGAAGTTATGAAATGAATAGATCGGTGGATTTGAGTCATTTACATACGCATATGGTTATCTGTTTGAAATTGATTAGCATGAAATGTTTGTTTTGAATAATGCTTTATTTAGAACAGAGAAAACAGATATATCTAAAAAAAAACCCTTGTTTCTAAAGATCACATAACAATTAGGATCAAATTCACCATAATCACCATTAGTAATAATGTACATCAATAAATAATAATATCCACCAAAAGATCCATTATATTATTCCATCAAAACACAATAGTTGAATACATCATAGTTACCATCACAAATTCATGCACAAAATACCTACCAACAACATACTCTATAAAAATCTAGTGTATGATCATGATCCTCTAAACATGTAAATCAATTAATATATATATATAGGGGTGGGACTTTCCCTTCACCACCCATGCACTCTCAAAATAGGTTACATGCTAAGAATAATAGCCATGTGCCACTACAAAATCAACTACTAAGAAGCATGCAAGCTTCACCTAATAATAGATTATCTATAGTTAACTCTAGTTCTAATCCTATTATTAGCTCTCATGCTGCATGTTTCAAACTAAGTTCTTTCCTCTAAAAAAATAGACTCTTTTGACACCAATCCTCTTCTTATCGTGTCACATACTCCAAGTCTATATTTAGCCCCATATACCAAAAATTCACTAAGTCTTCTACCTTTCTATCATGATCCTCACACGCATCTCCTTTCCATGTTTCCATGCACAAAAACCCTGTTCTCAATCACTCATCTCCCATTCATTTCTTCCATGCATCTTCTTCTTCTATCCATTATCATATATCATGTATCACTTCATACTTCAATACTTAGACATTTTTGTGCCCAACATTACCCCACACTAGGTATGTTTTCCATCCTGAAACACTCACTTGATTGACAAAATAATGATAAATAATTCTTCAATAATCAAAGAATGAAAGAATATATGTATGACTTGCACCAAATAATGAAAGAATCCAAAGTATCTTGTGCAAAAAGGAGGGGGAATTCCTTATTCACTAATGCTTCCAATGTTTTCCACCCCTCTAACTCACTACTTTCTTGAGTAAAGGCATCACCTATAATGGAAGGAACCTCTTCAAAATTCAGATCCTCACCCTTAGCCTTCAACATTTCAACCAGAGTCTCAATTGTTTTCCTACATCATAGCCTAGTGCGTCCATCTACATGCGTAACTTGTGGGTAAAGTTCCTTTAACTTATTTTTAATTGAGGCCCTCAATGAATCAATTGCCTCCCATTTTTTCTACTCAACTTCTACCAAGATTCTTTCTTATTTTTCTCTATTTCCTTTGTTCTTGGCCTAGAACTCTTTTAGATATGCCTCATCTTTTTGCAACAAAAAGTAGTCCCACTACATGATCCCTATCTTCACAATTGTCATAGAAAACTTTCTACCATGTGAGTTTTACCTTTACTGATTCAATTAATTCATTATATTGTGTAATGGTGGTTTCAATTTGTTCTTTTTCTTGTTGCTTTTTTATCACACCATACATCTTCTGTAGATTCCAATGCAAGAGGTGGTTGTTGAGTTGTGATTATGTGCATTAAATCTCTAAAAAAATGGAAAGTGGTTTCATACTTGGTTTTACTAGGAGGGGCCAGATCTGGGCATACTAGTAAGATCACATCAGCTATGCATTCTTGCCTTTTTATAATCACACACATCTTCCCTTTTTCCTCCCTTAACTCTTGTTTTAACTGTGTAATAATATTTTCCTTCTCCTTTATCTCTCTTTGTCCCTTTCTCTTATCTCTTTATTCTTCTCATCCAACTCCTCTGCATAACCCTTATTGTTGTTCTTGTCAAAAATTTGGGCACCCACCTCCACCGATAGTTTTTTTAAGTGTGTTACATGCTTGCTCATCTGATAATTTTTGGGAATCAACTATCGGATACATCTCTCTAGAGGTTTCCTTCTCATGGGTATCTAGTAATGAATGGTGCACTCACCTCAAATTTGGCTCCTCGATATGTGACTCAAGCACCCAAGATAACATCTTCCTTGTGTGTGGTAATGCATCCCCCTTATTGAATAATGACTAAAAAATAGTTGATCAAAGGTATCATGCTCTGATACCTAGTGTGTAGAACCTTGTTGGGATCTTCAATGTATTACATTATAGGTCCCTGTGGGATGTACCTTGGTCTCCTATTCTTTCCTCGAAGCACCCTTAGGGAAACCTACAACAAGGTTTGATTCTCCACCCATGATCCCTTCATGTCCTTCACTCATTCCTTCCTCTCCTATTGCTGCCACTTCATGCTCTACTAGGTGTTCTATAATCTCTGTGACCTCTTTTTCCACTTTTTCTCTCTAGCTCAGGTCGGGAGTGCCTAGACCTCATGCATTATTGTCGGCTCCATTTTTTCACCTAAGGCCCGAGTGTCATATGTCCCAATTTCTTCTTCTCTACATCCATCTCCATAACATGTGTGTCCATCCAAAAATATTCTCCTGGCCCTCTTCATCTCGACTCATCCACCATGTACACATGTGGACTCACCTTTCCTCAGTTCTTCATCTCTCTCAGCCTCTTCTTCTTTGAGCTCTCCATCTCCTCAGTTTGAGCTAGGTATTATTTTTTTCTTCTTCACTGGAGATCTTCCTCTTGTAGGCTACCTTCTCACATATGTGCTTGTTTGCTCTACCTCCTCCTTTTGATGTCTTCCCTATGGGTGCACTTGAAACAAGAGTTTATCCTTACTTACTTTCCCCCCCTTCACTTCCACTGATAGAAGGAGTCTCTTTGCTGCCCTCATTTTCTTTGGTTCAACCTTTTTCCATGGAGGGTTCTTTAGGAATACTTACATCATCCTCCATGAAACGCTCCATCAACAAACCAAGGCCTTAGATAAATATATATATCTTTTTTTGTTATCAAGAGGCCACTGTAATGTAACTGGTTTATACAAATGTATGCTTTCTGATACATACTTCTCTTCATAAGCACTTCTTGGGGTAGAAAAGTGTTTGAAGCATCTCATGGTGCTCCTTATCCACTTTTCTTAGATCAAATCTTAATTTTTGTGCCTCCTTAAACCTATTCACAACACTTTGAAAGTACTCTACATTGTAAAAAAAAATGGAGTTTTGCACCATGGAATTTTAGTACCATCAATTAATGTAAACCTCCCAATACAAAATTGTTGATAGATATGCAAACTTGGAAACTCCATCTATAATAATAGTAGGAAACTCAATTGGAATTCTCCACTCTACACCAAATGCATCACACATCCATTTATACCATTTATCCACACGTGTGCCTTGTATGTTGGAGTCATCGAATCACATGTATACTTGGAAAACCATTTTGCAGGGGAGGGATCTTCTTTCAAGGATATTCCCATATCTTGTCTTTGGCCCATCGGGCACCCCAATCTTAGAGAACACTATCACCAATAAGATGTTTCCAAACATAATCTTGTCACCATCATTGCACACAACATCAATGATATCCTCTACTATAAAGGAAGAAATATTATATATAGTTCCTTCTGATATTTTCTTGCATACATGCAACCATATTTTATTCACTTGTGTCCATTTTTTTCCATTCAACTTTGTGAGTAAGTGCATGACCATCCTTATGATAGGATCATTAAGCTTAACAATATCAAACATGTGCCCTCCTTTCTTGTACTCAAACTCCACTACTTCTTCTTCTTTACCTCAACATCATTGGCTAAGTCATCATCAAATGAGACCCCAATGTATTAATCAAACTATATATTTTTTCAATTAATTATATGGTAATGCATCCTTCTACCTATAAAATAGAAATAGTCCTCATGATGTGTGACATCAACCATTGATATAATCTCTTAGGCTTCCCAAAAAGAAAGGAAAGCTCATATAGTTGCAATAGTCCATCCTTCTCAAACCTCTTCCCCTTGTCATCATACATAGGCTTATCATCCGGGGTTCTTTCCTCCATTGGTTGAACAATTTTTTTTCCATGTCATGTGCACATCATCAAATTATTTGATGGTTATAATCACTCATGGCCATGCTCCTAACATGAGATACCCACTCTTTTCCCATAATACTCCATTTGGGTACTACATTTTAAGTACCATTCTTCTGGATGTCTATGGTAGGGGTGGATTTTCTTTTCCCTTTCCCTTCTTCTTTGGTGATGTGGTCACTACTTTCCTTGGTGCCATTTCAGTCATGTAAACTCAAAATTTCACCTTGTGCCTTGCTCTTCCTTAGTATTCTAAGTATCTATCCACTAACCCTTGGTGCAACACTACAATACTTTAGTTCAAACCCTATGTATGTCATGCCCTAATTCTCAAAACCCTAGCTAGAGAAGTCTTGTTTCCTTCCAAATCCACACACACATCAATCTATAGGATTCCCTCTAATGGAACTCTCTCCTCACATGGTTGTGTCCTCCTTCACACTCTGGTTCAAGATTCTTCAACTTCGGCACACCCAATTTTTCACCAAATTGCTCAAGTTTTCCCTAGGTCACACACAAGCACTCACAAATTTGATGCAAGGTAAGGTAAAAATGAGATTACCCCGACACTCTATTTATAGGTTTTCAAATTTTACCCACATTCATTTCTTACCAACTACCTACCACCATATGAACTACATTTAATTCATATTTTCCACTTTTCCCACCTTTTCCATAGTTTCCATCATGCTTTATCATCATGCTTTCATTTTGTGTTCCAGCTGTAACCTTTAGGTGCACACAAACTACTTCCACCACCACAGACCTCCTTTTCATGTGCTCCATGCACCAAAGTACATCAACCTCTGTGCCTTATACCAAGTAGTACCTATCCATGTTGTTGCCTACCTCACATTACACTGTGTGCTTATTCACCATACATGGATTTTCCTTTGGCATTGTCCTTATTATCACCATTCTCCCTATATTCTAGAAACCAACATCACATCATGACACACATGCACGCTCCTTTAACTTAGGCCTTTGTGGCCATCTCTCTCTCTCTTTTGCATGTGCTTTTTCTTATAATCCACCCCACACTAATTATATGTGTGGTCCTCTGTGCATGAAATCACTTAGATAGTAATCAGCTATATTGGTGCACAAGTGTGCTTATTAGAAAAAAACAATGAACGAATTGACAAAAGCATAACAATGATGAAAGGAAACACATATAAAGAAAATGCATTAAAGGGAAATCTAATCTAACTGGAAATATTACCTTATTACAAACACCAAGAAGACTTATTTATAGTAGGGCTTTAGCCTACTCCCATTGAAGTAACCTAGGAAATAAAGTGCCATCCATGCACTATAACTGGCAAGTGCTTGATTCCAATATCTTTGTTACAACAAAAGGGTCCCAACCAATGAAATTTCAACTTTCTAGGGTGGGTGCACAAACTTAGAATCATATAGAAGAACCATTTTCCAACCTCAAATGCCTTGTTTTGAAGATATGTCTATCATGTCATGCTTTCATGTCTTTTTTCTTTTTTTTTTCTTTGACTCCACCAAGAAATAAGCGCATCATTCATCCAACTAACTACATCAATTTTTTTATGTGCTCCTCAACAACTTTTTCATCATCCAATCCTCCTATGCATAATATACAGGGATGACATCATGAATTCTATAGGAAATACAACCTCCATGCCAAACACCAATTGAAATGGTGTGGCTTTATTTAATCTTTTGTAAGTAGTCTATATATGCCCAAAGTACAACAAATACTTTATCATCCCAGTCTTTCCTTCCAACATCACAAATATTTGTCAATGTATGTCCCAAAATCTTGTTGAAAGCCTCAATAGTACCATTTGCCATGTGGGTGATAGGGTGTTGTCTTGTGATGTGCCACCATAAACTCAGCCAATAATATTATGATAGTCTCATTCAAAAAGTGTGTGCCCCTATCACTTGTCAAGCTCAATGGACATCCATACCTATTGATAATATTTTCCCATAGAAATATTTGTTGTAGTTGTCATGCAATCCTTTAGGCATTGCTTCTTCCCACCTTGTAAGATAGTATGTATAAGTTATAATGTAGTGTGTACCAGTCCTGTGTGGGTGGGGAAATAGGACCCACAAAGTCAATCACCCATTTTTCAAAAGGTTCAACACTTGCAATAGGTCTCAAAGGCATCTCATCTCTAGTTCCGGCTTCCCAAGGTGTTGAAAATGATCACATGCCTTGACATACTCTTTAACATCCTTATATAAAGTTTCCCACCATAATCCACCATCAAGAATCTTTGCATGTGGTGGCATCTCTGCATAATGACCTCCTACAATTCCACCATGAGCTTCTTCCATAATTTCCTCATGCTCATGCTCTAACACACACCGAGCAAAAAATTCATCATGACCAAGTTTTTATACAAGTCTCCACTTATCAACTGGTAAGGTGTCACATGTATTGCAAGTTGCTTCTTTTCTAATGTCTTCATTCCCAGGCACTTGTCTAGTGTGCAAAAAGACTACAATATCTTCTAACTCGGTGGGCACATGATTCAATCTAAAGAGTTGTGCATCCAACATTGTGTTCAATGCTCTGTGCATCCTCACTAGAATTGATCCTCGATAAATGATCAGCCCTGAGTTACTTTTTCCTGGTTTGACAACAATTATAAACTTGAAACTCTTGAAATAGTAGTATCCACCTACAAATGTGCCCTTGTAAAATAGGATTTTTACCAAATACTTAAGTGCCATATGATCTATGAAGAAGATAAATGGTGTAGCCAATAAGTATTTCTAAACTTGTGTGTGCGTAAATCATGGAAAAATCTTTATGCTCAGTAGTTGTATAATTTTTTTCAGTGGGTGTCAACTTCTACTTGCAAAAAAAATAGGGTGGTCTATAATTCCTTCACTTGGTTGTGCTAACATGACACCAATCACCATTCTAGAAGCATCAACATGAACATGAAATGATTTTTCCCAAGAAGGAAACATAAAATGGGTAAAAGTAAGTCTTTCCTTCAATGTCTCAAAATGCTAGTTGTTGCACTCGCCCCAATAGAATTTTCCCTTAGATTCAACAGTTCTCCAGGGAGGGAAAAATCTTTGCATACCCTTAATGAATTTCTGTAATAACTTGTATGACCAAGAAATCCATGCACACTTCACTTTGATTGTTAGGTTCTTCCAATCCCAAGATCACATGACCTTGGCTGGATCTACCAACAAGCCTTCTTTACAAATAATATGTCCCAACAAAGTGCCAAAAAGGTGTCACAAAGATACATTTCTTAATATTCAAGGAGATGCTTAACTTCTGCATCTTTCAAACATAAGTCTCAAATTGTCACAATGATCCTTAACCAGACCATACACTATCCAATCATCAAGATACACCTATAAAATTTATGAATGAAGTCTAAAATGCTTGTACAACAATGCATGAAAAAATACAGTGTAGTGCATTCTTTAGTCCAAAGGGCATAACTATATATGCAAAACTTCCCCATTCAGTGGTGAAAGTTTCTTCTCCTGATCTTCTTTTCTATGCACTTGATGATATCCCAAAATCCATCGGTAAAAGAGTAGATCTCATGCCCTACTACTCCTTCTAGGATCTCCTTAGTAAATGGGGTAGGAAAAGGATCAATAACACATGAAGCATTTAATTCTCTGTAGTCCACACAGATCCTTATCCTCCATCCTTTTTAATGCTTATCACCATGGGACTCACCCACTTTGATTCCTCAATGGGCTCAATGATTCCAGATTTCAACATCTTATCAATTTCTTCCTTTACCTTAACATGCATAGATTAGGATTCATCCTATAAGGCCTCTTCCTAATCGAGTGTGCACACCTTCTTTAAGTTTGATTCACATCTCACCTAAAGAAGGGTGTACTCCTTTCAATTCATGATAGCCTCTAGGAAAATAAGTCTAAAAGTTGCGCAGAAGCTCAATAATCTTTGCTACCTCTTTTAGACCAATAATCACCAATAATGGCTTCTTTAGGTTTTGCATCTATCCCAATGTTAACCTTTTTTTTTCATAGGCTCATGATACACATGCATGCCTTATCATCTATTTGTGTCCATTACCTCATGTGTACCTTTGGTGTGGTTAACATCTAGGTTGTTGTCCTCATCCTCTTCACCATCTATCAAGCATACTAGCTTACCCTTTTCTTTTTCTTCCAGGCATGGACCATTTCTTCTTCTTCAGTCTCTTCAAGGTCAAGGTGCACCTCTAAATCCAATCTCAAACATATCTAAAAGTAGTTCCTCAGCCTTTCACGTTATCCCCAAAGTAAGGTGCTTCATAATCTGTAATGCTTCATTGACCAGAGGTTTAGTAGAAAAGTAATCAAAAGTATGAATCATACCTGAGGTCATCTCTCACCAATTAACTATCTCTCATGTCAACTCTTGCATGGACATACCACATGTGTGCACAACCACCGAGGGTTGTGTAGAACTTATGTACCCAAAGTGATGGTGGTAAGGCCTCCTCTTGCCCCTCCATCTAGAGTCTCTCACACTTTTGAAATGTGTGTGAAGTAGAATCCTTCCCATGGTATTCACATATTTGTGAAGGTACATTTCTCCTTAGAAACCTAGTAGAAAAGGTGATTCTCACTTTGCCATTCTAAAAGGTTGTCCCTGTGTGTAGCCCACCAACGTGTTGTTGTCCCATGTAGGGTATAAACCAACATATTTTTTCATCACCAGTATCCTTCCACTGGGATTCCATAGTGTGTAAAAATACATCGGGGTTTCCTTCACCAAGTGTACCGAGGTACCTGGTTATTACTCAAGCACCTAACCATGTGTGGCTTGATCATGTGAGTAATTGTATTCTTAACCTCATGCCCAACTACTTCATATATTCCCATGCACCCTAGTTATCACAAGAAATACTTGTAGTATCACTAATTGAATGAGCATCATCCCATTGTATTACTCCTTCCTTAGATGGCTCAATCACCTCAAGGGTCTCTGATTATACGTGTGTATATCCTATTCAAGTCCTCATCACTTAATGACTCAACATATGGGGAAACCTTTGCATCTATCAATGGGATAATAATGATGCACTCTTTTTTTCTCAAAGCTAATGTACCCCTTATTGAAGCACAAATCATGCATTATTTGCATAACACCAAGGGGCACCCAAGTAATGTTGGGAAACTATCTACCTCTGTGAGTTCCAATACTTCAAAGTCCCAATAAACTTGGCTCCCTGAATCATAATAGTAGCATCCTTTAACACCCCAATAGGATTATCCCTAGTTCTATTTTCCATGTACAACACATTGAAGAAGGCTGCAATGGTGGTCTTCCCATCTGATTCCAAGCATCCAAAGTGAGTACATTAACTTTCCACCTATATCTATAAGAATGTTTCTCAAAAGCCACCCATCAATGACCACATTCAATGTAATCTCCTTGTCATACTCATGATTATGGGGAGGAATATTTGCATGAAGGATCTCCTCTCATGCTCATGTCTGTGCATGTGGTACTTTCTCTCTCAACCACTCTCCTAACATAGGGATTATGTTCTCTGATGCAACATTCTACAAACTTCCTTCAAATCATCTATGTCTTTTATGGAATTTCAACATTCTTAGCTCATTCCAATACATGTGTATCTCCTCTCCTTTAAACTTGAATCTCTCCTTGCAAATTCTGATAACATCCATAGTCTCTAGATAAACTTCTTTATGATGTTCAACATCAGGTACTTTGCATTAATCACTTCTTTCTTCATTATAGGTTTTGTATTTCAGAGAGTCTCATGGTGTGTAGCCTCAACGTGCGTGTGGTAACTAACACAGGTTGTAATTAGAATTCAAGCCCAACCTTCGACATCCATTTATCTCCATCATTGCATATTGTATCTTAATCATAGTTGTGCCCTTATCTTGCTTATGTTTTTTTCTCATATGCTCATACAAGTCAGGGAATTCTTCAAACTTATGTTGTTTTCCACACCAAGAGAAAACCACATTTTGAGGGCACTCACACATTGATAATGGTAAGGAGATCCACAAGTAAAACAAGTTCCTCTAGGAAATCCTCCTCTTCCACCACCATGACCTCAGCCTCTATATCCACCACAGAAGCCTCTATTTTGTTATCCCCATTATTATGCCCTTCATTATGTTGTTCTCCTTGTTCCTTAGATCCACTTACTACACTAGTTTGTGCACACCAGTTTTGATGGCTTCATGTATGTGATCAATCACTTATGTAGTTAATTATATCATGAGTATAAGTTTTACAAATCTTACAATACATGGATACATTCTTATGGATCACACATGTAAAAAAGAGGACATCTACTCGCATCATGGTCCAAATGAAAAATCTCATAGTCCAAAAACATGGCACACACCGAATTGTGAGGGAAGCTATCCTTAGTGTGTCCTTCAACCTCACAATCTGTACACCAAATCCCACTATGCGTCTCATGAGCTGAATTAGTAGAGATATTTTCCAATTATTTTGCCATAGCTACAATATGTGCTTCAAGAAATGGGCTCACTAGTGTCCACACTCCCAATTGCCTCATGCACACAAGCTACCTCCAAAGTGTCACACGGGTCTACAAAATTCTTATGAGATAACACCCTTGAAAGGAGTCAATAACCCACCAAAAAACCATGCATGCATGTTGACTAGGATGTATGTCATAAGATAAATTTGACAAAAAAGTTTTAAAACATGCATCATACTCCCAAATGCTTTTTGATAAGCCCTACTTAATGTCCTTAAGTGTGTTGATACTCTTCTATTCAAACTTAGGATATGGAACTTGGCCAAAAAATAGAATGCAAAGCATCATAATCGACTACATCTGGTGTGGATCATACTTTCTATACCAGTTATATGCGCACGCCCTTGAAGAGTAGTAGCAAAATGACTTGCCTTCCTATCTAGAGTGGTGATTCCCTTAGCATGCCATAGCAACTCACACTTGTGTACATGTTTTGCAGCATCTTCAATACCTCTGTATTCTGGAAAGTGAAGAGACATCTCATAAAACACCTGTTGGGGTTGATGTGGGGGTTTTTGGGGATGTGGGCCTTGTCCTCTAGATCAAACCAGAAACCAGAACCACCAATATTTCCTCCACCACCAAGAACCACCTAATCCACTTGATCCCGAGCCCCCTAACCCACCTAAAACCACCTCCTGCAGTGGGCATTGGACCAGTGGATGTACTTCCTTACATTCCAATAGTGGTACTAAACTGAACTCCAATAGTCTGAGAATTTGTAGTACTTCTAGATGTGTTCCCAAACATTTTGTGCACCCACACTCTAACCTGATGATGCGCCTAGAAAATATTCCTCCAATCGGTCCTCCAAACAACAAAGATGTTGTCACTTGTGATGTCATAGATGTTATTTGATGCACTTCTGTATTCAATGGAAAATGATAACTACTAAAACCATTGGATTACCTACACTCACTTGTTTATCAATAGTTACTTTTGGAACTCAAACACCAAGCAAGGGCTAGGTCACCAGGTGGGATCAGATGCACCCATGGTCCTTAATCTTTCTTCATATCAACATGTCTCTCAAGAAGCTAGAGGGGATTCTCTACTATGCTTTCCTAAGTGGGGGAGATCCTGATGCTCAGCTCCATGTCTTCCACGTGAGCTTCAAATCCTTCATGAGACATCATCCTCCATAACTCCATAGACTCCTCAATATCATGCTTCTTCTTCACCAATTCCCTCTCCCATGCCTCATTATACTTAAGCCACCTTTCTCTCTCTCTTCCTTTTTACCACAAGGTCCACCATCTTTTCACACACACCTTGCCCCCCCCTTGTGGTGGGTTTTTTTAGCTAGCCATAGGAAGGTTCTCTAAGCTCAACACCACCATTAAAATCTTAATTTCCAAAGGAATGATGTGAAGGTAAGATCCTCTCGGTTCACACAAGAATTCAAACTCAATAACTTCTAGACAAGTATACGTAGACACCATGCGTACTCCAAAGTATAATTGCACACAACACCAGCCCACCAATGATCTACAACATGCATCCAAGGTTCATCTACATCATCAAAAAAATCTTGATACTCTTCTACGTCCAAGTCCTTAGTCTTGTAATACCATATTTTCTTTGATGCATACATAGCAAATAACCACTCGTACAACTCTATTGGAAAACAAAAAAATAATGACTCATAAAGCTCATGATAAAGATGTTCTTCAACCCACTTTGCATGCATTGAAATCAGGTCTGGTACTATATCTCTATGTAAACTGATCTTTTCCATCAATCACCCAATCTTCAATGGATGCAAGAGTCAACCGATACACCATCATTATGCAACATCGTGGTAAACTGTTTGAAAAGAGGTCTCGAAAAATGGAACCAAAATGTAGTCTTTTTTTTCTTACTAAAACCCTATACATCTACACATCACTCAGATAGATCTGAGTGCTCACCCAAAGTGCGCAAAGGTACTAGGTCCCTCTTTGTTATAGTCTTACCATGGAGTTAACATGCATGTTCATAATAACCAAATCCCAAAGTGCATAATCCATTTTAACAATCATATCACATGAACTCAAATTGGAAACACACATAATAAAATAAACATATATATCACATAACAATTAGGATCAGATTCACCATATAATCACCAGTAACAAGATACATCAATAACCAATATCCACCATAACGATCCATTATATTATTCATCAAAACACAATAGTTGAATACATCATAGTTATCATCACAAAGTCATGTGCAAAATCATACCAACAACATAACTCATAATAATCCAAATGCACAATGTATCATCATCCATCTAAATAACAATCAATATATATATAGGGGTGGGGACTTTCCTTCCTCCCATGCATATCTATAAAATAGGTTACATCCCTAAGAATAGCCATGCACCACTACAAAAGAAACTAAAGAAGCATGCAAGATTTTGCCTAATAATAGATTATCTATAGTTAACTCTAGTTTGACTTTCTATTGTGATCCTCACACACATCTCTTTCGTGTTCTCGCGCACAAACCCTATCCTACAACGTGCTCATGTTCAATCCCCACATGCTTCCTATGTATTCCTTCCTCTGTGCACACATTCCAATACTTCGTTAATTTATGACACCCAACAATGAGTGGATTTAAGGGATAAAAGAATAACCATTCTCGTTACACAAGGTTTATACATAGAAGAGTTATCAGATGGATCAAACTAAACTAATAGCTAGTAATCAAGTTGATAATTGATTTCTCTAAATAATATTTATTTCACTTATGTGATTGAATATGAATATTACTAATGCTAAAAAAATTACTTCAGTTTTTGGGAAATTAAATTGAGGTGTTACATTTTGGTATTAGAGTTGAAGGTTCCATCTCTTGGAATTAATGGGTTCATTATGCTAATATGAAGTTATTTATGTTTTAACAGAACATAATGGTAAGAAGAAGAATGAAAAATGATGTTGCAACCAGCTCAAAAAATCATGATGGAACAACTAATGAAAAATTGGATGAAATACTCTTAGTTCTCCAAGATACCCATAACTAGATTATTTCCTTAGAGCAGCAGGTTGGGGGTGATAATGAGAATCATGTGGAGGAACATGAGGAGGAACCTAAGGAAGAACATCATCCCAGGCAACAAGATAATGAAAACCAGCAAGATAATAAGAAAGATCACATGACTGTTGAATTGGCTAAAGACATTAAAAGAATTAGTCCACCAAAGTTTGATGGGATTGCACTAGGAGATGGGGTAGAAAAATTGGTTAAGTGAAATGGAAAAGTACTTTGAGGTTAGAGATTTTTCTAAAGAAACCAAGGTTGTGTGGGGAGCATTTCATCTCTCTCATGAAGCTTCCACTTGGTGGGATAATCAAAAATGGAACTAGGAATTGAAACTTCAGCTATAACCTGGGAACAATTCAAAGGATATTTTCATCAACGTTGTTTACCCTAATAGTTTTTTATCGAGAAAATGACAGAATTCTAGAGTTTAACTCAATGGAAATTTTCAAGTAACTGAGTATTGGGAATGTTTCACTAGAATTTTGAAATATGTTCCCCAATATCAAAAAAATGAGAAGTTTCAAATTTAAAAATTCATAATGGGCTTAAATCCTAACATAGGGGTGAAGTGGATGTACATGGACCATTCACTATGGAGACAATATTTGAAAAAACAATAAAATAGGAACATAAACTACGAGAGATTTTTGCTATAAGAGAGGAAAAACGTAAAGCTATAAATAATAAATACTCTCCCTCATTTTCTAGAAAGACATGGAAAAAATATTTGAGAAGAAGGGGAAACTTGAAAGGAAAAATACTCTAGAAAAATCCGCTATGAATAACAAAAAGGAGAGACAAAAATTATGGTTTTCAGAACAAATTTGAAAGGAAGGGACCTATAGGGGTTGTTTTAAATGCAAAGGTGATCATTATGCTAGAAATTATCCCCAGAATAACCAGGAAATAATCAACAATGGAAAAATAATTATGGGAACAAGGAAACATTTCAACAAAGGATGCATGTTGTTATAAGTAATTATGAGGTAGAAAAATAGGCCACTCCCATAGAAGTTAAGGGTAAGTTGTTTGGTAAACCTATTACTATTTTATTTGATACTAGAGCAATTAAATGTTTTGTTTCCTCTAAGTTAGCTTCAATTTTTCTAGAAAATTTGGATACATGGAAAATTTATGGACTGTTAAATATGGTAATAATGTTGTCCACAAAGTTATGCAATGTTTGTTTGAAGCAAATTTAGAATAGCTAGAATTTACTACTAAACTGAACCTTTATGTAGCCCCTTTAGGGACTTATGATGTTGTAATAGGAATGAATTGGTTGTCTCTAACACCAAACATCTATATATTTCCTAAGAAAACAAATAATATGCCTTGATGATCAACAGAAAACAACAATAATACAAGGTATAAAAAGAGATTTTATAGTAAGACAAATCTTTGCTATGTAATTGAAAAAAGATAAAAATAAAGGTTGCATGTTATATGCAGTAAAAATAACATATTCTAGCGATGAAATGAACCAAAAATAGAATATTTCCCTCTTTTAAATGAATTTAAATATGTTTTTCCTGAAGAACTACTAGGTTTACCCCCCAAAAAAGAGTTTGAATTTCGTCACAGATCTCAAAGCAAGAATCAAGCCATTATCAAAAGCACCCTAAAGAATGAATACAAATGAGTTGGTTGAATTGAAAGCTCAACTCATCATGATTTGTTATCTAAAGGATTGATCCTCCCAAGTGTATCATCTTGGGGAGCATTAGTAATATTTGTAAAGAAGAAGGATGGATCTCTAAGATTGTGTATTGACTATCGAATGTTAAACAAAGTAACCATTAAAAAAATATCCCTTGCCTAGAATTGATGATATTTTTTTATCAAATGAGGGGTGCTTCACTTTATTCGAGGATTGATCTACAATTTGGTTACCATTAGTTGAGAGTTAAAGATGAAGACATATATAAAACAACTTTTATAACACATTATGGGCATTATGAGTTCACGATTTTACTATTCGAGAATCACTAATGCACCTATAACCTTTATAGATTTAATGAACAATGAGTTCTAAGAATACTTAGATCAATTTTTGTAAGTATTCATTAATGATATACTCATATATTCAAAGGATATAAAGGAATATGATAAGCATTTAAGAACAGTTTGAATATTTTGAGGAAGCATAATCTAAATGGAAAGTGGTTCAAATGTACTTTTTATCAAAAATAAGTACAATATTTGGGTCACTTAATTAGTAAAGAAGGAATTGCAGTTGATTTGTCTAAGGTAAAGGCTATTATAAAATGGCCATCCCCTAAAGATGTACATGAAGTTAAAAGTTTCATAAGATTGGGTTCTTATTGGAAGTTCATCAAGGACTTCTCTAGAGTGGTAGGTTCAATCAATTCTTTGCAAAGGAAAAACAAGAAATTTGTTTGGGATAGTATGTGTGAAGAATTCTTTAATTCATTAAATCAAAATTTAACTTCAACCACAATTTTAAAGGTTCCTAATCCAAATGAGAATTTACAATTGTAATGGAGAAGATGCTTCAGGAGAAGGATTGGGAGGAGTCCTTATTCAAAATGAACATGTAGTAGCACAAACCATCTAGGTCTGAAATACATCTTTACAAAGCCACATTTAAATGCAAGACAACACATATTGTTAGCATTTCTATCATAGTATGATTTTGATATAAGTTATATAAAGAAAAAAGAGAATCAGGTAGTAGATGCCTTAAGCCATAGGAAACATATATATGTTATTGTAACTTTAAGAACTCGGTTCAAAGATGACATTAGAGAAAAATTCAATCAAATTCTTATTATCAAGTAAATTAAAAGCGCACTAGAAAACAATCCTAGTGACAAGAGGTATGATGGTTTCAAAGTTGAACATGATGGAATTTTGTGTTATTTCAGAGAAGAATATATGTACCCTTAGGGAATGAGTAAAGAACTAAAGTGGTTAAGGAATTTCATGAATGCCTTACTCAAGACATTTGGGGTCAAAAAATTGTTAGCTAACATAAAGAAACAATATTTTTGGAAAGGTACGAAAAAGGATGTTACAAATTATGTAGCTCATTTCCTAGAATGTCAAAGGGTCAAAGCTAACATTTACATCCGAGAGGATTTGTTGTATCTACATAATGTACCACATTATAAATGGAAAGCAATTAGCATGGAATTTTTCATAGAACTACCTGTGTCTAAAAATAAACATGATGTAATTCTCGTTGTGGTAGAGAAGCTCACTAAATTGGCAAACTTTATATCTAGAAATATAAAATATGATTCATCAGTAATGGAAAGAAGATTGGTTAAAAAAATTAGATTGCATGGAATACCATAGTTGATCATATCAGATAGATACCCTAGAATGAATTTTAGATTTTAGCAGATGCTTCATGTGGCCTTGGGAACAAAACCAAATTTTAGTTTATTTTACCACCAGTAAACCGATGGACATATTGAAATGGTAAATTAAGTCCTAAAGGATATGTTAAAGATGTATTACATGGATCAACAATACAAGTGGTAAGTGTTGGGTTGTGGAGATGAATTACTTCACAAAGGCATGTATTTGAGGTTTACTAGTGTACATAGTAATCAACATTGGTTGGCTAACTGAAATCTATCACTTGGGAGAAACTAGCACTAGTCAAGGAACCAACACCGGTTAGCATTAAGGAACCGGTACGGTAAGGGAATTGGAATCGGTCAACATAAGGGAAACGACACCAATTACTTGTACATTTATGTTTTTATTTCAAACACAGGATTTGATCCGATGGTTGATTGTAAAGGTGATCTAAAGGTTGTAAATGCATAGCTAAGGTGCCCTAAGTTTTTCTAAGCTTATATAAGATAGAAAACTAGGGTTAGAACATAAGGATAGAGGAAGAATGTTAATTCTCCTTGGTTGAAGATGAAGAAGAAGAAAAAGAAGAAAAAGGTTGCATGAAGACAAAGCTTCAATGGAGAGAAGTTGGACAGAAGGAAATAACAAGTACATCTAAATGGTGAGAAGAGTGTTATGTCTTCTACTATATTTCCTTTGTATTTTCTTTTCTCAATGTAATGGCTTGCATAGTATTGAAAGCACAAAGTATTTCATCTTGTAGATCCACAAGGTTGTTGAGAGATCTTGTATTATAGATCGATGAGATCATGTTGTATTTTTGGTCCATAGAATTTGTGTATTGTAGCTATTAGGATAGCTTGTGGGCACGAGATAGTATCCAGATATTGTAGAGGAGGTTGTCTTCTTGTTTGACATGCAGTGGTAGATGTAGAGATGGAGGAGATACTTACTTCTTAGTGCATAGTTATGGTTGCACATTAGTAGACCCTTGTGAGAGGTCTTGTTTCCATATTCATAAATATCTTGGTTTCATATTGGGAGATGCATTAGTTCCTAGTATGTGAGATCTAGTGGTGTTTGGAGGCATGATTGTAGTGAAATCATGTAGATCCATTTAGAGATCGAAGGAGACGAGATACTCTTGGAGATATGCATTGTATTCTTGTATTGAAGAGTTGGTTTTTACTATTATTATATTATATATATGAGATCTCTATCTTTGGTGGATGGAGAACACATTGGGTTAACCATGATACATGTTGTGTTATGTTTGTGTACTTTGTTTTGATTTATATTATTCTAGTTTATACTTCCACTACTATAGATTTTGGGAGTTTTTTAGATCATGTGTGCATGATTGGGTTTGTTATTAAATCATAACACTATTCCATAGTTCCAAATTCCTAAAACTAGTATCGAGAAAGGTTTTCTTTAGTATATTGTTAGTGGTTTACTGATAGGTGTATGAGAGAAGGGTTTGTTTTTCTTGATGTGAAAATCGTAGGAAGAGATTTAAATCTCAAGTGGAAGCTAGAAATGTGAGGTTCTTTAGAGAGTATAGTGAGTGATGTTAGTTAGGTGGAAAGTGATATTGGTAGGGTAACCGTGATCGTTCTGAGGGTGATTTTGGTCGGTTATAGGGTGACCATGGTCGGTTACTGGGAAACTTGGTTTTAAATATAAAATCACATATTTGAATAAATTGAGAGATGCATGGAATGTGTCTTGTTTGCTGAGGTGTCCCTTGTTCTTGGAGGTATAAGCATGTTGGTTAGATTGCAGATCCGAGTTATATAGGTATGGTTTTATCTTGGTATTACAGTGCTTGTATGTTTTGGTTGCACATGCATGGTTTGGGATTGTAGATCTAAGTATGAGATAGAGGAGTAGTTATGCATCCTTGGTGTAGTTAGATGCACAGGCTTTTTGATAGAGCAAGTAGTACAGTAACAAAAGTGAGGCTTCCATCAGAGAAGCTTGTTCTTCAGTTGAAGATGTGGTTGAGTATCTTGGTGCTAGTAAGGTGATGTATTTCATCTTGATGTTTTTTTATATTACATGGATTATTGTTATAATGTTTTTGTACGATATTTGGGTGCTTCTTGAAATGATTGGATTAGCATAGCTATCGGCTTTGGTCGGATTAGGCACCTAGTTTTGTGTATTATGCAAATTTTGTGGCATTGCATTTATTCCAGTAGCATTGATGTCTGTCAGGGAACCAATGTTATTCATAGAGGAACTAGTACCAGTCACACAACCAAGGTTGGTCTTTGTGGTAGTGAATCTGTACTAGTTTTTTATAGCATGAGAGGGCATGGATGGTTTAGTGTCCTTTTTGGATGATTGAGTTTCTTACATAGAGTGTACATGGAAGATATGGTTTAGATCACTTTAATGTTTGAATCAAAAAGAGGACGAAGATGGTTTGGTTAGTCCAATGATACTTTGGGTCAAGTATCTCTATATGGTTCATGTTTTACTTATTTCATTTAAGCACTGGTATTATGTTTGGATTGTGTGCACTAGTAAAATTTGCACCATGGATATTTGGTGTGTTTAAATTTTATTTCTGGGATGTGTTGGAATCTTAAGGACAAGGGCATCTAGTCTAAGGATGATTTCCTCAATGAAAATTCATGATTAGACACACACTGCAGTAACAGAGATGTTAGTACACATGGATGAAAATAAGGTGATTCACCTACTTCACAAGAAGTCCAAACTTCTGTGATGTAGAAGTATTATTTGATAAGAAGGGAATAAGGTTTATATTTCTTTCATCTGGTTTTATTTCTCACTGATATATATTAGATATTTTGAGCTTGTTATTAGAGGCAGTGTAGGGAGTTCATGTTGAGTGGGAGCAAGCCATGGTTATTGGCATTACAAGTTGGACACATATGCACGTGCAGAGTGAGAGGAGGATGTTACTATTTAGAGTAGCATGAGGCACAAGTTGTTTTGGAGGAAATTCATGGTTTTAAGGTATTTTTATTTAGTGCATTATGACATCAATTTAGTTTTTATTTTGTGGTGCATGAATATTCTTATGGGATGGAAATTGATGGTTGTTCATTGGGTTAAATGAGAGAGAGAGAGAGAGAGAGAGAGAAATGCTTTGGAATTTGAAGGGTATAAAAATAAAATATATTTGTTATAGGTTACAGTGTGACAATAATGTATATTTACATCTTATTTATGTTGCCCTTGTTTGCTTTCATCTTGGATGGTTTTTGTAGTATGTTTGATGACATTATTTTTGCTGGTATTTTCACTAGTTATTAGGAGCATGGTTAGCATGGTTATTGTTATTTTTGATTTTAGATTCATATTTAGATTTGTATTTAGTCGGTGGAAGACTTGGAGTTCCTAGAAATCTTGGAAATATGGATGGATGTTATGTCTTCTAATATATTCTTTCATCTTATAGATCCACAAGTTGTTTTGAGATCTTGTATTGTAGATCCATGAGATCATGTTGTATTTTGGTCCATAGGATTCTTGTATTATAGCTAGCAGGATAACTTGTGGGTACATGATAGTATCCAAATATTGTAGAGGAGGTTTTATTCTTTTTGCATAGTGGAAGATGCAAAGATGAAGGAGATACTTACTTCTTGGTGTAGAGTAATGGTTGTACATTGGTAGACCCTTGTGAGAGGTCTTGTTTGTAGATTCACAGAGAGCTTGGTTGCACTTGTGGGAGATGCAATTGTTCTGGTATGTGATATATGGTGGTTTTTGGAGGCATGGTTGTAGTGCAATCATGTAGATCATGTTTAGTGATCTGGATGAGAGGAGATACTCTTGGAGAGATTTGTTGTACTCTTGTATTGAAGAGTTGGTTTGTACTCTTCTTATATTATATATATGAGATCTCAATCTTTGGTGGACGTAGCCCACATTGGGTGAACCATGGTACATGATTTATTATGTGTGTGTACTTTTTTTTGATTTAGATTATTCTAGTTTATACTTCCACTGCTGTAGATTTTTGGGAATCGTTTAGATCATGTGTGCATAATTGGGTTTGTTATTGAATCATAACACTATTCTATAGTCTCGAATTCCCATAAGGAAGAATATATTATTCTAATTGAGTTTTCATATAATAATACTTATTACTAATGCTTGAAAATGGATCCTTTTAAAGCCTTGTATGGTAGGAAATGCATAACACCCATCAACTAGGATAGTGTTGAGGATAGGGAAGTTGTGGGACCTAAAATGCTAACTGAAATGGAGAAACAAATGAAACTTATCTGGGAATGGTTAAAGGAAGCAACAGATAGAAAAAAGAGTTATGTTGATCTAAAAAGAATAGAAAGGAAGTTTAATGTAGGAGATAAATTATTTATGAGGGTGAAACCCAAAAAGAGATCCATTAATTTTGGTAAATTTGTCAAATTATCACCTAGATTTGTTGGAGCATTTGAAATTTTGGAAATTATAGGTCTTGTAGCCTATAGGCTATCTCTACCTTCTACATTATATAAAATTCACGATGTATTCCATGTATCCTTATCGAAAAATTATGTTGATGATTTAACAAATGTATTAAATTGGGATTCTAGTGTAGGTACAAGATCCTGAAATCATCACAGTTGAACCTATAAGAATATAGGAAACACACAATTTGTAGCTAAAAATCATGAAGTTTCACAATGCAACGGTCTAATGGGACCAATACTCGAATAAATTCAAGATTGGGAAAATATGGAAGACTTGGAAAACTACTTTTGATGAGGGTCGTCAATCCTCTCCATTAATAATGTCAATCAAAGGTTGGTGTCCGATGGTTGTATACATTAAGAGAAAAATGATCTTTGGAAAAAAACTCCTTTAAACACAATCCAAACTTGCATAAAATAAATCACACATGCAGAAATGTAAAGGAAAACTTGCAGAAATAAAGCTTGCATGAAAGAAATCACATTTGCATAAATGAAATTGTTGAATTAAAAATAAAAGAAAGATAAATAAGACACCTGCAGGTTCACAAAAAAATTGTATGGAAAGAAGGATTACATAACATAAAATCAGAAATCACAACAAAAGAAAAATGACAGAAATAAAGAAATGAACATAACACATTGATCCATCTTCCTTGGAATGAGTGTCCAACTCATTCCTTGGAAGAGGACTTAATTCATACTTTTAATTCAAAATCTATAGAACAATTTCACTCAAAAGATTGATGAGGAAGAACGGATATATTATTCTTGGTAGGGAAAAATTACATATAAGAGTGTGGGATAATACATTTATAATTCATACATCCAACCAACTCCTATTTTTGGAATACAATCTGATCTTATATTTATTCCAATCCTAACAACTAAGATCTCCATCGCCACAAAATATGGAGAGAAATATATTATTGGAGTCGAGTCTTATCTCACTATTTTAGGAAGATTTAATCCCAAATCTTCTCCTTACTTTCAGTCATTCAACTCCTAGATCACAACTTAAAAATTGACTTTAATAGTCATTAAATCCGGCAAGAAAATGTGTTTGATTTGAGACAAATCATGAGGCTCAAAAATAATTACAAAATCCTCCAATGTGGGACACATGTTCTAGCTTGATTTGGTCCACAGAGATGATGAGGCACTTGTGGCATCAAAGTTGTGGCATCAAAGACTTAGTCATGTTAGTTTCAAGTATCTCAAGACACTTTGCCGGTGTAATATGGTACATGGGCTACCAACTCTTTAGAAGGATACAGACAAGTGTCCTCACTACCTAGTAGGAAAATAACATAGAGCTTCATTCCGAGAAAAGTACATATCGAGCTAATAGTAAGCTTGATCTGGTTCATATCGATATTTATGGTCCGATGAAAGCAATTCATTCTATATTTCAGTACTTCATGCTTTGTGTTGACTATTCAAGAAAAATGTGTATTTTTGTCTTCGCAAGAAAAGTGAAGCTTTTAAAACCTTCAAAAAGTTCAAAGTAGATTTTGAGAACGAAACCAATCGCCACATTAGAACTCTCCACCTAGATCGGGGGAGAATTCACCAATAATGAGTTCAAAGACTACCTACAAGCTCATGGGATTCGTCGATAAATGCCTCGTCCACACACACCACACGAGAATGGTGTTGTTGAGAGAAGATATCGTACTATCATGGAAATGGTACGATGCATGATCGATTACTCTGGACTTCCAAAGACATTCTGGGTAGAAGTGGAAAAGACAACAATGCAGTGTATTTGTTGAATAAAGTTCCCACGATTGCTCTTGATGGAGTAAGACCACAAGAAGCATGGTCAAAGTGGAAACCATCTATTACACACCTTAGAATATTTGGGTGCAAAGCCAGTATGCACATACCCAAGCATAATAGAAATAAATTGGACATGAAGTCACAGAAACTCATCCTCATTGGGTATAGTGAAGAGACTTTTGGGTATAGATTGATGGATCTAAAGACCAGAAAATTCTACACTAGTAGAGATGTTGAGTTTTTTGAGAAGAAGGAAGCAGAGTCTCCTTCTACATACTCACTTGATGTAGATTCTTCACCAGTTGTAAAAACTTAAGTTGATGTTCCCAATGATGATGAAAGTGATGATGGGGATGATGTTAATGATTTGATAGAACCACGACCCATGGGAATAGTTCAGTGTATTCCCAAGTGGTGTACTAGCATGTTACGAGATACAAGAATGGATGCTCCACCAGATACATCCACCCCTGGACCATGAGACTCACAGTAAACCAAGAGAAGAAGTTAACTTTTCTTTGATGAGTAGAGTTATTGAGTCTTATGAACCATCTACTGATCTAGGAAGCCCTATAGTCAAAAGCTTGGAAAGATGTTATGGACTCTAAATATCGATCAAGTAATGAAAAATAACACTTGACTGACTTATGTCAATATTCCACCGTGGAAGAAACCCATTGGATGCGAGATGGATATTTAAAATGAAGTACAAAGAATATGGGACAATGGACAAGTATAAAGAAAGACTTGTAGTAAAGGGGTATGCACAAAAAGAAGGCATTGACTACAAGGATACATTTTTACTCCCACGGATAAGATCAAGATGATCAAAGATGATCTTTGCTCTAGTTGCATAGTTTGGTTGGAAATTCCATAAGATGGACGTAAAAAATTCCTTCCTAAACAAATATTTACAAGAAGAAGTCTACATGACTCAACCCGAGGAATATGTAGTACACAGTCAAGAAGCAAAGGTATGCGAGAATCAAGAAATCTCTTTATTCTCAAACAAGCACCCGGGAATGGTACATCAAAATTGATGAGCATCTCGTACAACATGGATTTGTTAGAAATCCATATGATCCCAATCTTTACCTCAAAATTCAAGGGGGGATATTTGTGATTGTCGTTGTCTATTTCAATGATCTAGTCATCACTTTGGTAGTTTAGTGAGGATGATATATGCAAAGAAGAAAGATCTTAATCGATCGTTCGACATGATAGATCTTAGGCTAATGCACTATTGTCTTGGATTGGAAGTATGATAGAAAGATAATCACATTTTTGTTTCTCAGATGAAATATACCAAAACAACACTTGAGAAATTCAGGATGATGGATTACACACCGATTGCAACACCTATGGAGAATAGAATGCGTTATCTCATTCAGATCCATCTCCTGAGGTAAATGCCACTCTCTATTGGCAATTGATTGGGAGTCTCATTTACCTAACCTACACTAGACCAGATATCAGCTTTGTAGTAAGCTATCTATCCAAGTTCATGCAGGAACCCAAAGTGTGTCATTGGAAATCAGCAAGGTGCATCTTGAGATATCTCAAAGGATCAGTGGATCTTGGTCTAGAATACAAGAAGAATGAAAACTTCTTCTTGTTAGGATATTCAGATTCAGATCATGCAGTAATATTGATGACATAAAATCCACTTCAAGATTTGTATTCTTTATGGGATCTGGACCAATATCATGGGGAAGCAAGAAACAACACTTTATTTTGTTCTTCCACGAAGCGAAAGTATCATTCTACAAGAGAAGCTATACGTGAAGATATTTGGCTATGTCACATACTCGAAGGACTTGGAATACCACAGACAAACCCGGACCACCATGTATGTTGACAATGAAGGTGTTATAAAACTTGTTGCAATCAGTTTCTCATGAAAGAACAAAACACATTGAGGTATAGGTTCATTTCATATGCGAGCATGTGTTGAAGCACAATATACAACTTCAGTTTTGTCCAACAACTAAACCAAGAGCATATATCTTCACAAAGTCACTTACACGTGACAAGTTCAAGTTGTTCAGAGAGTTCCTCTCCTCATCCCTTAAGACAATGCAAAATTAAGGGGGGGAATGTTAGGATAATTAATTATGCATTGTATAATTAATTATTTAACTATTGTTATTAATTAATTATTGTTGTATAATGTTATATGGTTTTATTAACCATATTTGTCTTATTATATTCATGGGTATAATTGTTATGTTGTTATAACAATTATGTCATTATTCATTTGTGCTTCCCGAATCTATTCAGGAAGCTATTGTGTTTTAGTTTATTGTTGCATAGTTGTAACTCTATATGTTTTTGTATCCAAACTATCCAATATGTATAAATATAGTAGCTTGCACTATTGTATGAGATTGATTTCACATTAATAAAATATGAGCTTCCATCCCTATTTTTGAAACTACATAGCATTATCAAAAACCTCACAATAGCGGAATAGCCACATCTAGCTACTCCCTATTTTAGTTTTATTTTTATTAGAATAAATTGTTTAGTTTTAATTATTTCTTCATGAGTGTGCTCTGTAGAAGTTATTTTGTTTATTTATTTTATTTAATCTTGAAAAATAAAAAAATCAATAGTTGTTTAATTAGTTTCTTTCAATTTCATTTCTTTTAAAATCTTGTGAGAATACAAACAAATAGAGTAGATGGTTTATTTTGTTTTATTTAATTAATTAGGAATGAATCTAGTTAATTAAAAGATTAAATACATTTGTATTTTATTTAAACTAAGTTTATTTCCATTATTTATTTAAAACTAATTTTAAACGTAGTTTAGGAACCCAAATCAAAACAATGAATCTAGCCATAGGGAATTCACGCTACCTATTCATAGCCCCTATTTACCCCTTTGACCAATTCAGCTATTAGGAATTCACACTACTAATTCTTAGTCCTGAATTTTCCTTTAGTTTTTATCAACATCCATTCAATCTTGCACACTTTGGTTGTCGTGGCATGACCTCGATAAGTTTAGTACATCATGAATCACTTGTCGGTTTACTAGTGTACAATACCATAATTATCATTATCATATGGCATAAATAAAATGTTATAAAACTACCAAACATCATGGTATAAAATTCAATAAATTTGATCCAAATATGCATCATATATATAACATTAATCGACCATGTCTATAATTAATATCAACACTTTTTCATATACATCTCAAAACGGTACATCAAAATCTCCTACACATGTACTAAGTCAACTTATCTCGCATGACTTGTATTTTGTGAAAGGTTTCCTGGGGTACCTCCTAGTGATGAAATATTTCTCACTCCTCTTAAATATGCCTTCAATCTTGGTTATGTCTCAAACCTTTGTAGTCCTCCTACAACTATATGTGTTATTAATCATGGTGGGCCCATCACTAATGGTGTCCCCATTGTGGCTCTCAACTATGATAAACCAAATGGCATCCTATATTGTTTGGTCCTTGATCTCACGAGAATAGGTGTGTGTTGGTGTCAGTAGGAACATTCATCTCATATAAAGTCATGTAATACATTGTTTATGCCTTCCATCTAGAGAAGCCCCATCTTAACTATCAAATCCCCTATGTTCCTAGCCTACGTGAGTTATATCTCACTCCATCCAAAATTAATGTACCTACATTTGCATTGTATCCCACTAAGGCCACGTAAAATATCTCTCGTAGTCAACTATGTGATCGTGTATCCTAAGATTTCATGCCACCTGTGGTAGGTAGTAATCTCAACAATAAGCCATGATACCTCAAATATCATTATGGTGACCTCTACATCTCCCTTCACAGTCCAGCCCTTTGGTGTTAAATCTTACAATCTCTACCTCCTTTGTATTTATATTTGTGGATAAAACACAAATTTATCATTGTAAGGTTGGCATTGTGTCAATTGACCCTACTCCATCTCCCCTAATACTCAACCTTTAAAAACTATTGTCTCCCATCTACACCAAGGTTTGTTCCCCAACACTTGTACCATCACTACATCTCCATCTCTCCCATATCTCTGTCTCCTCTAGTCCTCTCCGGCTTCTTGTCCCTTACTTAGATCACTAATACCGAGGCTACTGTACTATATGTCACATGAAAGGATGCCTCCTATTCCAAACTATATGTGTTTTATTTGTAACACTTACCATCCCTTGATGTGGAATGGTGAGGTATGTAGGCGCTAAATGTCTTATACCATGTTATATACATGGGCATCATCCTAACATCTATGAATCCCATATGCATGTCCTATATAGTGAATGTTACATCTTCTCGGTCAACGATTTTTGTGGTTGCATCTATCATTGGCCCCTAATTGATAATATATCTAATGACATGGAAAAACACATGTGGCACTATCATCACCCCCCAATGTCTATACCTAAACTTCCTCATTAGCTTATCTACACGATACTTTGCTTAACCACAAACTCTTATCAACTCATATTGTAGTACCATGTATGTGTGTTAATTATATGAATGTTTTATTCCATGTCATTTTCACCACATATGATCTCCATATAATGTTCGTAAGGAAAAACTCATCAAAATATCATCTAGTAAAGACACAAATCTCAAATACCTTATCTCCCTATGCCAAATTACATCCACTATATGCTCATGGATCATCATCTTCTAAGGGATCAAATGGTTCACGATGGGCACCTAATTGTTATATGTTCCCACATCAATATATGTAGAAGTTTCATGTGTTCAATACTATTTCTTCCCCTCTAGGTGATAAGGTATTGATCCATATATAGCTTTACAAGGATGTTTGGTCCCCACATGAGTAATTGGTGATCATATACTATGTTTACTATCACCCTAGGAACCTAATTGGAAAGAAGTGCCCATAATTTTAGGAAGAAATATGTCACTAACTAGTCTCATCATTATAAGAGGGTAGTCCTGTCGACATTAAAATGTTCCTCCGTAATTTCTATTTCATTAATGTATGTATTAGGAATAGGATGTTGTTAAGTATAATTAGTAGTGGCATCGATAGAAGATAACGGCGTTGTCGATAAAGGCACAATAAAGTAGAGTACGCTAATAGTCAAAGTCTAATAGGAATGTTGTGGTAAAAGTAAATATTTGTCGTAAGTGGTCCAAAGAATATTAAAATGTATAAGTTGGGGTAAGTAGAGAAGTAGGGTCTACATTATTAGGAGTTAGAAATATTATATTTATAATAAGGACAAGGAGTGATGTCATAAATAGTTTGTGTATTTTATTTGTAGAAAATTCTAAAAAAGTGGAACCCATATGAGATGATAAGATTTATCTTATCTTAGAAGATAAGCCTACACATAAAGGTAAGAGTTTAGGCATGGAATATGATTGGTGGAAGATATTTCCTATCCTATCTTAGAGATAGGGTGGATAAGCCTAAATTTCTATAAATAGAGAAGCCACCCCCTCTCATTTATCATAGAACAAAGTTGTAATAATTATTTTATGAATAAAGGATTCATTGTGAAGGTGTGTTAAGGAATTCATCAAGATGAGTAATTGTGAAGTTTCTCCCATAACTATTGTTGGAAAACAAGTGGAGTTGGTAACACTTAGAGTAATTCATGGGTGATATTGTAACAATTTCATGTTAATAATACATTTTATAGTTGTATTTCAGATTTTTCATCATTCTTTTATGTCATAGTCTGTGGTATTCTTGTGTTATGTTTGTTGTTGTGTTTCCATATTACTACCACCAAACCAAAAGTTGTGCATTACTAAAATAATCATAGCATGAGGAGTTCCCGGTGAAATACTATCGAGTTTCATATTCATGTTGAAAATCCTCTATCATGTCTCGATCATGAATATATTTCAATACCACCCTTGTCTTATAAAATGGAAGGATCATCATGACATCTTACGTGGATCATATTGCTTAGAGGTATTCATGGTATCATAGTAAATGAGGTCCCCATTGATAGGTAGTCGTAAAATCCTATAGAATTCATCCAATGTGGTAGTAATATCCCCTTGTCGAGAGTTGAAAGGTACTCATCTCTCGAGTATCATATCTCATCCATATCAATCAATAGTGTCATGTCAAGAAGAAGTAGTGTCGGCATTAGCGCAATACAATATAAACCTAGATCATCAAAGATGGATTTATCATGTGGTGTCAGTTCTAAATCCATTATGGTGCTCTATAATGGTGTTCATGGAATTATAACACTTTGAAACTCGCCTAAAATCACAATGCAATTCTATACTTAGCTATTTTTTAAAAAAATGAACACAAAGGTATACTAACCCTAACTTCATCGATTCACCACATAAACTCACGAATTCTCGGTCTTAGGAAGTTCACTACATATGATCAAAATTTCATCACTAGGGAAAGTTTTCTACCCTATATAGCGATATTCTTGTTGATGGCGAATCACAGCACCCCTGGGACTCTGCAACTCGATGGGTTGAGACTCTCAGTGCGATTGCATAACATGGAGCTTTTCCCAAGTGTGGGACCTTGCGAAATCAGAAAAGCTCTCCGGATGAAGGCCGGTTCCTATTCCTCTATTCAGATGCACACGTAAAAATGTAGAGGGTTTACTAAAAACCTAATCTAACTTGCCAAGGAGACAGGGTAAGAAAATGCATAAAATAAAACCTAAACTACAAAGGTGATGCACCGAGGAATGAAGAACACCTGTCTTGCCAATAAACACAGACCATTAAAATGCAATGCAAGATCATGCACAGATAGCCAGATTCATAGTGAAAGATCAGTAGGATGTAAATGAACACAGAGAGGGTTGAGAATCATCCACAGACATGCATTAATTTTCTCCAAAGATTGATACAACACACTGCAAAATGCCAAGAGGCAAGGTTGCATTACAGTTTCAAATGGGAGGTTTTAACTCCACAAGTTCACCTGCCAAAGAGAAGAAGGGAGGGGCAAAACAAAAATGTCCAACCTTTTGAAAGAAGCCCCTCCTTACAATTTATAAGAGGAAAAAATGAGGGAGAAGAGAAGAATTCGAAATCTTCCCCAACCACCTCCAAGACTGCACCTAACTCATCTCATTATGGCGGTAGGTAAGAACCCCAACAAACCCAAAAATGGTGAACTGTATTTTGCATTTTTGAAGAACTTGTTCTCACCCAATTAAATATATCCAGTCATAGTTGGGTAGAGGATGCCGAGAGCTTTCTGAAAAGTCCAACCTTGCGTGAATCTGAGCTCCCTGTGAAAATTTATGGCGATCTGAATATTTCCCGCGTCAGGGTCTTCTTACCTGTCGGGTTCGGGGTTCTCCTCTACATTTGCATCGGGTTTGGAGGATGCCTCGACATGTGTTTGATGCTTATGTTTTCCCGACACCCGCTTCCGCCGGTATTTCCAAGATTTCCTTTGTTTCGGGTTCGGAAATCGGACTTGCATGTGCATCGGGTTTGGAAGGTGGCTCGACATGTTTTCGCCCCATGCTTTCCCGACATGTTTTCCCGACTCCAAGACCCGATTGGCCTAGGAAGTGTTTCGGGTTTTCGGAACTCTCAAGCATCGGGACATGCCTTGTGATTTTCATGCTTCATGTCTCATGTTTCCCGAAACCCGAAACCCGAAAATTCCTTTTGTGTCGGGTTTTCTAACCCCTCCGACATGCTTTCTTTTGTGTCGGGTTTTCTAACCCCTCCGACATGCTTTCTTTTGTGTCGGTTTTTCTATATTTACCTGGGGTAGATATATTCAACAATTTGGTGACTCAATGGGATTACCTGCCTGCTAGGTAGAAGATCAGTGGCCTTTTAGCAATCCATTGGGCATGGAGTCATAAGCAATAACCTGAAACCAACCTTATATCTGATCAAAGCCCGATACCGCAACCCTTCTCCGAGAGCACGCCGAACCGTAGGAAAACAACCCGAGAGCAACAAAACTCGTGCCAAAGCACTTAGGGAAACCGAAACCTAACTACAACAAGACAATGTGCATACGCACTTAGAGGAAATGAAATCTAGGCTAATATTTACAAGGGTAAACCTTTTATTTTCAGTAGCAATGTTTAAGATAGATTTCGTTAACCGGAATTAGGAGTTCTTCTCCATCCAATGTAGACAATTAGAAGGCATTTCTATTCTTACATCCCGTGACCATGTAGGGGCCACTCCAAATGGCATCAAACTTGGAATACCTTCCTGGTTTTGCTCGATCTGCATCCCATTTCAGAACTAGGTCCCCTTCCTGGAAGGTCCTTGCTCTTGCTTTCTTATCAAACCATCTTTTTACTAAGGCCTGATCCTTTTCAATCATCAAAACTACATGTTCTCTTATTTCTTCCAATTCCATCAACTCTGCATACCTGGCCTCCATTGGTTTGAACTCAGACAACTCCAACTGCTTCATGAGCTCCAATGCTGGCAATTCTAATGATATAGGCAATATTGCCTCTTTCCCATAGACCAACTTGTAAGGGGAATTACCTGTAGACCTCTTTGGTGTTATTCTGTTAGCCCATAATGCTGATTTTAGCTTGGTATGCCATGTTCTTTGATTTTCATCCAGAGTCCTCCTGATGATTCTTAGCAAATTTTTGTTCGTGGACTCTGCCTGTCCATTACCCTGTGGGTAATAATTTGAAGAGGTGCTCAAATAGATTCCATTCTTGACAGCCCATTCTGTAATCTTGGAACCTATAAATGCCAATGCATTGTCTGATATGATAGTGGCCGGCACACCGAACCTGGTCACTATTCCTTCATAAAAGTCTAGTATGTTAGACTCATTTGCTTCTTTGAGCCCTACGCTTCTGGGTCCACTTGGTGAAATAGTCCGTTCTTTGTGAGAATCCACTTGTGGCCTTGGTTTGACTTTGGGTTGATGACCCAGAATGAATTCCAATCCCCATTGCATAAATGGTTGGTCAACTAAAATTGGGTGTAATGGAAGTGCTCGCTAGTCTTTCTTTGCCCGTGAAGAGTGCACATTTCTTGCACCTTCTTATCCATGTATATAGCGATCCATTGAACACCTTTGTGGGCCAATAATACCCTGCCTTCATTATCTTGAGAGCTGTTACTCGTGGGGTGAAATTTCCTCCAGAATCTCCATCGTGAAAATCTCGTAACACCCTCTCAATTTGACCAGTCCCAATGCACCTCAATAGAACCCCATTGATGTCTTTCTTGAACAGAACACCATCAACAAGCACATATGGAATGGCTTGTAATCTAAAGTATCTCCTCTTTGCTTTGCTCATTTCTGGAGGGCATAGGCCTGCTTGTAGGAAGTGTATCATCTTCTGAGTCCAACAAGGAGCGGCTACATCATCATTTTCTTGTTCTTGACCATCCTGCAATACCAAGGTAGTCTCTTTTTCATCACCTGCTTCAACTTGTTGACTCAAGGCTAGCTGCTCACATAGTCCCTTTCCACGTACTAGTTTGGTGACCTTGATCTCGATGTCATATTCCATGACACGAGTGATCCACCCTGCATGCTTCTCATTCAGATCCTTGTTTAGAAGGAAGTCCTTGACTCCCGCATGAGAGACTAATAACTGGATCTTGTTGTTTGAGACTAGGTGCTTGAATTTCTTTAAGCTCTTGATTACTGCAAGGACATGCTTTTCAATGAAAGAGTACCTAGTTTTGTATTCCTCCAAGCCTTGACTGAAGAAAGCAACTGGTTGTTCTAATCCTTCTTTGTTTTGTTGTACCAAGATTGCAGAAATTGTGTCTCCACCACCAAAGGCATATAACATGAAGTCCTTGGAGAAGTCTGGATTGACGAGAGTCGGAGCTTGAGATATAGCCTCTTTTATTGCCTCAAAACTTTCCTTGCCTTCAGATGTCCACTTAAATGCCATGCTCTTCTTTAACATCAGCGTTATTGGCTTTACGAGAGCTGCAAAGTTTGGAACAAACCTGCATGGACAAAATTGATCCTTCCTAAGAAGCTTTGAAGAGCCTTCTTGTGACTTGGCAATGGCAATGCTTGAATTGCTTCAACTCTTTCTGGGTCAATCATCAATCCCTCCTTTGAAACAATATGGCCTAGAAGTTTTCCTTCGTGAGCCAAGAATATGCATTTTTTGGGATTCAATGATACCCCAAATCTTCTACACCTCTGAAATACTTGCCTCAGATGAAAGAGGTGATCCATTGCATTTTTGGAGAATACAGTGATGTCATCAAGATATATCAGAACTATTTTATTGATCAACCCCTTAAATGCCATATCCATTTCCCTTTGGAAAGTGGCCCCAGCATTTGATAGCCCAAATGGCATCTTCTTGTAGGCATAGGTCCCCCATTTGGTGGTGAAAGCCGTCTTGAACTGGTCATCTTCTTTCACCATCACCTGATTATACCCTGAGTAGCCATCTAGGAGAGAGAATCTCTCTGAACCGGATACTACTTGCAATATTTGTTCCATTGAAGGAAGCGGGTAATGATCTTTGAGAGATGCCCTATTGAGGTCTCGGAAGTCCACACATAACCTGATTTCTCCGCTCTTCTTCCTGACCGGAACCAAGTTTGCAACCCAGCTTGAGTGCTTGATCGGGAATATAATGTTTGCCTCTATTAGCTTGTTTAAGTCTTTCTTCATTAGAGGCTCAATGTGAGGGTTATGTGGTATTTGCTTCACTGATGGGCTTAGCATCCGGATCCAATTCTATGGCATGTTGTGCCAAATTGGATTGAATCCTCTCAAGTCTTCATAGCTCCAAGTGAAGACATCGGAAATTCTTGGCAAAGTCTGTATGAAATCTGATTTCTCCGCTCGGTGGCCACTTTACCAATTTGAAGTGTTTTTCCTTCCCAACTGAATTGGCCTCGAATCTTCTCTCTTGACTCGAATGTTATCCTTTTCCTTACGGAACGGGTCGTTAGGGTTGAAGATAGACTCAACGTTACTAAACCCTCGGGAAGCTTGTTTGTCCGTAGCCTGCACTACTTGATCCCCATACTACTACTCTAGTCTATCCTAATTTCTAGCCGAGAATTCAGCCTCTTCTTGTAAAAATTGACGATGTCGTTGATCGTTCTCAAACACCGCCACTTATGTTATTATCTCGGGATCGGGCCTCACAATCACATGGATATGTGGTTGTGTTTTTTTCCTTCGATGTTGTCAACCACATCAAACGTTGCTCCAACCGCATGAGCCTATCTGCGGCTTCATTTTTCTTCCTAGGTATGGACACGATGTTGAAAGCTTCGAAATCCTCAATGAGGTCCCATACCCTATTCTTGTAGCTCTTCAGCAGGTCGTTCTTTGTAGCATGTTGTCCCCTAACTTGGTTGACGATTAGCTCGCTATCCCCGAACACCTACAAGTTCTTTATGCCCTTTTTCCTGGCCCAATGAAGTCCATGAATCAATGCCTCGTATTCAGCCATGTTGTTTGAACAGGAAAACTGGAAACGAAAAGCTGAAAAATATTTGATGTCTTGTGGTGAAATCAACATTGCACCACCTCCAGCACCTTGTCTGCTTCTCGAACCATCGAAAAATAATTTCCAAACTTTTCTTTCATCCTTTTTTTTCAAATTTGAATGATGTCATGAATGGGTGAATTTTCTTCATGTACACAATACACGCCTAATTCAGATTCTTCAATTTCCTTGTATGGGTCAAATTCATGACTCTTGTTTGCCCATTCATCCAAAGTTAAATCAGGAATTCCCTCGACCTTAGTACCTACTTCTAGATCACTTGAACACTCCTCCTGATCAAAAGCTGAGCAATTTGCATTGATAGGACCTGGTACATGAGGCTCAATATGGAAATTGGCAATTGGTTCTGACCTGATTGTTGCTTTGGCCCCATACCTTGTCCTAAAAATCATGTGTGACCAATCTGTCAGATAAATATCCACCGATTTTTGCAGTGAAGTCTCTTGATAGACACAACACAAAGAGTGGCGGAAGGTCAATCACAGACACATCTTGCAGAACTGTAACATTAGGACATGAATGTAGTGTTAGGCTTAACCCCTTGATGACCCCAACTGTTCCCACTATCGTTCCATCTAGTTGCACTACTCCTTTCAGCACTGGCTCATACTTCAAACCTAGTTGATCCGCTATTTGCTTCAGCATCACTGAACTACTTGCCCCTGAATCTATCATGCAGTTGTGTACCAAGTGGTTTCCAACAATCAACGAAACATAGAATGGTGGAGGCTTCAAATTTTTTTCTTGTTTGGCCCCCATCATGTTGCACTGCATTAGTGAGAACTTTCTCAAAAGCGGACCAATTAGCCATTGCATCTGCATCTCTTGCAATAAATCTCGTTGCCCTGGGATCGCCAAGTGATTCCCACATGGAAATGTTCACATGTGTCTTCTTCATTTGATCGATGATGTTGAAAGGGGATGAATTGTCCTTTTGTTGTCCCTTACTTGGCACAACCTTTTCTGGAGCTTGAACAGGTGCATGTGTTGCTACAACAGGTACCTTAGGCTGATTTTGCACATTTGGAGTTATGTTTGGTCTACTAACCCCTTGTTGTGTAAGAGTGGGTTGAGAAACAACTAGATTAGATGGTTGTCCCTCTTCTATGCTTCTCTTCTTTGACCGTGTGTTGGCAAGCCACGCCTTGAAAAGGTTGTTGGTTAACTCCACAGAAGTCTTCCGTTTGCCAATTGGCCAATGTGGTTTCTGTTGGAGGTCCTTCTTGTTGCATTTCTTGCTGCTGATTCTCTTCCTGGCTTGGTTCTTGAGGAACACCAATGGTTTGCACCATCAAGGCCTGATTTAGTGCACCATTGAAACATTGATCGATTGGAGGTAGATTGCAAGGGTAACACAGTCATATTCATGTGCCATGTTATTTTTGTGTCGAGACCAAGGCTCTTGAGGACGTCATTGCGCATTTGGATCATACGGTCGAAATGGCCTGGTAGCTTGAGGTTGTCCTTGGTTTTGGTTTTGATTTAGCCTGAGGTGGTGGTCTATTTTTTGGTATGGGGCCTACCACTGCATCGTGCTTTGAGGCGATACGGTCTAGCACTTTGAGCTTGTTGTCTTTTGATAGTCACTAGCTCATTTCCAAGGTTCTCTTGTTGTTTCATAACCTCCCTGCAATTCCTTTTAAGTATTTGAAGAAGTCGATGCCTCATTATTGCTTTGATTTCTAGGAGTTGGAATGGGATTCAACTCTAGTGCTTGACTGGTTGTAGGATTTCCCATATCCGGATAGAGAGGCATTGGTGGCCTTGGTGCAAGCTTGCCAGCTTGGATCAAACAGTTCTCTCTGCTTTGATTAGCATTGTGTCATAGGCCCCCAGCGCGTTGTCCCTCCCATTGATTGGATCATCATGGTTATGTCTGAATTTATAGCCTTTAAGAAATAAAGGAATGCACCTTCGACGGTTGGTCTAACAGCTATTGGAATCCTGTCCCATGTCCGTTGGAATCTAAATTTGAAATCTGTCATTTGTTTGTTAGGAGCCCTTTTGATTGTTGTCAATTGTTCCAATAAAGATAAATTGTCCGCCCTCTCCCGAATTGGTTGCAAAGAGCTGAACAAAGTTGGTTCCAATTCGTAATAGACCCCTGCTGCTAGGATCCTAAACCATTGGAAGGCCTTACCTTTGAAAGATGAAGCCAACAACTTGACCGCAACATCCATTTCATTTATTTCATGGATTGCACATGCATTAGCAATATCCTGGATGTGATCAATAGGAGTAGTATGATTTTCTCCTGTAAAATAGGGATATTCTTTTGCCGCAACGCGGAATTTGATTTTGAGCATTTAGGGAAAGTGGGCTACTGCCCGTGAAATTGAAAAAGGGATTCGGTGGTAGATGTGCCATTATGATTGGCCTAAGAACCCTAGTCGATGCGAGAAAAGGTCTACCAGGTGGAGGTGTAGACAAAGTCCTGTTAGGTGGAGATGGTGATCTTTGTGGTCTTCTTCCTCTCCTCCCTCTGCCTAGTGATAGTTGCAAGTGGAAAAATAGCCCCTCTTCTCGAGTATTAGACCTGGTTTGAATTCTTCTCATGTGCCTGGGCAACTTGTGCTGCTACACCGCTGAATTCTATCCCTTCGGAGTCGCCAGATGTGTTAGATAACAAGCTTCTAAAAGGCTAGATTTTGCCAAGTTACACACCAAACTTGACAATATTTGAAAATATCATTTAAACTTTGAAGGACCCAGAGGAGACAATCTTCAATCTGGAATTTGGGCCTTGTGCAAGCGGATCCTCGAAAGGTACAGGCGGAACTCAGGTCATGCAATGCAACTTACAAAACCCGAATTGCCATGTGTCAGAACTTGGGACATGCCCGACACCCCGGAAAACCTGAAATGACTATTGTCGGGAATAGGACCATGCAATGCATCCCCCAAAACCTCGAAATGACTGTTGGGTCTGCTTTGATGTTCTCGGACCTCGAAAACCCGAAACTAAAAACCATGAAATTTTGAAAATCAAAATCTCAAAAAACTAAGGATACCCTTTTGAAGATTACCCTCAGATCTACCAACTGGTGAAATTTTGACTTGTTTTGAGCAAGTTAAGCCCTTGAAAATTGATTTCGGAGTTCAGCCTGGAAGGTGCAAAATCTCAAATTGTAAAAACTACAATTTTTAGTCCAAATTTCATGAAAACTCCTTCAAATCTTGTGGAATGACCTCTTGGTCCCACCGGGCATGCCAAAACTATTGATGGTGAATCACAGCACCCCTGGGACTCGCAACTCGATGGGTTGAGACTCTTAGTGCGATTGCATAACATGGAGCTTTTCCCAAGTGTGGGACCTTGCGAAATCGGAAAAGCTCTCTAGATGAAGGCCGGTTCCTATTCCTCTGTTCAGATGCACACGTAAAATGCAGAGGGTTTACTAAAAACCTAATCTAACTTGCCAAGGAGACAGGGTAAGAAAATGCATAAAATAAAACCTAAACTACAAAGGTGATGCACCGAGGAATGAAGAACACCTGTCTTGCCAATAAACACAGACCATTAAAATGCAATGCAAGATCATGCACTGATAGCGATTCATAGTGAAAGATCAAGAGGATGCAAATGAACACAGAGAGGGTTGAGAATCATCCACAGACATGCATTAATTTTCTCCAAAGATTGATACAACACACTGCAAAATGCCAAGAGGCAAGGTTGCATTACAGTTTCAAATGGGAGGTTTTAACTCCACAAGTTCACCTGCCAAAGAGAAGAAGGGAGGGAAAAACAAAAATTTCCAACCTTTTGAAAGAAGCCCCTCCTTACAATTTATAAGAGGAAAAAATGAGGGAGAAGAGAAGAATTCGAAATCTGCCCCAACCACCTCCAAGACTGCACCTAACTCATCTCATTATGGCGGTAGGTAAGAACCCTAACAAACCCAAAAATGGCGAACTGTATTTTCATTTTTGAAGAACTTGTTCTCACCTAATTAAATATATCTAGTCGTAGTTGGGTAGAGGACTTGAGAGCTTTCCGAAAAGTCCAACCTTGCGTGAATCCGAGCTCCGTGAAAAGTTATGGCGATCCAATATTTCCCACGTCGTGGTCTTTTTTGTCGGGCTCGGGGTTCTCTCTCGCATTTGCATCGGGTTTGGAGGATGCCTCGACATGTTTTTGATGCTTATGTTTTCGACACCCGCTTCCGCCGGTATTTCCAAGATTTCCTTTGTTTGGGTTTAAATCGGACTTGCATGTGCATCGGGTTTGGAAGGTGGCTCGACATGTTTTCGCCCCATGCTTTCCCGACTTGTTTTCCCGACATGTTTTCCCGACTCCAAGACCCGATTGGCCTAGGAAGTGTTTCGGGTTTTCGAACTCTCAAGCATCGGGACATGCCTTGTGATTTTCATGCTTCATGTCTCATGTTTCCCGAAACCCGAAACCCGAAAATTCCTTTTGTGTCGGGTTTTCTGACCCCTCCGACATGCTTTCTTTTGTGTCGGGTTTTCTAACCCCTCCGACATGCTTTCTTTGTGTCGGGTTTTCTATATTTACCTGGGGTAGATATATTCAACATGATTACATGTGTTTCAATTCAATCCCCCATATGGCGCTAAAATATCTATGGAGACGATAAAGTATAGGGTAAACTCGTGAAAGCAAACCTACTTCAATTTTGGTGAACTCACCCACTGCTATTTTTAGGGCATTGAATTCCATTAAATAAACAAATAGAATAAAAATGACAATTAATTACACCACCTACCTTTTTTGTGTCTCAAGGTTTGTCGGTACTCTTAGACTAGCTCTACCCAATCTTTAAATGTTGGTATCAACATTGTTTCTTGCTACAATCTCTCATATCTCTATTTCTTCTATTCATCGTGATAAAAATGAATTATCATACCCTCCCCCTCTATATGTAGTCATCTCCACGATAGTTTTGACTACACCGCAATGGCTTTATTCTGTACCACAATCATTTTCTCCTATTTTTGAGCATTACTACATTATCGCTCGATGGGGCATCTTACATCCACTAATTTTTCCTCCATAAATAAAATTGAATACTTTCTTTGAAATGGATAAGCTCACACGACACCATCTCAAAGAGGGGAAAATATAGACACCTCAAGTATTTTGTGCTAATTTAATCATAAATTACACAAGTGGCACTAATTCCTCTGTCTTCAACCATTAATTAATGACCTTTCGTTAATTAATTAATTTTCTCCTCTTAGATGTTAATTAATGTCATTTTTCTAATTAAATTCTCTTTCGCTTGTTAATTAAAAACCCATTATTAATTAAATAATTCCCTCTCTTTATTATTTAATTAACAACCTTCATTAATTAAATCTCAAACTTAATCATCTCTAAATTCACTAAATTCATTGTCAAATAACTTCTACAAAGCTAATATGCGCATATTAATTAATCCCCAATTGAATAATTAAGCCAACTTTCTCCCCATTTGATTCCCATGGAGTATTAATCCTAATTAATTACTCATAATCCTACTTAACCAATTCTAATCCTACATCTCCATTATCCCACATTCATACAAGTTGCACATTTTTCAAAAAAGAAAGCTATAAAATCAACCATCTACACCATTCCCAACAAACTTACTTCTCATGCTAAACATTTCTATTTGTGGAAACGCTTAAGGAAAAAAGTGAGAAAACCCTCCTTTTGATTGAAGAAAAAAAAAAGAAGATATAAATACGACTCTTTCATTTTGAATGGACCTCTTTCTTCACCATTCTCCCTCCTATAAACAATCAATCATGGTTTGCATTCAGTTTAACAAGGATATCCACAAAAATTCTGAGATTAATCCAAATCTTCATGGGAGAGGTTTAATATAATTTACAAAATCTTGGTATTTTCTATTCTTTGTAGATAATCTTATCCTGATGTTTTTAACATTCTTTAAGTAGTGTGGTCTTGAATGGGGTTTTAGGTGTAAGTTGCATGATTTTATAATATCTAGCATACAATGATTAGGAAATTAATCGTTAAAACTTTTGAGCATATAATTATCGTTGGTAGGCTTAGATTGCTCATATGGAGATTCAATATAAATTACATTAGTATCAATGAGATATTGTATGACATGAATAAGCTTGAAGCATTTATTAGTAAAGTTTCCAATACATGTATGGAAGTCATAATATAAAATAAAATCAAAATATTTACCATGAGGCTTTCTTGTATCAACCTCAATATGTTTTGTAAGATAACGCACGATGGGGATGACAACCATGTGAATTGGCTCTAAGTATAAACTTGTATTTAAAACTTTATAAGTTGAGATATGACATTAATAGTAAATTTAACATCAAAATTGCAATCATAAGGTTTTCTTTTGTAGTTTTTTTGTAAATTTAGATGATGTATTCGTAGCATTAGATGCATACTTAACCTTGTTCAAAGTAAGTAGCTTGGCTTCTTCATTCTTTTAAAGTGTGACATAACTCATTTAAAGATTGGAACTTATCAAGCATGATTGATTCTTATAAAGGAGATAGAATACTTTGAGAAAATGAATATTAAAACTCGTTAGATACAAGTAATTAAGCATAATTTATTAGAATTAGAATAATCTTGAGAACTTTCCCTTGAAAACACTTGAAAGAGGTAGTCCACATACTATTAGAAAAGATAACAACATTATAGTATACACTTGTAATGTTTTCTATGAAAAACAAGTTTGCATATAGAAAAATTATTCACATATACATAATTATTATGAAACATAGTAGAATATACCTTAGATGTATTATCACAGTCATATTGAGAAAATTCATCATGTGTATCAATAATGTGCTCATTTATCCCTATACTCACTAGTGACATGAAAGTCAATTCATTAGTGAAAGAATAAGAGAAAAACACAATAGAATAAGCCTTAAAGTATAGAGGTAGAAATGGAAACCCTAGGAGTTTATAACAATAGGTTTGATTTGGAATTAGGTAACATAGAAAAAGATATGAAAGATATGATCAAAAACCGACTCACCAAATGTTTTAATCTTATATAAAGAATTTGATCAATAAATGATTCACCAAATAATACAATTCTAAATAGATACATAAATTCAAAATAATAACATACACATGTTCAACATTTAAATTAATATCTATTAATTAATGATAAATTTAAAATTAATGATTTTTTTTTTTAAATTAGAACTATTATTATTATAGTTTTTAAAATTTTAGGAAATGTTTTGATGCACATATTTTCAAGAAAATTAATTTCCTATTGTTGATCTAATTTTTTTCCTTTTAAAGTTAATGAATTAGCACTCAAGAAAATCAAATACCTCCAAAATGAGAGGGTTTAAGGTACCTCGAATGCGTGATGAATGAAAGTGGACAGACGAAAGTGAATGACCTCGCTATTAATCCTGATGAACTGCGCATAACAAGTATAACTAGAAAGAAAATTTATTAGATGGTATATGTGGGGGCTTCCCAAAGAATTCAGGCCCAAGAAGTGTTACCTTCATTTCATGGATGCCAACCCCCATTTGATTAAATATAATGAAATAGATGATAGATGGTTGGATATCATACAAAAACCGATAAATAACATAATCTAAGAGTAAAATAAATAGATGGGAAAACACCGATCTAATTTAAATAACTTGAAATGATTTACCTAACTAGGTCAATGGTGACCCCGACTACATAGGGGCAAGTCGATGGCTACTTGAGTAGATGAAGGTGAATGAAAGCTTTAAATGCATATCCGGATGGATATGAATGCAAAGATGATCATTGAAGTCTAAGAAAATTTTCAATAACCCGCAAAAGAATATCTCGATACAAAAACACAGGATACGGAAAACAAAGATTAATATAGATTGGATGTAAAGAAGAACTCGGGTTGATGGGAATCAAGCTCGGTTAGCGGCCATAAATCGGGTACAAACATAACACATTTAGTGCAATAGATAAGAAGAAATGGTATATCTAAGGATTGGAAATAGAAATATAACAGAGGCGGACACGAGAGAGATCTAGAAACAAAAGTGTGCCAACACGGGGGTGGGTCAACGGCGATATGGGTGTAGTAACAACAACCTGGATAATGAAAAAAAAATTGAAGGTAGATAAGTTGAATATGAAACCTAGAAGAAAAATGACCTGGAAGAACAAAGGCTAAGGATGGAATTTTGACGGTGGTTGGACTGCAAGAAGTTAGATTCCAAAGAGAATGTTAGATATCACAAGACTTGAGATGGGGGTGAATTAGTGTAGATTAGAAATTTTACAATAATATCAATCCATAAATGTTTAGTAGAGTGCAGGCATATATCATAAGCATTTAAAAAAACACATACCCAGATAATAAAAACTTTGAACACAAGATTTATAGTGGGAAACCCTTTTGGGAGAAAAACCCACTTTGAAACCAAGGCTTTATTAGGAACACCAATTCTAAAGCATATAAGGTTTCAGTTGAGCACCCACTCCATATTCTTCAAGCACCCACTCAAAGATAACAGAGCACGCACTCAAAAAAATTAGAAAGCACCAACTTACAAGGAGAACCCACCCTATAATCTAAGCACCCAATTGGAAATACAATTTTATTACATAGACATTGATCACTTATAATCAAGATTTCTTACACAATGGATTATGATCACTTTTCTATATTTTCTGTCACTCTCTTCTTCTCATCTGAATCAAAATCTGTGCTCAATCAATCAACCAAACTGATGCTCTTCTTATCCGATATATCTTCAATAGTTCATATATATATATATATATAAACGCATAGAGATTTCTTTTTATATATAATCAATATTATTCATCGCTTATTTTGGTGTGTCATGAACTCTTTCTATCCTATCGATTGTAAATTGGTAAATTAAATGCATACAAATGAGACTCATTTATTCTCTCTATATTTGGTCCGACTTCACCATTTTTCGTACATTTTTATAGGAGTTATTTATAAACCAATACCTAAAATAGATTTCTCATCTTTTTAAGATTTCTAACATGATCAAGATGAGAGAGCCAATTTCTTCTCTGATATTTGATTTCCCTAGAAATCAAGAATTGCATAGAGAATGTAACTATATTTCCACAAATTCAAAGCACATTAAATGTTTGACAGATGTAGCTGGAGATTTCTTAGTTTTTCATGGAGCTCAATTTTTGTACACAACCATAATAACCAAATAATTGATTCCTTATTGATTTCAAAGAAAAAAATCCCATTTGACCATGTACAAGGTGATTTGATTTTTCTTGATCCCTATTTGATCCAAATATGTCCACTTCATGGATTTCATTTGCTTCTGTGACTTTCTCCTTTGCATTGTGGCGATATCCTTTGATCTGTGGCGTTTCTTCTTTGATGGTGGATTTTTCAGTTATATGTGGCTTTCATTTTATTTTCATGGCTTTTGAAATGTTTTGTGGCTTTCCTCCTTTTTCCACTACCTTCTTTAGTATTCCAAGGCTTTATTTCACGTCCATGGAAATTTTCTTTTATCTGCGGCTTTTATAGTTCTCCACGGCTTGCTCTAGTCCTTCACGGCTCTTATCTTTAGTCGTGACTTCCTCTAGACTTTCCTTATGTCCGTGGATTTTCTCTCACATCTGCGGCTTTACCTTTATCACCCACAATTTCATCCTTCTTCTCTACTTCTTCATCCCTTTACTCACTTCTCTCACTAAACCTCTCGTGGCTTCTTCTAGACTTCGGGCGGATATCTCCTCATATCCGCGGCTTTCACAAAAATTGATTAAGCCCCTTATAACTTATCCTTAATCATCTTAAATCCTCTAAGAGTTGACACTACCAATCAACCTTCACATTTCTCTTACCAAGTCTTTCTTTCCATACATGGTTGATCTTTGAGATACCTGCACAACACTTGCACTATCCTTTTTTCCACTTTTTCCATCAATGTAACTTGACATCAATGACAACACATATGACAATGACAAAGGTCCAACAGAGAATAGCGATAATAACATGTGATAGCATAGATAAGAAAAAAATAAAATTAATCCTCCCAAGGCTCCACAAGTGATGAAAATCAAGCTTCAACGGACTCAAGAGGGTTGACACGGCTGAAAGGATGCCATGATTCAAACATTAGTTCGCACAATGCAAGAAATTTCAGGTTGTGTCACGTTTTGGAAGGGAGGTGAAATCATTCTTATAGGGTCAACAACAACCCGATTGGGTCACCGCCAACTATAGGAAATCATTCCTTGGATGGTAAAATCACTTATTTACTTGAGATATGGGGCTTTTAGGGATTGGGATAAGTGTTTTAAAGCATGTATGTAGGTAAGGGTTGTTTAGGGAAGTGTTATGGGTAGATAGGAGATAAAGATGGGTAGGATAAAATATAGAAAAAGTGTAGGGATGTGGATTTAGGTGGTTAGGGATAAAATCATCCCAAAGAAAACCAATTAGAGATAATTAGCTGATTAGGAGAGATGAAATCTAATTAGGGTAATTAGCTAATTCAAAGTTAATTAACAAAAATTAATTAAGAATTAAAGGTGATGGGATAATATATGTCATTTAAATAAATGAAATGAATTAAGGGAGTCTAGCTATGACCATGGTGAAATATGCGCACGTTGGAAATTGAGAGTAGTGATGCCAAATTTTGGTGTCTACATTTTCTCCTTTTTTTTCGATTGGTTTGCGCTAGCAATCCATGAGACAAAAACGATGAGAGATAAAGAGTAGGATGAATACTAATGGAAGGTTTATGATGAGCTCCTCCTTAGATGAGGGATCGATGATGATTTTGAAAGAGGTAGATGGTGAAGGGGTGGGTGGGAGAAGAAAGATGGGTAAAATGATAAGGCAAGGAAAGATGCCCCAAGAAAGAAGGATTTAAACAACAATAGAACCTATGGTGGTGATTTTGATATCATGTTAGTAGGGAAAAAAGGATGGTCTCAATGGAGATGACAAGTAATGCTCTATGGACCAGTGAGTGGGTGAAAATCACTACAAAATGGAGGGAATCCAATGAGAAACCTCTCAAATGGATGTGAGCTGTGAGGACCAATGGGTCAAAGGAAAACATCAAAAATGTGCAACCAAATCAAAATTAATATGAAATACTTCATACATGAGAAATCGAAAGCGAAAGGTATGTGTCCAAAAATATGTGGATGGGAATCATGGTGCCCTAGCAAAGGGCACAAAAATGGCCAAGAAAGGAAAAAATATGAAAAGGTGATGATATAAAATGCCCGAAGGGGGAGTAAATATGGCCATAAAGGTGGACTTTGAGAGCAAAATAGATGAGGCCTTAGCAAAGGACACAAAAGAGGAAGAGGACAAGTGAAAATAAGGGCTACTTAAGGTGAGTCGATGGTGACAACTAAGACCGATCGACGGTGACCAAATGGGGTTGATGGTGACTTAGTTTGGTGGGTATATAATGCCAAATGTCGGCCGACGATGTTCATTTTCACACAAGCAATTAACAATCGATCGAGAGAGAGAGCTAATGAAAGAAGATTGAGAGATGCATGCCATATGAGTAGTCAGGAAATGCAAGAGGGTATGTAGGATGGTGAGTAATGAAACCCACACTTGTATTTTAATATATTTTATGTTTAATTTTTTTATAGAAAAATGGATGATGTCGAGGGTGGTTGGCGGAGACCTAGTAGGTTCGTTATCGACCCATCCCTAAGGTGTGTCAATTGGCCCTTAGACGCGTCGACCTAGACATGATGTATTAAATAGATAAGCAATTTTGATTTTAGATTATGTTTAATTGTGAAAGGAAATGATGTTGTATTGTTTTATTTATTATTGCGAGCTCGAGAAACCTTACATTTGAGAGAACCGAGTCCCAACTCTATAAGAGCATATGAGAGAAGATGTGACCGATGTTGAGTTGGATCACTTAGGAGCTATGGGGTTAGGAGGATTTAGACATTATCAGAGGATCCCATGAGATTTTAGATTGGTGATTTCTTTAGTTAAGAGATGGGATAGGTAGATAGGTACCTTCTGGTTTAGGATGGGTGAGATGACTATCACCTTAGAGGATGTATATCGCATCTTTAGATTACCTATATAGGGGATCGAGATAGTTTCCATCACAAGTGATAGTAGACTTACAAAGTGTTGACACGACTATTTGGAGTTGATGTGCCCCACATTAGATTCTCTTCAGGGGATTTTTCATATGAGATGAGGTATGAGGCTAGGGTACCACGGAGTTGATTGAATTGTTTGGTTATGATGGTTATTTAATATTATGCATTTCCTGAATTAGGAGAGGATCCATGTTTCCATAGGAACTAGCAGAGTAGAGCAGTATATATTTGAGCATCATAAAATGGTTTCATTTGGCATTGCTTTGTTAGCACATGTGTACTATGAGCTAGCCATGTACAGAGTAAGAAAGAGATTAGGATTGGACGTGTAGGCTTCCTACTACACTCTCTAGGGCCTACTAGCATATTGAATTTATCCAGCCACACCAAGGTTACCATGGGTCACAGGGGACCACATAGAGCTTGCGATGGATTTTAAAGATGGATAGTTGATCAAGCCCATAGAGAGAGGGTAGATATGGGTGTAGATTGGTATGTGGATAGGTTTTTAGAGCTTGATGTGGATCAGATCAAATTATGGTCATATCAAGGTTTCCTGCATGGCTTTGGGGTGGATGCAGAGTTTAATGGGTATGTAGAGGACAAGATGGGTGTAGGGAATATGGATAGAGATGATCAAGGTCATTCATTTTGATAGAGTGTGATGATGGTTTAGAGTTGTACAAATGGTTCCTAGGATTCTATCTTATATAAGAGAGAAGAGGTTGATAAGGAGTTGTTAGTTCCTAACATGATAGATATGTTGGATTAGTAAAGTGTCATGGGATGATTATGATGTAGGAGTTGGAGTGGGATTTTCTAATTGGATGATGTAGCTTGGGCAGCTCCAAAGTGGTTCTGGGGAGAGAGGAGATAAGGAGGAGGATGAGATGGAGGTTGAGGTAGAGGCGGCTCCAGGAGGCGATGGAGATGGGGATAAAGGAAAGTTCTGCAGAGATGACACATTTATGTGTGGAGCTAGATCAGATGCATGTGGAGAGAGACACTACCATCAAGTAGAGAGATATAGTGACACATGAGATGGATCGAGTCACTCGTAACATGAATCGGTACCGTAAATAGAGGGAGGCCTATAGGATCCATCTTGGAGATCTTTGATGATCCTAGCTATCGAGGTTGTGGGTGGTATACCAAAAGAATCAAAGGGAGGAGGAGAGATGGAACCTCCCGACATGATTTTGATAGATAGATATAGAGCCTTAGCCACAGAGGCTAAGTATTATGAGGGTATCGTGATCAACAAGTTGTTGAAGACACTTTGATATGGGAGCATCTATAGAGAGGAGAGAGCAACTAGAGCTGGAGCTGGGCCATCGGGGATCACAATGAGTGTGGCTCAAAGCCACATCGAGACAAGGATAGGGTGGAGTGATGAGGCCGATAGAGAGATAGAGCGACTTCCTCTCACGGGGAAAAGAGTTTAGGATTTTTGATGTGTACATTTTACTAATTTTATAGATATCTCTTCTTTGAGAGAGGACCCTTAGAGGTCGATGATGTATTGATACACTTTATTTTTGTGATATATATATGATATATGATTTTTTCGTGGTTTATCATGTGTATATTGTGTGATTTTTATTTGATTCATGATGATGTGATTGGATGTTTTACTTATATTTGATGATGATGGTGAAATTTTTGTTGACATGTTTTATTTGATGATGATGTTTAATGATGATTATGATAATAATATGTTTTATATTGATGATGGTGATGATTACATGTTTACTTTGGATTTGTTTATGATGATGAATATATATGCATGATTGGATGGTTTAATATATATAATGTAGGATGTTTGAAAATAGATGTGATGAATGATGGGTATTGATAAGGGTAGGAAATTTAATGTGATATCATAGATGGGTAGCATAAAGGGGATTTACATAAAGAAAGATATTGTAATAAAACAAAGGAGAGATAAAATAGATGTGGAAAGGTTTAGAATAAAACATAACTTAACTATGGTGACCCATGGGTATGAACAATGTTATGTCATATCAAGGAATACATGAGGAAAATATTCTCCAATCGCATTAGAGGTAAATAAGAAGGGGATCTAGGTAATGCAAGGCACATGAAACCAAGATAGATGTTAGCATAAAACTAACGATAGTTAATTATATCAAAATACCATAAGGAAACATGGATGAAATGGACTCATAAACCTAATGACAACAAAGTGGTTTATGATGCAACTTATATGTGGGAAGAGGGTTCTCCATAAGTGGTGTTCCCTAAATCTATGCCCTAGATCTAGGAAGGGGAAAGAGTAAACTAATCAATGCGGAAAGCCTTGATGCCTAGTACAAAGGAGTATCCATCCTTCGAGGGTATGTTATAATTTATACATATATGAATTCAATGGAAAGGACAATATACAAGATAGCCATCCTTCGAGGGATTAGTTTATTGATTTTGATTTTTTTTTTTTTTTTTATGAACAATTGTCCTTGAGGGAGCAATCTATTTTTGATAACTTTGAATTTTGATAAGAGCATCCATGAATTTTGATTTTAACATTGGGAAGAGCTAGGAATAGCTAGGTAGACCACTTATGAGGGGACAATGAATGTACAAGAGATTCCCTTTCACCCTTTGCATGGTTTCAATAGATAAATAAGAGGGTGATGGATGTAATGATCCCAAAGTCTTCACCAAAATAAAGAACCTATCCATAAGGAAAAATGCTATGGATAGAGTCGTGGTGCCCATATTTAAGGTCATGCCAAGGAAGTAACAATAGACCACATAGTTCCAAATCATTACAATGATAGATGGAAGAGGCTAATAATGGAGGAATTATCTAAGGATATGATTAAGTTCTCACTAGTAGACATACTAACAATAGAATGGTCACAAGTGCAAGGCATTAAGTGATTCCACTTCCGGTTTACCATCAAGGAGGCCAAACAATAGGCTCCTAACCCATACCTATGTGTGATAATGTATGTTCCAATCTAGTTGGGGAAAACTTTCCACATTGGCTCCTTTCTAGAGTAGTAACATTATGATTTTCTTTAAGGATGAGGTCGCCAACATTAAATTCATGATAGGATAGACATGCAAAGATAAAAGCTATGCACTACCTTCGAGGAAGTGAGGAAAATATGCGTCTCTAATGAGATAAAGAGATGGCCAAAAGTGGACTTATGATGAGAAAATGGTTCCCCAAAAGAGGCACAAATATGGCCACAAAGGTGGACTTAGGATGAAAAATATGGTGCCCCAAGAGAGGCACAAATATGGCCACAAATGTGGAATTTTATGAAAATATGGTGCCCCAAAAGAGGCACAAATATGGCCACAAAGGTGGACTTTGATGAAAATATGGTGCCTCTAAAGAGGAACAAATATGGCCACAAAAGTGGACTTTGGATGAGATAAGTTTTAAATAAGATTGGATGAGATGAGTTGAATAAAGATCATAAAATATGTGCAACACCTCAGAAATGAGGAAGTGAGAAATATGTGTCTTAGGAGATAAGAAAATGGCCACAAAAGTGGGCTTAGGATGAAGATATGGTGCCCCTAGAGAGGCACAAATATGGCCACAAAGGTGGAATTTAGCAAGACCATGGTACCCCAAGGGAAGCATAGATATGGCCACAAAGGTGGACTTAGGATGAAAATATGGTGGATAGATAGGTTAGCTAGTGTAAACTGGATAAGATTGGATGAGATGGGTTGGGTAAGATAAAACAATGAATGGGATTAATCTATAAGAAGACAGTTCCTAGAATGAATTCCCCTAGCGTAAAGGGAGATATTAGATGGATAGGGGGATGAATTAATGTGAATAGAATGTTTGAAAGAGGAAGAAAGGATAAATAATAAGGGAGGATGATCCCCCATCGATGGATTTCAAAGGAGATTGGATGGGATCATTAGAAAGAATTTCGATGATTGGGGATCATAGGGATGTTTTGGCAAGGAAAATGGTATCGATAAATAATGGAGGACCCTCTTTAGGAGGAATGATGTGTGGGGGAGTGATGACAATGGAGGATGTGGATGAAGGAGGAGACTTAGAAAATTTGATGGATGGAGATGTGGAAATAGGATTTGGATTGGTTACGAGATAAAATGGTAGATGGAGAAGGACAATCATTGAGAAGGTTGTCTCTCTCAATAAAATCATGGATGATGGATTGAATTTTCTTACAATTCTCAGTGTCGTGACCGGGATATGATGATAAGCACAAATACAATTCGAGTCAAACCACAATGGATTTTTACTATTTGGATCAAAGGCCTTAATAGGTGGAAGCATGATGGTGGAAATTTGGATTAAGTGTTGGAGGACCTCTACATATGATTCAATTGAAGCTTTATGAGGTGCCTTGTCTTTGTAAGATTTCTTTACTTTAGAAGGAGAGGTAGATACTTGAGAATATCTAGATATTTAGGGTGGATTTTAAGGTTTGAATTCATTTTTATGATGGTTGATGTTCTAGAAAAAGAAGTGTTGGATGGTTTTGTCTTAGGTTGATTGATGGGTTGAAATTTTTTGATGAAGGGGTTGGTCCTAGAAGAGATGGATGTGGTCCTAAGATAGATGACATGGCATTGGGTTATTTAGTCTCAGGTGGGGGGATGTCGATTTTCTTGTGAGGACGTGAAAGAGAACATTGAGTAAATGTGCCAAGGGTTCTATATTTTGTTTATGAAGAAGCACCCTTGGGAGGGATGAACACAATCTCAACTAGGGGGTCCAAATTTAGTGTTATGGTTGATATAGGTGGAGGAGTATTCTTTACATAATGAATTCTAAATAAGGTGAAGATTATTTTGATGTGTGAGTGTTTTATTGTGTAGATGAGATGGGAGGATCACTTGAAGTTGTCACAAGTTGAAGTACTTTCCAAAATTCTTCAAATAATGAAATTGATGTGGAAGGAGAAGGTGATGTAGGTGTGGTCACAATATTTGATGTAGTAGGTGCGGGTAAAAAAAGTGTAGAAAGAGGAACTCAGATTGATTCTAAGGATGGTATGATAGGTAAGGGTTAATAGATGTGGGTGGCGTAATGGGTATGATTAAAATTCGGTGGAGTAGATGTGACAAGTGGTGTGGTAGATGAAAGTGTAGGATCAATGTAGGTGTAGATGTGGATATTGGTGGAGAAAGAGCCATTTTAATGATGTGATTGATGAGTTCCATGTGAGATGGGGGTGGTGTAGGTGTAGGAATGGTTGGTTTTGTAGAAGAGGTGTGAATTCCTTTGTGTTTTTCTTTGGTGGGGGTGCTTGTTTCATGAATGTTTCAAGAGGTACCATTGATATGTTTTTAAATTGGGAAGATGTGATTGGTGTGGAAATAGGTATAGATGTGGAAATAGTTGATGTTGGGGATTAAGTGTAGAATATTTGGGTAGAATAGGTGATGGGGCCATGGGAAAATATGTAGGAATGTGTGATGAAGATGTCAAGGTATTCGTAAGTGAATTTTTGATATGGGAGATATAGGGGGAGTTGGGATTGCTGAAGGGATGGCTACAATTGATATGTTTGGGGATACAAGTGATGTAGTGATAGGTGTGTTTGATGTAGATAAAATGGTAGGTATAGTCAAATTCTATGTGGATGTGTTAAAGGTAGGAATAGATGTAGATGTAGGGGAGATATTGAAGAAGTCGTAGGCACAATGTCTAGGGTGGAAGTAGATGACAAAGTGGATGAGATGGGTGAAGATGAAGATATTTAATGTATAGTATTAATTGCATAAGGATTAGATTTGTAAGATGTGGAAGGTGGAGACTGATTTTTGGTGGTGAATTAGTTAAGGGTTGTTTGAAGATGTTAAGGGGTGGAGATTTCATTGGTTGGGGTAATGTGTGATGTTTGGAAGTAGGAATGTAATATGATGGTTGGGATTGGATGGGAACACTTGGTTGTTGAGGTACATGAGGGGTAGAAATGTGAATGTCAATAGGTTACGATTGTTGAATAGGAATGTTAGTGATAATATTGGATGGAGTAGGGATAGTTTTGATATAGGATGATGGGGGTAGAAGAGGACTCATTGATTGAGTGGATGGGTAGAATCGAGAGGTTGTGGGAAATATATGAAATATGAAGTCACGTATGGGGATAGAAGGAGGCCCAAAATTACTCAAATGAGGAGGAGATGGTGGTGTGTGTGGTCTAGAGGGGTTGGGATGATGATATAGAAAGAATGGGTCTCATGATGAGGGACATTGATAATCAAAGGCTAGGTACCCAAGGGCACATATGAGACAACGCCCATAGTAGATGTTGGTTGAGATGAGACGATAAACTTGTTTGAGGCAAATTTTTGTTCCATTTTCTTGTCTAGAAAAATTAACTATGGGAATGTAACAAATATTATACTAACTAGATAAAGAAAGTCAAGCACAACATTTTTTGTTTTAATTTATTAACAAAGTTTGAAAAATAAAGAGGAATGGATAACAAAGGTACGTAGGAAATGGAAATCTAGAGTTGGTTTCAAGTAGTTATGGTTGGGAGTCCTCGATATACCTGAAGGTATGTGAGGCCCAAGTTTGTGCAGGATTTCTAATGCAGCTAGAACACCGCAAAAGCTTCCTGTTGGGTGATGAAATCCCAATCAGTCCACCTGGTAGGAAGATATCTAGATGTGTAGATTGATGTGTGAATTTGGTTGTGTGTGATAGAATGTGAGATGCAACCGATTAACCCCTACTTAAGCTATGTTGTCAAGAAAGGATGCAAAGGGTTCTTTTTAAGCCAAATCTAAATGTGAAATTTTGATGAAGAAAAACACACAGAAAGGAAAATACGATGCAAAAAGGAGAAAATGAGACAAAAAGAAGAATACTTGGAGAACACTTTTCCTTTTATCTGATCTTTAGGAAGATGCAAGCAAAGACAAATCCAAGAAACCAATCACAACACGAATAAGAAAAAAAGAGAAGCCTTTACCTACAGTTTTAGTAGTAGACAAAAGAAACACATAAAATAACAAGAAATTCAAGGAATCACCTAAAAGGGTGGTCCCATCGGGTGAGCTAGAATTTGATCTAATTTTTTTCCTTTTCAAGTTAATGAATTAGTACTAAAGAAAATAAAATAAATCCAAAATGCGAGGGTTTAAGGTACCTTGAATGTGTGATGAATGTAAATGGATGAGCACAAAGTGAATGACCTCGTTGAAAATAAAATGAAACGCAAAACAAGTATAACTAGAAAGAAAATTGATTAGATGGTATATGCGGGGGCTACTGATTTGAAGTCGGTTCCAAGAAGTGTTACCTTCCTTTCACTATGTCAACCCCTGTTTGATAAAAGATAATGAAATAAATGATAGATGGTTGGATATCATGCAAAAAATGATAAATAAAAGAATCTAGGAGTAATGAAATAGATGGAAAAGCATTGATCTAATTTAAATAAATAACTTCAAATGATTTACATGACTAGGTCGACGGTGACCTAGATTGCACTGAGGAAGGTCGACGGCAACCCGAGTAGATGAAGGTGGACACCAAGCTTTGAATATAGATCTGGATGGATCTAAATGCAAATGATGATCATTGAAGTTCGAGAACAACAATAACCTACAAAAGAAGGTATGAGACAGAAAAACATAGGGATAATAGAAAATAGAGATTAAGATAGATTGGATGGAAAGCAAGACTTAGGTCGATAGAGACCAGGCTCGGTTGGCAGTGACTGGGGTACAGACAAAATACATTTAGTGCAACAAAGAAGCAGAAAATAGTAGATCTGAGGATTGGAAATAGAAATAGAATAGAGGAAGAAAAAGAGAGAGATCTGAAAATATAAATTGTGGTAACATAGGCATGGGTTGATGGCAATCAAGGTAAAAGATAGAATGTAAAACCTAGACAGTCTGCAAAATAAATCAAGGTAGATATGTTGAATATGAAACTTGTAAGAAAAAAAAACTAAAGAAAAGGATGAGGATGGAATTTCGACGGTGGATGGACCTATAAGAAGTTAGATTCGAAAGAGAATAGCAATAATAGCATGTGATAACATAGATAAGCACAAAATAAAAGTAAACCTCCCAAGGATCCACAAGTGATGAAAGGAAATCTTCAATAGACTCCAAGAGGGTTGACACAGCTGCAAGGATGCTCAGATTCAAAGATGAGTTTGCATAGTGCAATAAAGCTCGGGTTGTGTCTCATTTTGGAAGGGGGTGAAATCAATCTTATAGGATCGACGATGACCCAGCTAGGTTATTGCCAATTGTGGGAAATTGTTCCTTTGATGGAAAAATCACACATTTACTTGAGATATGAGGCTTTTAGGGATTGGGATAAGTGTTTTAAAGCATATAGGCGGGTAAGGTTTGTTTAGGGAAGTGTCATGGGCAGATAGGAGATAAATATGAGTAGGATAAAATCTAGAAAATGTAGGGATGTGGATTTAGGTGGTTAGGGATAAAATAATCCCAGAGAAATCCAATTAGAGATAATTGGCTAATTAGGAGAGATGAAATTTAATTATGGGTAATTATCTAATTCATGTTAATTAACAATAATTAATTAATAATTAAAGGAGATGGGATAATAGATGGTCATTTAAATAAATGAAATGAATTAAGGGTACCGATACCGAATTTTGGTGTCTATACCTATACAACTAACAATCATACATGAAATGTATGATGTAAATGCCAAAAGGCATCTAGTGAAGAAGTGAGAATGGAAGAAGGGAAATAATGGGAGAGGAAGAGGGGTGTAGAAGAACACAATTGAGGGTGGAGAAGTGCATGGAAAAGGAAAGAGGAATCGAGGATCCAATGTAAAAAAATTGTCTAAGAATTACATGACATGTTTCTCAATCGTAATAAGGATAAAACTCATGAAGCCAATTGAGGGTGGAGAAGTGCATGAGAAAGGAAAGAGGGATCAAGGATCCAATGTGAAAATTTACTATCTAAGAAGTACACAACATGTTTTTCAATTGAAATAAGGATAAAACCCGTGTTGTGGAAGATGTCACATATATGTTCACGAAGTCAAAGGAAAATCTTGAAAATAATTCCATTTACTGTGAGTCCACGAGTCGAGGAAAATATTACTTATTGGAGAAGAAAGAACCATTAATAGAGTTATATGTTACTTTACATAGTGTGTTTGGTATTAGGTTCTAGTGTTTTAAAGTGAAAGAGTTACGACACTTGCCTCATTCTAGGTCTTGTAAGAGGATCCAGATGAGAGCACCACAATCCTATCACCATCAACATCTCTATTTCTGGTTTGTCACATTCTCCATTTAAATTGATAAATGTTGTGTCAAATAATCTCCCTTCCCCATACAAATACCATAGCCAGCACACAAGCCGTAACTTTTGTATTTGCAAGATCAAATCCAATATTGCTTATCTTATGTAGGTAATTTTTGATGCAATTGCACCAAAACTAAAGACATATGAGTATGCACTTTATATTCTCGTGTGACCACACATTCAGGGACCATTTATCCCAAAGTTCCTGCGATTGTGGAGGCTTGAAACCATTGGCGATTACAAGATGTTGTCATAGGAACTTGAGGCTTTCTACTTGTAAACACGCCTTCGGTGTAAAAATATCCCGTTCAAAAAAAAAAAAATTGAAACTAGTAATAGTCAATAAAGTTGTACCACATTACTATCCACACATAGTTAGTGGTCCCCGTTTTTTAAGAAAGACGTTCACGGCAAACAAAGCTTCTTGTAAGTGCCACAAAATATAACATTTAAATTATGGATTTTCTTATGGTCTTGTTGAGATTATAATTGTACTTTAAAGTAGCGCATCAAACAAGAAAACTATTATACAGTGAAAAAATTAAGGAATTTCAAAACATATAAAAATTTACATAGTGTAATAAAGCACTTAATTTCATTGCATGATTAGTGCACATAAATTAAATTCAAAGGACCAAAAAATTGATTCTACAATTTTGACAGGGTAAAATAGAATTATTTCACAAATAAATAAACTATTGCATATCTCCAACAAATACCGCAAAATTTGAAATCTCATTTTCATTCCATCACAAAAATTTTTCTGAAAAAAAAATAGAAGATGAATTTATTGATAATAAATAATAAATTTTCAAGAAAATAGAGAACATGCGGTGATACGAGATAGACGGGAATTATGTGTTAGGTTGTGGAGCTAGATTGCTTCACAGTTAGCATGCAATGGAAAGTGACTGGTAATACAACAACCCGTCATCGGTCAAAGGGGAACGCACGGTCACCCCTGAGCTGTCATCGGTCGACAAGCTGACTTCTGGGCCGAGCAAGTGGGAACCGCGACCCGTCATCGGTCGGCCGATGGATAGACATCGATCAGAGCAAGTGGAACTGGCCACGGTTAGGTCTAACCGGTGCCGGTTACCTATGCGATGTGTTTTATTTTTAGTCACGGGATTTAAATATAGATTTTGTTTAAAGAAAATCTATTGGATGTAATTGCATAGCTAAGGAGCCCTAAGTCTATATATTTATATAAGCATGAAAGTTAGGGTTCAGAAGAAGAGTCAAAAAGAGGGATCGCTTTAGATCCTCGATTCTCTCCTACATCGAGAGAGGATGAAGACGAAGAAGAAGAAGAGAAAAAGGGAACATGTTACATGAAGACAGAGACTCCATGGAGAGGAGCTGGATAGAAGGAAATAGTAGGCTACTATATTTCCTTTGTATATTTATTGTCTCATTGTAATGGCTTACATAGTATGCAAAGCACATATCGTTTCTTCTTGTAGATCCACATGTTGGTGAGATCTTGTATTATAGATCTATGTAGATCTAGTCTTGCATTGTAGATCCATGAGATCATATTGTATTGTTGATCCATGTAGATATAGATATTGTAGAGGTCTCATTTGCAGATTCACAATACAGTGAGAGCTTGGCTACATAGTGGTAGATGCAGGGTAGCTTCGGGTATGTGAGATCTGGTTATGTTTGAGAGGCACGGTTGTAGTGCACTCAGGTAGATCTGGTTAGAGATCTAGAGGAGACACAAGTGGTGGTATGGAGGCACGGTTTAGTGTACTCAGGAAGATCTAGTTGGGGATCTGGGAGGAGGAGATACTCTTGTAGAGATACATGTACTCTTGTGCAGAAGAGTGGGTTTGTAATCTGTTTTATATATATATATATATATATATATATATATATATATATATATATATATATATGATCTCTATCTTTGGTGGACGTAGCCCACATTGGGTGAACCATGGTATATGCTTGTTATGTGTGTGTACTTTTATGTGATTCGGTTTATTCTAGTTTATCCTCCCACCGTCTTGTAGATTTTGTGGGGAATTATTTAGATCATGTGTGCATGATTTTGTTTGTTATTAAATCATAGCACTATTCCGCTGCCCCTAAATCCCAACATTCTTGTGGGTTGTTGTGTTGTCATTTTTAAAGGTCGTGGAACTTTTCTGTTTCACAACCATTGACCTTTGGTGTTGTCTTTATTTTTAGTAGTCCCTATCGTCATTTTTCCGGACCGACATTATTATTATCCTCTTTATCTATAGTTTAAAACATTGGTTAAACGTCGCCCTCGTTCGAATCTATCTCCAAATTATGAAAATTAAAACTCCACAACAAATTATATCAATCAAACACTAAGATGTAATAGTATTTGATGTTGTGGATTTCAACATTTGATTGGTCAGAAACACACTCATTTTATTTAATTTCCGAGCATGAGGAGTCTCACTATGGGATAACCCCTACGAGAAAATGTCTGCTTCTACAAGGGTGGTTTTTTTATGGTCTTCCACATTCCCTAGCAATCATATGAAGCCTAGTGCACATGTAACAAAAATGGATTAAAATGCACGCTTCAACAGAGGCTCACGGAAGGTCGAGGGAGGTCAGCAAACAAATAGTACAAAACAGTAATAGATGTGAATTCCTCATACTAGTGGTAGTAGATACGCACCAATACACATGTCGGGGGAATACAAAATGTTGTAAAATCCCCAGGGATTTCTATTTGAAAACACACCTTTCACTGCAATAAAATCATCAAAAAGGAAACATTTCTCCATAAATCATCATACCTGGCTTTGCAAATACCACCACATACAAAATGTAGCAATCCAACAAAGAAAATAAGTTTCTAATATTTTTAAAACAAAACCATTGTAGCATGCTTTATAATTAACCGAAGTAACAGATAAAATGATGGGAAAACTCAATTCTGCTCATTTTTTATTATTTTCTATCAAGAGAATTATTTTGGTCTTATTTTCTGAATACGAGATGGTTTGGGATTGCAAAGCTACATCAAATCATATATAAAATGTATATTCACCATTGGTATGTTTGTTCAATGTATTCTTGATTTGTGCAGGGATGTGTTGTGTATTAGATTACTGGGCATCGAACATAATATTATTTTGTGATCAAGGAGTTGGGAAGTCCTCACTTCTTGTAAAATTGTAGGAATTATATAATTCCCCAAGAATTCTAATTATGTAATCTTGCTAAAATTTGGATAACCACGTTTTCCTTTGTCTAGATCTTAGCTTTTCTTCTATTTTTGGGGGTTTTAAGAATCACGTTGGTATAAAACTCAGTATTTTGTTGGGTTCATTCCGAAGACTTTTTCTGAACTGTAATTCCCCAAAAAAGGTGAGGAATTATTTGTGAGAATATATATTTCATCAACATTTCAAATATCCAAATTTCCCATCAAAAGGAAAGCTACAGAAGTTGATTCGGATTACAGTGTCAAATAATTAATCATATCAAATGGAGAATTGGATTCTTATGGTGAAAAATGTAGGCTTCAACTTCATTTTCCATTATGGAAATTATCACCAAAGGAAAGGCCCTTCAAAAAGGGCTTTGGAGATATATTCAAGACACATGCTACAAGGAGACATTGCATGAAACTCCTCGTAAATATCTGAAATAATAAACTCTTTTTGTTTGACATTCATATCATCTAGAGAAGTTATCTCTTCTTCCAGCACTATTATGTCCTTGCCAATTGATTCTTGTCCATCTACAAATGATTTAGGGCATAAAAATTTTGTGTCTAGAGGATTTGCCAAGTTACATTTTTCTGCATATTTTAAGATTTTATCCCTATAACATTTTTTCCTATATAAAAAGGAAGGGCTACATTTTGATTTAACAAGTTTAAGATAGTTTTTTCCAATGCTAGTCTTCTCTTTATTTTCTTGCACTTCTTTTAGTTCCTACACTGCATGTTTTCTTTGTTCCAAGTTAGAAGATTTTATTATAAAATTGATGGCAAGATCTTCCTTGGAGACTATCAATTTTTGTTTGAGATGGTTGTGGGTAATCCATGTGTAGTCATATTTTATACCCTTAGACCAATAGTCTAATCCCATACGCATCGGCCTATCACCCGGTGGCGTTGGGCGCTCACCCAAGGCACGCGCGGGCACCGAGTCTCTCCTTTATGTGAGTCTTATGAGAATGCATCATCTTATAACATATATTCAAATGGAAATGAGTAGAAAGAACCATGCCATATTCTAGAACAAGTTGTTATCTTATTGCATCCAGAAAAGAGAAATAACAAAGCATAAGGAAATGGTTCATACAAAAAGGAAATACATAAGTAGTATACTTCCAAACACATAGATGATTTATAACAAAGCATTATAATCATAAATGGTTGGAATGGAAGAATAAAGGAATGAAGAAATGAAGAAATGGGGAAATTAATGAAAGAATGGGGAACTTGTTTACTTCAGAGGAGCTGGAAATCCTTCCTAAATCGCTTCTAACTTTCCCCAAGTGTCGACCTCACTATGAGCTCGCTGTGAGAGGTTCCCTACTAGGGCACTCACTTCTTCAAAAATTAGCTCCTCTCCCTTAGCACTCATTATCTCTACTGATATCCTCCAATTGTTTTCCCAAATCCTCAAGTGCGTCCATCCTCCAGTGATTTGAGGGTATAATTCCTTTAGTCGGTTTTTGATTTATCCCCGCAAGGTCTCAATGGCCTCTGACTTCTTTTCTACTTCAGCTAGGATTTTGTCCCACTTAACCCTGTTCCCCTTGTTCTTTTATTGGAACTCCTTGAGTTCGATTCATGGGTGGAAACCAAGATTCTTTCCACTCTATCCCTATCCATGCAATTATCATAGGCGGCCTCAAGAACTTGCATGGTAACTTTTACATTGGCGAGGATTTTCTTATCCTGAGCAACAATTTCCACAACCTTCATCTTATTTTATTTTTCTTGGCATGCCAATGCTCTCTTCGTGGATTCTAAGGAAACTAGCTACCTCTCCAAAGTGATTATGTGGGTCAATTCCTCTAGGCATTACAAGGATGATCCATAATTTTACACAGGAAGAAGTGTTAAGTCTGGATGCTTTAAGACAATGGCATATGTGATTATCTCTATCTTTTTGTATTCCTCACGTATTCTTTCCTTCTTGTCCTTTGGCTCATGCCTTAATTAAGCGTTGATTAGTTCCTCCTACTTCATATCCTTACTTTTCTCAAGGAGCTCTTCCTCCTTTTTCTCTAGCTCTACCTCTAGGAACTTCACCCTATCATTTCTTTTGAAGATCCTGGCTTCAACCTCAACTGAGAATTTGTTGATCGCATTGTAGATTTACTCATCTGATAAGTTTTGGGCATTTACCAATGATTTTACTCCCTTTGTTTTTTTCACCTTCAACAATTCTCCTTGGCTTACTTCAAATTCGGGCTCATCAATGTGGACTCAAATGCCCATGATAACATTTTCCTTGTTTGAGGGTATGCACCTTCCTCATCAAATGAAGCCATGGTTAAGAGTTGTTTCGTTGGCATGGTGTTGTAGAAGTGCGTGTGTGGCACTTGGAAAGCTTACTTCCTTACACCAAACTAAGATCTCTGATGTCCTTTTTCCCCTCATCCCCTTCTTTTTAACCTCCTCATGTCCCATTTTCTATGCCAAAGGCCCCTCAAGAAAGGTTTCCAAGCTCCTCCAAAACCCATGGTACTAATATCCATGTATATTTTATTTAGCTATTCTTACATTTTAAAACTTTCCCTAATTTCAAGAAGGTTTTGAGCTCCAAAACCCATTTTCCTTTCAGCCTTTGACTTTTTCCTTACTTGGCTTTCCATAATATCTTCCAACTTCCCTCTCATTTCTGTGCATTTTTGGCTTTAGTGACAGGACCACCTCCCAGGCTTGGGCGGTGGTTTAGGACCACCTCCCAGGCTTGGCGGTGGTCCTAGGACCGCCTCCCTGGGTGCACATCGATGGTCTGAATGCTTTTTCTAGAACTCTTCATCATGTGTTTTTGACATGTGATGACTTCACTTAATTTCAACTTTTAGGGTGCGTTTGTGAACCAAATTGCCTAAAAATAGTCTTGTTTGCATGGTATTCCTTCCCTCTTCTATTTTTAAATAGATTTAATTAGTTGGAACTCCTCTTCTTGCCTTGTGCATGAAGTAACCTCCTAGCCTCCATTCCTATATATTCCATGCTTGTATTCAAAAAAGGCCTGAGAATTTTGTGTATCTTGCATTGTTTGCTGCCATAATCTTGCTAGGAATTGCATAGCCAAGCTCAGATCTCTTGTGTTATCTCTCTTCTACTTGCATTGCATCCAGATTGCCTTCAAGCTACCATTGCTCAAGTGCCATCCTCTTGTTGTTGTTCTTTGCATTCCCAATCCTTTGGACTCACATGAACACTCGAGAAAGAAAAGAAAGGAAAAGGCGAGGGGACAAATACTACAACTGGATTTACCTAAGGTTCTGTGAATTCAGGTTGGAGTTGTTATTTGATTTCCTTCATTTTATCAAATTTATCATTGAATTATTATTTCATCATATCAAATAGAGTAGAAATCAATTTCTTTTCATTTGTAAGTAGTTAGTTAATTTCTAAGAGGGTTTGAATCTTTCATAGAACCCCGGTGATGGATCCTCTTCTTCCCATCCCTGTGGATCTGAAGGAGAGAATATCTATAGGAGGTTGTCTACACATCATAGATCATTTGGAAAAGTTCTTGTTTTAAGTTAGTTTAGTTTCAATACACTCAACATAGGTGAATAACCACACCGGGTTATCTTGCTTGTTTAGTTTTAGTGTAGAAGTATTTTAATTATTTAGAATAGAAGCAAATTGTTGTTTGTGATTGTAATATTTCAGTTTTGTGATTTGTTTAGATTAGTTTCCTTTTAGTAGTAGCATAGATTGTTAATTTCATTTAGTTTACATGGACACTTCAAACTAGATCAACACTTAGATCAAGTTAAAACAAACCATAGGGAATTTGCTACCCATTCATAGCCTCTAAATCTCCCTTTCAACTCGGCTACTAGGAGATCACACTACTAGATCTTAGTCATTGATCCTCCTATAGTTAGCCACACACATTCAAACATCGGCTGCTCGGCATGACCTCGGGGGGTCGAGTGCGGTTGAAGATCACGTGTTCATTTTCATCCGTACAAATTGGTGAACCCGACGTGAAGGATTAATTCCTTCTTGTTTCCTTTTCTTTCATTTTTATTACCTCACCTCTCCATTTCTTCCCCTATTTTGGTAGGTATTTTATACTTTCTAAAATATGTCTGGAAGAGAGTTTGGTGGGCCATTTGGCTCTGATAGATATTACACCAATGTGCAACCAACAATCCCCTTCTCTTTCGAGATGGGGTGACAATTACACAAGCAACGTTCAAACCTCCCCTAGTTACACTTCAAACCCCATTAGCTATGTAAGGATGGAGGAGGTTGATCAACCATTAGACATGCAATATGGTCAACCCAATGAAAACATGTTGTTATCACAAATGGAACAGGTTCTTACCATAGAGTCTTGTCAAGACCTCACATTGCCATGCAATCAATAGAGGATGATCTATTTGCATGAATAGCTAATCCTCTTCATCAGATAGATGAGTCTTTGGATAGAATGAAGCTTTAACCTCTAAGATTTTGAATACCTATCCTAAGATTCTTACTTGAGGAAGACAAGAATTATAACATTGAACAATTCATGACAGGGTATCATGAGCCTGCTCAATCAAACCCTACGCCACAGGCACCCCAACAAGGGACTCAATCCTCTCCCAATGATCTCATTTCTACTTTAGTGGGGAGGATTAGAGAACTAGAAAGTGCCCAGACTTCACAACCAACACATGCAGTAGGGCAGAACATGGGGTATCAGTTGACAACAAAGGATACATCCCTTCTAATGAGAAACCAACACAATATCCTATACAACAAGGTTATCTGGTTCATTCAAATCCAGGTGATCTTCTCACAGGGTTAGACACACTAGGGATGGGTCCTCATCCTTCTCAAGCTTATCCTACGCAAGGGATGGTTGGAAGTGCGTTCTTGAATGCCACCACAACAGAAATGTGACGTTCCCTGGTTTTACCATTAGTCCATATCCTAGTACTATCCCACCTTACATGCATATGTATTCAAAAACTCCCCAGATGGACCCATATACCATTCCTGCTCCCTACATGCCATATCAAGGGACCCCATACATTGTTCCGTCAATGCTTATAGTGTGCAGCTTATCAACTCCTCCTCCTCCACCTCCTTATCAAGGATCTTGATGGTGGAATCTTACGCAATGGGTACATACGTTGAGTACTTAAAGGAGCCTCTTGACTTCACCATACGTGGTGTCATGCTTCCACGCCCATTTTTGGATCTTCCAAAATTTAAGGGAGAAGGAGACCCGAATGCTCATATCAAGGCCTACGCTACTGCTATCAAGGAATTGCTTCCTTGGGATGTTGTAGTGGCTAAGATATTTCCAAAGACTCTCGAAGGAATCACATTGGATTGGTATTATATGTATATTGGAAGCTTCTATACATTCCTTAAACAACTTGTTTGAGTTCATCAAAGCATTTGACATGAACAAGTTGTTGCGTATAGGGATTAGGGAGTTCCTGCATATTAGATAGGAGAAAAATGAATCTGCCACCCATTTCATCTAGAGATGGCACCAAGTTCTCTATTCCTCTGCAAGTGCACCCAACATGGACTAGATGGAACTTTGTGATCTTTTCCTTCACTCGCTCAATCGAGAGACTAAGGAAGAGGTCAAAAGTTTCCTTTCGTAGTTATGAGGAAGTTTTGGAAGGTGCGCTTGGATTGACCAAGCCTCTATAGATAGTGGGCATAAGACCTATGGTCCCAATGGGAAATTGGTATCCCCAAATCAAAATAATGCAAATTATCAAAACAATGGTGCCAACAACCAAGGACCTAAAGGTGTGAATCGCAATCATGGTGCTACCCATGAATGGTGCTATTGATCAAGCCAAGAATGTTGGTTTTCCAAAACAACAACAACACTAACAATAACAACAACTCAAGGGAAATCAAAGAGGCCCTAACACTTGTGTCTTCTATCAACACGGTCGATGTAAATCATCCACCACAAAAACAAAATCAAACCCAAGGCCCAAACTAGTATCAAAACTCTGGCAAGGGGCAAGCGAATCATGGTTATAACAACCAATTTCAAAACTACAACCGAGGTTATAATCAACAACAACAAGATGCTTATCAAAGACCAAGAGATTATGACCCTAACCTATATTGTGGTTTCCATAAGGTTTGAGGTCATGATGATAGGACTTTCCATGATTGCAACAAGTTTCTGCAAAGACTTCCCGAAAACCAAAGGCAACTCTTTGTAGACATGTTCCTAGAAAATCCTGAAACAAACTCACAATCTGACTATACAGGACATGTAGCTCCTCAGAATGCTAATGTGAGCATATTTGAGATCCGCTCCCTACACATCCTAAAAATTTCAAGGTGAATTCACAAAACACAAACAAAGGCATTCTATAGGAAACAATGACCATGAAGCCTCAACTTCCAATAACTCTCGGGTTGCTCCTAACCTTGGTTCAAATGATAACACAAATCTTGGGATTAGTTGAGCTAGAGGTTGAGTGTGAAATTAATGCAACAACTCGGATGAAGGAGTATGTTTCACAACCCCTACCCGATCTTTCCTTCCCACAGGATGACGTTCCTACAATCACAAAACCAGTAGGAGCCTATGATTTAATATCAGATTTGAACAAGACCTTTTCTCACATTTCATTTCTAGATTTGCTGAAGAATTCACTGCGCATCATTCTTGCATTGCTCAATGCACTAGGTCTTGGTCATCTAATCCATGTTACGCCACCTCCTAGTGCTCAAATAAATCATATTGACTTTGACATACATCCTCAGGACAGAATGATAGGGATATTGGGTTTGTTTTTTATATAGACAAGATGCCATCGATGCGTTGAAATTTCCCGAAGAGGTGATCTGCCTTATTTTTACAAGTTTGGGTTTATAACAATTGCATTAAGAGAGCCATGATTGATGATGGGGCTGTTGTAAATGTGGTTCCCTTCTCTTTCTTGCAGAAGTTGGGATATGGAGAGACAAATTGTTCCTCTACAAGAAACACGTTACGGGGTATGACAGTCTTAAAGTGACCTCGATTGGAACCATAGTTCTTCCAGTCACACTTGGTCCAAAAACCATCTTGATGGAGTTTTACATTATCGATAGGGAAACAAGTTATAACATGATCCTGGGAGACCTTGGATTCATCGAATGAAGGCTATCCCTCTACCCTATTCAGGAGATTAGATTCCTCCATTTGGGAAGGTCTTCATCACTCAAGGGGATCCTAAGCCCTTTGATATACACTTAGAAAACCTCAAGAAGAAGAAAGGAGTCCATATGGAGTATGAACTTCCTGTGAATCAATTGAACAAACCACCTCCAACAAAAGAGTTAGTCCGGTCACCCCGGACGTTCCAAAGGTTGAAGTCATTGACCCAAAAACATTTGAGGTGGAAAAAATAGATAAGGGTAAATCAATATCTATGGAAATAGTGTCCACTAAAACCACAATGGAAATTATGAAACTCTTAGAGAGTGATGATCGATCTTCCTCCCATTTGAACCACAAGGGGATGGGTAGTCTTCTCGGTTTAGCATCTCTTCCCTCGATGACCTAGGTCTAGGTGTAAACATGATAGAATTAACAAATGAAGAAGGAAATTTGAGATTGAAATGATGCCCATCAAAAACCATCTCGAGGGTTGTTCTATTCTAAACCCCAGTTTCAACCCATGTGCATTTGAAACTAAGTTTTCCATATCCATGGGGCAAGGCCTCATCATTCAACAAGTGTCACAAGTAAGCACAATGCTCTACATAGGAGACAAGGCCAAGCATAGCATAGTCATGCTCACCCACACACCATGTCTCAAGAATGTGACAAAGAGGTGCATGAATGCCTCTTTCAGACAAATGATTTTAATGATTGGACATATACACTTCTGGGAAAGGGTTGTAAGTTTAAACCTAGAATGGTAGGCCCTTGTCAAGAGAGAATGGAAATTTTGAGGATAATGGTTCTCATTGTGTACTTTTAGGGGTGAAGAATTTGATATTCATCAACTTTCTTCACCTTAGACATCATGACATGTAGTTTCACCTGCATTTCCATATGTACATTACTGCATCTGCATTGCATTTTCATCTTCCAGTTCATTTTGTAAAATTTGTGATCAAGGGACTTATTCTTATAGCAAACTCCTAAAAACTTTCTGAAAAACATTGGAAAAACATTCAAATCATATCTCTTCAAATCTTCATGGTATCATCAATTATTTTTGAATCATTTCATTGATCAAATAAGATAAGACAAAGTTTTGAAAGTAACCATACCAAGGCCTGCATACTTGGTTCTACTTATAGTCTCTTTCTAGGTTAGGTGTCTTTGCCTATAGTCTATTCTAGAAGCTTCATGGTGTCACATCTATCCCATAAACATCTCTTTGGAAATAAGAACATTCTAAACATTTTTCCTAAATAAGTAAGTCAAATGCAAATCATAAAAATTTTTTATTTTACACATTTCTTTGCCCTACCAACCTTCGGTGTTGAGCTTGCATCTCTTACTAGTGATGTAGGGTTGGGAAAGGAGAGAAATGCCCTTACTCACCTATGCCTTGTCCATGGTGATGAGCCCATGCTTCCTACTGGTAGCATGGGGCAAGGTGTAGGGGTCTCTTTGATAAACTTGAAAGTTAAACAATTAATTCAAATATTGTGAAATCATAAGTCAAAAACAAAGTGAGTTAGATGTCAAAATTCCAAAAGAGTTTAAAACCTCAAAACCAGATTTTGTCAACCAAGTGGCCATCTACGGATCTAAGTCTAGATAAACTGGAAAGCAATTCACATTCTAAACTATGAAGTAACTTGAGTAGGAGTAAGGTTGTAGTGTCTCAATTTGGTTTTGTCAAATCCTTGTCTTTCTCTCATCATTACCATTCAACAAATTTTCATAACTTGTGCCCTTTTGGCTCTTGGTGTTGAGCCCTCGCATCTTACTAGTTGCGTGGAGTTAGGAGTGGGGAAAGTTCATTCTACTTATCATATCATTTGTCATCACACATTTTTTCCAAAACAATATGAAGTATCAAAAATTGCTTAAAGAAACTAAAGTTCAACATCACATTGTGTTTGCATTATCATATATCAGCATTAAAAAAAAAAAAAAAAAATCATTTGTTATCATTCACATCCATTGCATACATTTTGAAAAGCATAGAAAATCAGAAATTCTAAACATCTAAGAGTACACACGTGAATCAAATCATCAATGTAAGTCAACTCTATGCAAGGAATAACCAAGCCAAAAAGAGATATATGTACATATCATGGTGTGTCATAGTTTTGTACAATTCCATCATCACACACTAGGTGTGGTCAAAACACTCATAATGAGCATGAAATACCCAAAAACATCATATATGCCTCACAAAATGGAGACTAAGCAATAAAGGCACTCTCCTATCCACCTCTTTGAGGCCCCTTATGACCACTCTAGTTACTGAATTTCTTAGGAGTTCTTCTCAAAAGTATTCAAACAACAAAGGGCCAAGCCTAACACAAAATACCATTCCCAAATCCATTCCAATTCAACCATACTCAAAAAAAAAAAATGGTCACGTGGGCCTAGAGCTCAAAAATCACCAAGTCGGTATGCACAAATGAATTTGAAAATGAGTTTGTTTTATATATATATGTTGTTATAACTTGTTTTGAGTGTATGTGTTCACAGGCTAGAGCAGTGTTGGCGTAGGTATATTTCTATATCCCCACATCAGATGGTAAGTCCTCTTGTCATTTTAATTTAGTGTTTATTTTTCAATATTTTATCTATCTGCACTTGAGTCTTCTTTTTCTCTTATAGGTAGTGGGAGTTTGGATGGTGAGATTTTGACACATGGGCATGTAGGTATAGCTTCTAACTCCCCATTTTGGGAATGCCATACTCGGACTCTACGTTTTACGCCTTTTCATGGCTAAGATGCTTCTCTCGAGGGGGCAATATGTATGCACCAAAAACACATGTGCTACATTGTCGGAAAATGGTTACAAAAGTCCCCAATGATGATTCAAAATCCTTTCAAGAAGGTGTTCGAGCTCAAAACCCATTTTGCATGTATATTTGTAGCCTAGACATCCTTACTTAGCCTTTTCCATGCTTTCTTCCAGCTTCCCTCTCATTTTTGTGCATTTTTGGCTTTACATTAGACCGCCTTTTGGCTGGGAGGACCGCCTTAGTGGCAGGAGGACCGCCTCCCAGGCAGGGGCAGGCAGGCGGCGGTCTAGGACCACCTCCTGCCTTGAGGTGGTGGTCTGAACACTTTTTCTAGAACTCTTCATGCGTGTTTTTGACATGTGACACTTCACTTAACTTGACTTTTAGGGTGCATTTGTGAACCAAATTGCCTAAAAATAGTCTTGTTTGCATGGTATTCCTTCCCTCTTCTATTTTTAAATAGATTTAATTGGTTGGAACTCCTCTTCTTGCCTTGTGCATGAAGTAACCTCCTAGCCTCCATTCCTATATATTCCATGCTTGTATTCAAGCAAAAGGGGCTGAGAATTTTGTGTATCTTGCATTGTTTGCTGCCATAATCTTGCTAGGAATTGCATAGCCAAGCTCAAGATCTCTTGTGTTATCTCTCTTCTACTTGCATTGCATCCAGATTGCTTCCAAGCTACCATTGCTCAAGTGCCATCCTCTTGTTGTTGTTCTTTGCATTCCCAATCCTTGGACTCACATGAACACTCGAGAGAAAAAAGGAAAAAGCGAGGGGGAAAACTACATACTATTGGATTTACCTAAGGTTCTTGAATTCAGGTTGGATTTGTTGTTTGATTTTTCTTTTTTATCAAATTTCAATTTGAATTATTAATTTTAATCATATCAAATAGAGTAGAAATCAATTTCTTTTCATTTGTAAGTAATTAGTTAATTTCCAAGAGGGTTTGAATCTTTCATAGCAATCCCCGGTGATGGATCCTCTTCTTCCCATCCTGTGGATCTGAAGGAGAGAATATCTATAGGAGGTTGTCTACACATCATAGATCATTTGGAAAAGTTCTTGTTTTAAGTTAGTTTAGTTTTCATACACTCAACACAGGTGAATAACCACACGGGTTATCTTGCTTGTTTAGTTTTAGTGTAGAAGTATTTTAATTATTTAGAATAGAAACAAATTGTTGTTTGTGATTGTAATATTTCAGTTTTGTGATTTGTTTAGATTAGTTTCCTTTTTAGTAGTAGCATAGATTGTTAATTTCATTCAGTTTACATGGACACTTCAAACTAGTTTAACACTTAGATCCTTTCTCATGCAGCTCAATTTGCTGCTATTATGTGCATCATCTACAACTTGTGGAGTTAAATCCCACAGGACCCTAGCTTCGGTGGTGAGAGACCCATCCCTAGCTAGTAAGGAATTCTTCGGTAGTGAGAGATCTACCCTAGTCTGTCATTTTGGAGCGCTTTTCGGGGTTTGTGTGGAGAGACAATAATAGAGGTTTCAGAGGAAGGATCTCGAGGGTTTGGGGGCATTTGGGGAAGATAAGCAGAGGGGCTCTAGATCAGATTCATGACAGCCATTTGGGCTAGGTGTGGCAGCTTGTTGAAGGCGCCTCCATCATTTTCTGACCCCATTCCAAGTGAGGTGACTTGCAACCTTTATTTGGGGGTTTTCCAATCAACTTTTTCAGATCTGAAGGTGGAACTATTACTGCCTATATCTGTTAATGTTATTTCCAAAGACCCTTATTACTGCTCTTGTATTTAGAGGGTTACGAACCTCGGTAGTTTTCCCATTGTCTAGGGCATGCTGTGCTTTTTCTGGCAGTAGTTTAATCTCTGTAAAAGTCCAAAAATAGTTTCCTTATGTCCTTTATAATAATATCAAGCTCTATTTAAATTTTCAAGTATTTTGGGTGGACATTTTGGCAAATATTAAGTTTCTTTAGTTCGCTGCCCCAACTGTAAAAATATGGTAAAATTAGTATTTTATGTGGCTGCAAGTTTCCAATATTTTGTGCATTTTTAAGTGGTATCCCATTAGGGATATTTCAGTGGTATCGAATTGTTATTCCTCCAACTGTGTGGGTTAAATATGGTAGTTTGGAAAGATCTCAATGTGGGTTTTATGAAGGAAATGTTCACCAACATGGTGAAACAACAAGAAGCCACTAACCTTTATTTGAGCTAGCTCACTCAGAATGTGAATCAAAGCAGATCTAGGGACAATAAGGAACATGGTGAGAACAGTGATAAAGGGCGGCCAATAGAGGTGATTGATGAGGATTCTTGTTGGAGGAAATACCAATCTTTGAGTAAGGGTTTCAGAGATAATATGTCATTTCCAGATTATTACATGATGAAGATTGGTAGCAAGCCCAAGCGAGATCATCATATGTTGGTACCTAAATTACAAAAGAACTCATTTGAAGAAGAAGAAGCTTCTAGAGAAAAAGGTATGATTTCCATTGAGAAAAATAATTGCATTAGTGAAACTCTACTTGTTAGAGAAATTATTCTAGCTCAAGAGAAGAAATTTGTATATGCAAGCAAGGAGGATGTAATGGAAACTCTAAAATGGTGTGAGGAATGGAATAACAGAGCTAGAGCTGCTAGATTGATAGCCGCCCAAGCAAGACAACACCTACAAGAGTTCAAGGGAAAGATGTGGGCAAATGATGCAAGGCAGTCTACACCCATGAAAAAATTTTGTATAGAGCAACTTGCACATGAGGAGGAGCCTCACATGGACACTTGTGTGGAATTGCACGTTGTTGCAATTTCCAAACTAACAACTCATGATAAGCTGATTTATGAAGAATTTCAGCCCATTGTAGACCAGAATGCTCAGGATTTGTGGCAGAAAGGTCGAGTCATTTTGGAGACCAAGCTTCACGAGGATACTCCAAGGGATGGTGTTTTGGAGGTTTCTAAATCAGCAATAGAAGGTGAACCTTTTGATGATATTATTTATAAGGAGGTTAGTAGTAGCCCAAATTTATTTCATCATCTTCATCCTATATCATTACAATAGTTTTATCATGATGGTATTCAGCCTATTGACGGTAAGAATGCTAAGAATTTGGTGCATCAAAGTCAAGTCATCATGAAGACAAAGAGTGATAATCTTCTTTATGAGGAGATACAAGAGAAGCAAAGATGGTAGACCTTACATGATACAAGGGTTCATGGGCATTATAAGGTATGGGATCCTGGTAATATGTTGTAATTGTCCAAAACTATCAATTCTGATTTTGAAAACTTTGTGCATGATTTCTTCATTGGAGACTCCGGTGCAAGAAGGGAGAGTAACTCTCAAGGTACTAGCATTGGTTTTTAGTTGCTAAAAAGGGTAAGAGAATATTTTTTAATCATCTTCATCTGTTGGATTGTGTATAACAACAGTCATAAAGAGAGGAGAAAATGCTTTATTAATAGAGCCCATGACTGATTTTTATACCAGCTACATGGTGGAACCCTTGGAAGGGTTAGTGGGGGCATTTGGTCCTCAAAGTGCTCAAAGAATCAAGGTGCAATTTGTTGTTAAAAAAGAAGAGTGGAATTCAAGGTGCATTCATGACTTTAGCATCCTAAGGTATGAGAATGGTTACCATTTTCCTAGCTTGTTGAGTTCTCCTATGTTGTTGCCATGTCTCTATTATTTGGGACAACATTTATATGCTTGGATGATTGGGGAAGACTATTTCATAATCACGTCTCAAGGTATGCTAGATGGGATAAACACATCCTCCATTCACATTGCTCTTGATTCAGCTAATAAGCATATGTTGGAAAAGAAAACAATGTAGGAGCCCATGATAGTGAAAGGACATGAGGTATGTGGTATATTTATTGTGGTTGAATTTTCTAGAGGTAAGACTATTTTTGGGATGCAATGGTTGCATGATGTTAAGGAAGACGATGATGCATGTGTTGAAAAATCAAAGGAGAATGAAGATGTTGATCCTATATCAGAAATTCTGAGTTGTAAAGGTATGATGAGCAGCCCCAATTATGCTATTTCAGATGTGTTGTCTTCTCTCATGACGAGAATCAATGGGTACAACAAGAGGTATGAAGTTCCTTATGATAAATTTTATGGATGCATGAGTTCTAATGTTGATTTCCCTTTCTCTTGCATTTATGATGAAATGAAAATATGGGGAAAGAGAATAAAGTATGATGAGGGAGCAGCCATGTGTATTCCCAACATAGAAGGGATTGATGAGTTATGTCCATGGAAAGACATGTCTTGCACTAAGAAGGTAACTCATTTGTTTATTGTCATTAAGAGATGTGAAGTACTTGAATGTGTTTGTACATTTGGGTTATTTGAAGTTGGAATCATTCATTGGACATATTGGCTTCCATCTTTTGGGAAATTTGCATTCATCCCTCATGTGGATAAACCAAAAATTTTCAAGGAAAACAAAGAAATCAGATTTCATGGTATACAAGGGAAGATTGCAAAAGATGTGATTGGTGAAGAAAGAAGCATGTCGTTGTAGCAGTGGTTGAATTGTGAAGGAACTCAAGTGTCTTGTGGATCATGGTGACATCACAAGGAATGAGACAAGTGGGATGTTGGATGACTCCTATTCTGACGGATTGTTTGTTGCAGGCACAAAGCACACCATAATGACTTATGTGGAGAGTGAGTCGGATGATGTTGAATTGTGGAGTGAGTTAGATAGGATGGAGACTTTGACTCTAGATGGGGTGAGTGGAGTCATGGATGTGGGTGTAACCAATAGTGTTGCACATGAGACAGTTACAGAGATTGGGATTATAGGTTCAGACCATCCAAGTTTATCATTATGTTGGTCATCTGAAGTTTTGGTAGACTGGAGATCTCATTTGCTTGTTGAGTACTCCAAGAACCGACACACTTGTGAGATTTTGGATGGCCACATATAGGATGACAACTACAGATTGGAGGATGAGATGATCTTCTCTCAGGGAAGATGGAGCCTTGTGTCAGATTCATGGTTGAGGATGGAGATATTGCGACATGTGCATTGTTCTTCCGTGACTGGGCACTTGAGCTTTGATGAGACCTACAGGCTCATGTCAGAGAGGTTCATATGGCATAGGTTGAGGGAGGCTATCCTCAACTTTATACAAGCATATACGGTTTGTCACTATGACAAGTCAGAGCTTACGGGTTCATCATTTTTTGAATTGACATGGGATAACACTCCTATGCATTTTGCTACTTCTATGCCCGGTGAGCACTTCACCCACGTGTTAGTCAGTGGAGAGATGAAATTGACTCATGGTTATTCAAGTAGGTTCACATTTAGCATAGGAGGTGGACTATGTGGAGCTGATATTTTTGGTTGATTGTCTACTGGAGTCTTGGGACTTTTCCTCCACAGACACATCAGAGATACAAGTATGAGGAGCCTTGCTCTCACACGAGTGTAGGTAGGTGGGAGAGTTAGCACCATTTGTGCGTAAACAAGTTGTTTCACAGGCTGATTCAGGGGACTCTACAGGATTCAGAGTGAACTTTCATACCCAGGAGTTGATTGGAGAGGTCATGTGAGTGATTCCGTGATGACAGCCTTGCATTGGCAGGGATTGGACCGATTGGAAATTTTGGTGTGGGTACCAGTGGAGAGTCGGTTTGGGTATCATTCTACTTCACGGACAACATTGCTCTTGGTACCATATGGAGGTCATGATGACGGCATGGGGTTTCTTGGTTACCTTGGATTACACGGATCCTTGGTGGATGACAAGGGTGAGGTGGAGAAACTTATGGTGTGGTATTCAGTTACTGCAGCAGGATAGGATAATGCTTGGGGTCAAGCATTTCTCAAGAAGGGAGGATTTTAATGTCCCCTTTTCTTGTGCCAAAGGCCTAAGGGCCAAGTCGAGTCCAAGCCGTGGTCAGACCCAAGGAGTTGTGGATGCTAGGAGATATGGGGAGGTGTAATGTCCCCTTTTCTACGCCAAAGGCCTAAGGGTCAAATTGAGTCCAAGCCATGGTCATACCCAAGGGGTTGTGGACACTAGGGGCTTTTGAGAAGGGGCCGCATGGTACTAATATCCATGTTTGGCATTTGGGGGTCACTTTGGACCTTGGCGACTTAAACGGGAAAAAGTAACTTTAGTTACTTTTATTTTATTGACCCCTCCATGGAAAGAAATGCATCTAGGGTCTATTGGGGCTCTTTTTCCATGGGAAGTATATAAGGAGCTGGGTGAGAAAGGAAAAGCACTTTTGATATACATTTTATTGACCCCTTCTCGTGTAGTTTTGTTGCTTTTGCGCATCTACAACTTGTGGAGTCAAATCCCACAGGGACCCTAGCTTCGGTGGTGAGAGACCCATCCCTAGCTAGAAGGACATTCTTCGGTAGTGAGAGATCTACCCTAGTCTATCATTTTGGAGCCGCTTTCAAGGTTGTGTGGTAGAGACATTAACAGATGTTTCAGAGGAAGGATCTCGAGGGTCTTGGGGGCATTTGGGGAAGATAAGCAGAGGGGCTCCAGATCAGATTCATGACAGCCATTTGGGTTGGGTGTGGCAGCTCGTTGAAGGCGCCTCCATCATTTTCCAACCCCATTCCAAGCGAGGTGACTTACAACCTTTATTTGGGGGTTTTCCAGTTGGTCGTTTTCAGATCTGAAGGTGGAACTATTACTGCCTATATCTGTTAATGTTATTTCCAAAGACCCTTATTACTGCTCTTGTATTTAGAGGGTTACAAACCTCAGTAGTTTTCCCATTGTCTAGGGCACGTTGTGCTTTTTCTGGTAGTAGTTTAATCTCTGTAAAAGTCCAAAAATAGTTTCCTTATGTCCTTTATAATAATATCAAGCTCTATTTAAATTTTCAAGTATTTCAGGGTGGACATTTTGGCAAATATTAAGTTTCTTTAGTTCATTGCCCTAACTGTAAAAATATGGTAAAATTAGTATTTTATGTGGCTGCAAGTTTCCAATATTTTGTGCATTTTAAAGTGGTATTCCATTAGGGATATTTCATTCTTCCTCATAATCATGTATCACATAGACTTGATGGCCCTCACCTCCTTTGGCTCATCATCATCATCCATGTCACGCCGATGTAGGAATCTATATTCTATGTCTCTCTCCGAATGTGCCTCATCAATCACCTTGTTTCTTCCTTATTGTGGGTTCTAGTACAAGAGATTCTTCATTTTCCTTTTCTTTGATAAATGATGTTTTCCTTGAAAATTCCTCCTAGGTGAGGGCTCTTCATGCTCTGGAACCTCTTCATCGAGGGCTTTTCCTTGACTAGAGACTTCTTCTTCATGCGTAAGTACTAGGCTTAACACTTTCTTCTAACGCGCTCACCACTTGTGTGGTTTAAACACTTGGTGCCTTTAACCATCTTCTCTTTCTCTCTTCTAGGCATGGCCTTCTTCCTTCAGTAGTGTCTTCAGGGATGGAGACATCATTCTCCAAGTAAGTGTATTTTTCAAATTTTTCCTTATGCGCAGATACACCCATGTTGCAGTCCTTCCTACAATCGGCAGTGTTAAAGGCTTCATCATCTAAATCTCATGGGAGACATATCTCTCCACTTACATGTGCTTCTTTGGGTAGGCGAGCTTTTGGTGCAGCTCGTGGTGGTCTATATCTACCTCACTAAGGTCGAACCTTAGTCTCTTGGCTTCTTTGAACTAATTAACTCTAGTTTGGAAGTATTGTGCGGTGAAGGAGAAGGTAGCTTGCACCATGGACTCATATTCCCATCTATCAATATAAATCTGCCAATGCAGAAGTGTTGGTACACTACAAATTCTACCTCTCCATTCACGAGCGTGGGAAACTACTCTAGATCCTCCACTCAGCCCCGAATGCATCATGCATTCGCTTATACCACTTCTCCATGCGCGTCGTGTGAGCGGCCATCATGGTTTCACAAGTATATTTCGTAAAACTTTTTAGTGAGGTATCCTCTTTTGTTTTCCCAAACAAAATTTTCGGCCCATCGAGCACTCCAATCTCTGAAAATACAATGGTGAGGAGGACGTTACCGAAGAGTATCTTCTCTCCCTCCTGCACGTTGCTTATAATTTCATCCATGATGAAAGTGGACAAGTTGTAGGATGTTCCTTTTGATATCTTTCAGCATACATTCAGCCATGCCTTGTTCACTTGTGTCCATTGTTCCTGATCATTGAGCTTGGTGACCAAGCACACGGCCATCCTCATCACTGGGTCTAGTATCTCAACAATTTCAAAGTATCGCGACCCCTTCTTGTAGTCATACGTAGATATGGTCTCCTTGATAGCCTCCTTGTCACTCAGATCATCATCAATGTTATCTCCTTCACAATTGAGGCCTGTGAACTTGGATATCAGTTGTGGTGTGATGCACATCTTACACCCCATGAAATAAAAATGATCCTCATGTACACATGACATCAACCACTGGTAAAGGTGCTCAAGCTTGCCAAAGTATGGCAACTCATATAGTTGCAATAATCCAACCTTCTCTAATTTGACCTTCACCTCATTGTTGTAAATGGGCATTCCATCTGGTATCCTATTGTTAGTTGGTCGGACCAACTCCAGCGCCATTTCCTTCTCTCGTTGTGCTCGTGCAATGGTTATAATCACTTATGGCCATCTTTCATAATTTGACTCCCACTCTTTTCCTAGCAATACCCCATCTAGGTACTGCATTTCCATGTACCATTCTTTTTGGTGCTCGTGACGGCGGTGATTTACTTTCCCTTTCCTTTTGTTTTCTTCGGTGAAATGGTTGGTTTCCTGGGTGTCATATTTTCTAGTCGGATTGATCTTAAATACTCCTTCCTCTTACTCTACTCGCTATTCAATTCAATCCCAAAGCTCACTACAAAGCTTCAACTCCTGAAATGAATCCTTTTTCTCCATACCCTAGCTACTGCCAAACCCTAACTAGGAAATCCTTCCACTAGATGACACTCTTCACACACCCTTCCTCATGCCCGTGTACTCCTTCTTCTAGTTTGCATGATTTACTCTAGATGCACGCTCAAATTTCTCAGATTCTCCTTTCTTCACACAAATTTCTCTCTAGATACTCTAGTTCATAAGAGCTTCTTTTACTTCATAATCACAACGTAAAAATGACTTTCCCAACATTGTATTTATAGTTTTTGCTTCTTTCCAAAGCATTAAATGTTATACCACCTACCAACTTACTTTAACATTAAAAGGATTTTTCCACTAAGTTGACTTTAAGTGCTTTTACCCACACACCACATCCCGTGTGAAAAATCCTCTACAACCTTTTGGTGCACAAAAGTTCAACCCGACCGAAGATTCATACACGCATCCACAAAGTGCCAAAGGCACTTCTTCTATCCTTTATCCAAATTTTTCCCTCGCGTACCTCATGTTATTCCCGCACTCTTCATCCTTTCTATATGTGGTTTCTGCAAGGCCTTTTTGACACCGACCATTTTATCCACTTATCTTCTACGTGCTTCTTAACCTTATGTTCTTTTTATCCTTGAATGGGTCATTCACTACAACTTCTATTACCAACTCAAAATTTGTATCACTCCACCCCATACTAAAACATATGTGTTCCTCATGCATACACAACTTTGGAAAAATAATGTGGTGACCAACGCATAAGGTGCAAAAAAATGAACAAAAATAAAGGAACAAGCAATAAGAAATGGAAACACAAGAAAAGAAAAATCATAAAGGAAATTCTAAGCTAACTGGTAATACTACCTTATTACAAACACCAAGAAGACTTGTTTATAGTAGGGCTTCAACCTACTCCCATCAAGTGACCGGTAACCTCGTCCCCTCCAACGCTTCAGAATCGCAAGTTCTTGAATCAAGAATGTATGAGATGATGAAGGGCCCCAACCAATGGACTTTCAACTTCCTAAGATGGCACATGATACTTGGAATCATACAACAATACCATCTACCCAACCTCAAACTCCTGTTATTTATATGACGATCATGCCATACCTTTTGTCTTACTTTTTCTATCTTTTAACTCCATCTTGCAAGTGATCACATTTCATCTAATTGCATCAACTCATCAATTATTTCTTCCAATGCTTTTTTCATCTAACCATCCTATGCACGATATACATCGTGATGGTAACATGAATTCCACTGGTAAAATAGCCTCTGTGCCAAACACCAATTGAAACAATGTGGCCTTGTTCAACCTTTTGTATGTTGTCATGTATGCCCATAGAATGGTTAATACTTTTTCATCCCAATCCTGTCTTCTAACGTCATAGATCTTAATTAACGTGTGACTTAGTATCTTGTTAAATTCCTTAGTAATTCCATTATCTTGAAGGTGATATGGGGTAGTCTTATGATGGGCCATCATAAATTTTGCTAATGAGAATCTGAATGTTTCATTGAGAAAGTGTGTAACCCTATCACTTGTTAAAATTAAAGGGAAACCATACCGTTGATTATGTTCTCCCATAAAAATCTAGCAATTGTCGTTAAGGTTCAATCTTTGTAGGTGCATTTGCCTATGCCCATTATGTCAAGTAATTAGTGTAAGTGATGATATACCACAAACCAGTCCTTCACATGGCTGGCGAAATTGGCCCTACAAATTTGATTGCCCATTTTTCAAATGGTTCAACACTGGCTATTGGTCGCAAAGGCATTTCATCTCTCTTTCAGGTTTTCCAAGGCACTGGCAATGGTCACATGCCTTACAAAACTCAATACAATCCTTGTAGATGGTTTCCCACAAAATCCCTACTAATAAAATCTTCCGCACGGTAGCATTTCCTACATAGTGTCCTCCTGCAATCCCACCATGCACTTCCTCCATAATTTCCACGTGCTCATGCTCCAATACGCATTAGCACAGAACCTCATCATGACCTAACTTATATAGGTATCCACTAATCAATATGTAGGGTGTGTGCACATTTCTAATGGCTTTATCTCCATAGCCTTCATCCCTTCCAGTGCCACACCTATTTTTAAGAACACTACGATATCTTCCAAGTCTGAGAGCACATGTCGCAACCTAAACAACATTGTGCATCCGGCATGGTATCCTCAATACTTTGCACGTCCTCCCTGAATTAATCCTTGATAAGTGGTCAAGTCTGAATTACTTTTTCTTGGCTTCACCACAACTATGAACTCAAACTCCACGAAATAGAAGGACCCAACGACATATACGCCCGAGAATGGTTTTGTTGACTAAGTATTTTAATGCCATATGGTCCGTGTAGAATATAAATCATGTTCCCAATAAATATTGCTTAAACTTGTGGAGCATGTAGATCATAGAAAATGTTTCGCACTCACTAGTTGTGTAATTCTATTCTATTGGTGCCAATTTTCAACTTGTAAAAACAAGGGATGATTAGTAATTCCCTCACTAGGTTTTATCAGCACTATTGCCATAGTTTTCGCTGAGGCATCAACATGCACTTGGAAAGGCTTATCCCAAGAAGGAAAACTTAGTATGGGTGTCATGGCAAGCCTATCCTTCAAAGTTTCAAATGCCTTCATTGCATCTCCCCTAATGAAAGACACTCTTGTGTTTTAACAATGCTTCCAAGGCATAACAATCTTGGCATAACCCTTAATGAATTTTCTATAATAACTTGTATGTCCAAGGAATCTACACAATGCACTTTGATTAGTAGGCTCCCCTAATCCTACAATAACTGTAACTTTAGCATGATCTACTAGTAACCCTTCTTTGCATATAATGTGTCCTAGCAGGGTCCCAAAGGGAGTAGCAAAGACACATTTCTTAATATTGAGGGATATCCTTTGTTTCCGACATCTCTCAAACATCAGCCTTAAATTTTCACAATGGTCTTTCACCAATCCATACATAGTCTAGTCATCCAGGTAAACTTGAAGAAATTTATTGATGAAGTCCTAAAATTCTTATACCACGATGTGCGAGAACACAGCAGGTGCATTCTTCAATCCAAAAGGCATAACTATATAGGCAAAACTTCCCCCATTCATTGGAAAAAGTTGTCTTTCTCCATTCCTCCTTTGCAATCTGGACTTGGTGATACCCTGAGAACCCATCCATGAAAGAGTAGACTTTGTGCCCGGCTACTCCCTCCAAAAATTCTTGATAAAGGGGTTGGGATCGAAAGGAACGATAACCATATCATACCAAGCCAAGAACACAGATGCTAATCAAACATCATGATCAATAAGATGAAAGCAATTTGCTAGAATAAATTTACATAAACCTTTGCAAACAAATAAACAACAATATCATATATTATTATGGAACTCAATGCAATACATTGAGAATGGGCCTTTCTTAAATAGACAAGGAATAACAATCTAAGAACTAGTCAAGGTCGTAGATCAAGCCATAAATCAAGAAATAACTAGTCATCAAAGAACTAGTCAAGACCATAGATTTAGGAGAGAACTAGACATCAAGGATCTAGTCAATACCATAGATCAAGGAAAGAAATATACCTAATAACTAGATAATATCTCCTAATATCTAAATAAGATAAAAGAAATATCCACACACATAAGTGGGTGAGGATAAATACAATAAAGGTAAATAAAGTACCTAGGTGAACATGAGCTAAGGTAAATACCTACTCTAACACCCCCCCTCAAGTGAAGCTAGGGGCCAAAATAGAAGTGGCATGTCCACAGTATGAGTCCCAGTAACTAGGCCTGATGAGGTACTCATGTACAATAACTGGGGAAAAAGGGACACCGCAAGGTACCCAAAACCAGTAACAACAAAGTAAAGAGAGTAAAAACCCACTCCAAGGCATCCCAAGAAGCTCGGCTCAAAAACTCGTACAATGCTGAAGAAGTTTGGTGTGCATTATGGTTTGAATCCACTACTCAATCACAAAACTCAAAAACAACTGACATTGGGTTTCACTAGAATAGCTCCATACAAGGATACTGTCAATGGAGTGATGTCGAAAGAAACACCAAACATAATTCGATCAACTGCTGCAAATAGGTGTGCCATGATCCAAGAACAAAAACTAAAGCAACAAGGCAAGGACACAAAATCCAGAGTGTCACGATCCAAGAAAATCCAAGGTAACAAGGCAAGGACACGAAACCCGAAGAAGCATGATCAACACCACACCCTCCCATACTGCTGAATGGGTGGAGTGATGCTACAAATATGTATGAGTTGCCCAAAACAACTACTCGAACACTGACAAACTAACACTGGAATGCACTAGAATAGATCCCCATAAGAGATATTGTCAACATGCCAAAAGTGTCGAAAATACAGATACAAAATCTCTCAACAAACAAGAGAGATACACTACACCTGCTAAAGAAAAATGCTCAAAACAAGAAGCATCACAATACTGAAGGTATAGAAAGTGGAGCAAGAGGCCAAATGGTGGAGGAGCCATGCTTGTAGAGTCCTCTCAACAAATGCCTATGTTTCCACCATGAGTGATAAATATCCACCCTAAATCAACATGGATGGATGAAGAAGATGCCTGCATATGACTTGGTGCAAAATGCACAATGGGTGTATGCAAAAGAACATCAAAATGTGTGTCATGTTGATCATGGTCGATAAACTAAAATCTCGGTTTCTCAAGCCTGAGTGAAGGTGCAGAACTCATGTGTTGCTCATGATCCTTAGAAAGAGTCAAGCGAACAAAAAAAGGAGCTCTATCAATGTGTGATCCCAATGAAGTATCTGCTCGAAAACCAATGTCATGATGAGAATTCCACTTAACATGTGGAATAGAGGAAATAATACCCTATGAATGTCTACCAATGACTCGCTAGTGAGACCCATATAAACAGAGCATGCGAGATCTAAATGTAGTGGTATGCTTCTCAAAAAAGCCATGCAGCTGAGTAGAAATAGGATACACAACATGTGGTACTGTAATAGGCACAAATGTGGAAGAGCATGCAATAACAAGCTTCATAGGTGTATGAGCATCAAGAGCAGGAACAGACTCAAAGACGGACAAATCAATGTCAGTGGGTTCATGAGCAATAGCTGCAAGTGGACTAGGAGCATGGATATGGTTGTCCACAATATGATGGTGATGTTGTAGGCTAGCAAGTTTGTTCTGTAGGAAGTGTATTATTGTATCCTTATCGTGAATGAGTGATTGTAGAAGAGAATTTCACTTCTTGAGTGATCTATTTTCTTCCACAAATTTTACAATATCCTCTTGAAGTCCACATACTTAAAAGAAAAGCATATCATTCTTAGAATCCATGATAGATACAAAATGTAACTCCCAAAATTTTAGGACGTCGGGCTCAGCTAAAATTACGTCCACAATTGATTACAACACTCCTCCATATTTGGCACTTTATAATTATAGTGAAAGTCTAAAAATAAATAACTCTAATGGAAAGAGCATGAAAAAACAAGCACTTTTTCAAAAATAGCACTCAAAACCGAGTTACCAATCAAAATTTACAAGCTTTTTAATATTTTGCTTTGTTATTTATTTTAGGTGCCACTAAAACAAAATAAAATGTTGTTGCCTTCACCACACAAATAAAATTAAAGGGGGCTGAAGTTAAGCACCTACTAGTAGGAATCACAAGCTTTAAGCCCTCATATGACCATACCATATGACCAAGGGCTAAGGATTTAATGGGTGTTTGTAAACCAAGATTACAATCGAAAATTACCCCAAGTGCATATCTCGAGAAATCCAATGCACTTAAGAAAAAAAGAATCCCACGCGGTGCAAATCGAATCGGTGTGCTTCCCTATAAATGACCGCCTCCAAAAAGGTTGAGCTTAATTGATCTTAGGGTTTTCCCACCTTCTGGATCCAATGGAAGCCTCTCGTTTTGCATAAAAATGCACACAAGCAACAAAATACGACCAAATCCCAAATATATGAATATATAATGAATTTATTTACAAAATAAAACTTACAGACGGATGCCAACAACAATCTCCTGCTCTGATACCATGAAAGGAATGATAACCAGATCATGCCAAGCCAAGAACATAGATGCTAATCAAACATCACGATCAATAAGATGAAAGCAATTCACCAGAATAACTTTACATAAACCTTTGCAAACAAATGAACAACAATATCATATATTATTATGGAACTCAATGCAATACATTGAGAATGGGCCTTTCTTAAATAGGCAAGGAATAATAATCTAAGAACTAGTCAAGGTCATAGATCAAGCCATAAATCAAGGAAATAACTAGTCATCAAAGAACTAGTCAAGACCATAGATTTAGGAGAGAACTAGACATCAAGGATCTAGTCAATACCATAGATCAAGGAAAGAACTATACCTAACAACTAGATAATATCTCTTAATATCTAAATAAGATAAAATAAATATCCACACACATAAGTGGGTGAGGATAAATACAATAAAGGTAAATAAAGTACCTAGGTGAACAAGAGCTAAGGTAAATACTAATCTAAGGTAAATAACTATGTAGGCAAAACTTCCCCCATTCAATGGAAAAAGTTGTCTTTCTCTAGTCCTCCTTTGCAAATCTGGACTTGGTGATACTCGAGAACCCATCCGTGAAAGAGTAGACTTCATTCCCGGCTACTCCCTCCAAAAATCTTTAGTAAAGGGGGTTGGGAAAGGATCAATGACACATACTGTATTCAAATCCCTGTAGTCAACATAGATTCTTATCCTACCATCCTTATTGATATTGATAACCATTGGGCTTATCCATTCGATTCTTCCACTACCTTAATGCTACCGGAGATGTTATCATCTTGTCTATTTCTTCCTTGACCCGTACGCATAAATTTGGATTCATTTGATAAGGCCTCTTCTGAATCGGGCGTGCACCTTCCTTCAACTTGATCTTCATCTCTCCCAAGGAATGGTGAACACCTTTGAGTTCATGGTACCCATGAGGAAAAAATTTGGGAACTCTCACAATAGATCAATGACCTTTGAAACTTATTTTTCCGACCAATAGTCTCCGATGATAGCTTCCTTAGGTTTTGTCTCCATTCCAATGTTAACCTTCTTTGTTTTCAAGGGCTCATGGTAGGTGCATGCTCACTCATCAACGTTGTATGACTTCACATGTACTTCCGAATGGTTAACATCCAAAGTCTCCATCTCTTCTTTGTCTATTACATAGACCATTTTTCCTTTTTCTTTTTCCATGCATGCGTGCTCAAGTTGTACTTCCTCTGATTCCTCCTCATTGAGGTGCGTCTCTAAGTAAGGCTCACCTAGTAACTCCAACAACCTATCCTCTACCATAACACTATCTCCCATTGTAAGATGCTTGATTACTTGCAACACCTTATCCACTAATGGCTTGGTACTCCTATACTCGAAAGCTTGAATGAGATCAGCCGCCAACTCTTTCCAATTACCTATTTGATGACGCATCTTTAAATGAATATACCATGTGCATGCACAACCTTGTAATGTGGAATATAACTTATGTACCCATAATGAAGTCGGTAATGCTCTTGCACTTCCCATCCAGGCCTTCTCACACTTATATATGAAATGAAGTGGCCTCTTTACCATGGTAGTCTTGTATGACTGTGGGCACATTTCTCCTGGAGAACCTTATAGAAAATGTGATCCTCACCTCATGCCATTCTAAGAGGTTCTCCGATGTGTAGCCCACCATCACACTGTAGTTCTGAGTAGGTTGTAACTAAGCATTCCTCTTCTCTCATCCTCATTTCTCCACTGAGCTTCCATTTCTCACAAGAAAATTTCAGGATATGCTCCTCCAGAGTAACTTAGAAACTTCTTTCCTCTTAGGTGCTTGATTAAGTGCACCTTTATAACCCTTGTTCAGATCCTCTCATTGTCTCCCAATTAACTCATAAGTTCCATGCACCCAATTGTCACATGCCAAACTAGTGGTATCACTCAAGGATTGAGAATCTTCAAATTGGATAACTCCCTCCATGGGGTGAATTATCTCAGGATGTCTGATGGAGCGCACATAGATTCTATCAAGGACTTATTCTCCCAATGGCTCAGTATAGGGTGCTGATTTCCCATCCATTAAGGGGATAATCACCCTTTCTTCCTTATTCTCAAAGATGATATACCCTTTGTTAAACTATAGGTTGGCATTGTTCTTATAACACCATGGGCACCCAAGTAGCGCTAGAAAATTGTCTGCCTCGGTGAGCGCCAAGACTTCAAAGTCTCTAGTGAACTTGGCACCTTGAATAGTGATAACTACATCCTTTAGTACTCCAATGGGCATTTCCTTAGTATTATTCACCATATACAACACATTCAAAGATGGCTATAATGTGGGCCTTCCCATTTGATGCCAAGAATCTAAGGTAAGAACATTGACCTTTTCTCTCGTGTCGATGAGAATATTACTCAGAAGCCATCCATCAACAACCGCATTCAAAGTAATCCAAGAGGAACACAAGAGGTCCATCGGGAAAATAGGGCATGTTCAAAGGCACAAATGGGACAGAGAGGATAAGTTCATATTTTGGGACTTAGCCATTTTTTCACATGAGGATCTATTTTTAGAGATGGTGTGCAGAGCACATAAACGAGGTAGAGACTTGTGCACCACGCATTGGCTATTTTTGGAGGATCGGCTACAAAGCACTTTGCATGGATGTGGGCTAAGAATAGGTTTATCACTATCAGTTAACTAAAGGAAGTCTATTGTTAGCACACTTGCATGTGGGGCTATGATATGTAAAAAGCATGTAGCTAATAATAGCATGTGACCTATTTTAGGATTGGATAAGTGGTGAAGGGAAAGTCCCCACCCTTATAAATATGTAGTGAACTATGTAGTAGATGAGAGATATAAAAGAATGAGTAGAGAGATAGATATATGTATGTATGTGTGTAAGAAGACTGGACTATGTATATCAGATATGTGCACGTATGGGCATAGAATTCCATTATTGTAAGAAGATTTTGTGTAATTGTCATATTTAATATAATGGAGGATATTGGCTGAATCTAAGTGTTAGTTTTGTGTGTATTTGGATCTAGTATGTTCTTGATTTCATCATGGTTAATACTTAATTTTGTTCTCCCTTAGATATAGATCTGGCATGCTCTATAGAATGATGTATTAATAATGGAACTACATGTATTAAGTCTTCATCATGCTAACATCCTACAACAACAACCCTAAAGAGGGACTGGTACCTTTGTGCACTTTGGGTGAGCTTAGTCTAGGCTGAGTGATGTGTCAAGTGCATGCCTAGGGTCTTACTGGTGAATTCTAGGCTACATCATTGGTTCCATTTTGGGACCTCTTTTTCAATTGTTTTCAGGATGGTTCATGATGAAGACATATCGGTTGACCTTAGCAAGTGTTGAGGAGTGGATACATGATCTGGAAGAAGAATACGCATGGAGGTTCAACACTGGATCTAAGTTTAATGCACATGTATGGGTGGAAAAACCTATATGACAGTTTATATGAGAGATTCTTTCACTATTTTCTAGTAGAATTGTATGAGTGGCTAATTGCATATGCATCTAAGTGGAATTGGAGATATCGCATACACTTATTTGGACACAGGAATAATTTCAAGCCCTTTATGATGCTGATCTGATTTGGACTCGAGTTGTGGATACGTGGTTCCATGGTGTTTTAAATAGTTATATTTTGGAGTATTCAATTTCCACTTATTTGTTGCCAGAAGTAGCTGAATTCCAGTTTTTATGATATCCAAGGGGAACTTACTTACAAGGCATTCCACTGGTGATCAAGATCTTGATGGTAAATTTGAATTTGGAGAGTAAACCGATGGCTAACTAAACCCCACCACATGCGGGGGAAGGAGCAGGTTTGGTGAAAGATGGTGGAGACCTAGTAGGGAAGAAGGAGAGGAGAAGGAAAGGTGGCTTAAGTATAATGAGGCACGTGAGAGGGAGATAGAGAAGTAAGCGGGAGGTTACAGAGAAAATGGTGTTGTGGAGAAAGATAGTTCAGGAAGGATTTGAAGTTCACGTAGAAGATGTGGAAGCTGAGCCTCAGAACTCCCCCATTTGGGAAAACATGATAGGGAACCCTCCTTGGCCTCACAATAGAAGTGTGTGCCAAAGAGATGACCTGGGCCGTGGGTGCATCATAAATCCACTTGGTAACCTTGCCCTTGTGCTTGGTTTTCCAGCATCTAGTATAACAAGTAGTTAACAAACTAATTCAAGCAGTGGAAGAGTAGGAGTGAGTATTATGAAAGGTACATAATGGCAGTGCAAACAACTTCATTGTTATATGGGAGTACTTTTTTAGGTGTATCATCAACATAGAATACAAGCACATTGATTTTTGGACTAACTTCTGGGAAGTGGTAATACTTCATGACTCATGGGGGTAGTTATTAGTTCTACTATTGGGACACAGGGAAGTACATCTTTTGGTCCAACCCTAGCCACAGTTTGGGATCAGGAGGCATATGTAGCTCTAGTTCCGGTGGATCTGGTGGTTCTGGAGGTAGGGGAAACACAGGAGGTTCTGGATCAGGTGGGAAAGGTCCCACAACAACCCCAGAATATTTACATGGAGATGTCTCTTCATCTCTAGAGTATAGAGGCATAGAAGATGTTGTTGAACATGTGCACATGTGTGAAATATTATGGCATGCAAAAGGGATCATGGCTTTAGAGTGCAAGGCAAGCCAATTTGCTACCACATTACAAGGATGTGCACATAGTTGGTATAGGAAGTTTGACCCTGATCAAACTTGTGTGGATTATGCAACATTGAAGGATGCTTTCTTAAAAGAGTTCTATATCCTAGAATTTGAGTAGAAGAGTATAAGCACTCAAGGATATCAAACAAGGCACTACTGAGAGTGTATGTGAGTATGATGCCCATTTTAAAATGCTTCTATCTAAGCTCTCTTATGATATTCATGCAAAGCCAACATGCACAATGGTTCATTGGAGGATTGATTACACCATTTAGAAGGGTGTTGTCACATAAGACATACATTGATCCATGTGAAGCATTGGAGGTAGCTCTGTATGCGTTGAGGTAGTTGGGAGTATTGACATTGGCATTAGCCCATTCTTAGAGGCACATATTGTAGCTATGAAAAGTAGTTAGAGAAACTATCAAAAATTTGTCCCATGAAACACTGCTCAGGATTTGGTGTACAAATTGTGAAGTGGAAGGTCACACCAAGGATAGTTTCCCCGCAGATCCATACATTCATTGTTGTTAGATTGCAAGATCTATCATTTGAATCATGATGCTAGCCATTGTCCTTTGTTACAACATGTAATAAGGAAGAATGTATCCTGCTATTGTAAAATTTTTCGGTCCATGACCCATGATACGGAAGATTGTAGATTGATCGGTCAGATCCATGATGCCATAGACATTGGTGTATGATAGACAAGTGTAATGGATAATTCTAAAAACAAGAATGAGCACCAGGATTGGGATCACAATCAAGCGCGCTATGACAAGAATGAGGGGAATTTTGAGGGAGGTCATGGAAGAGGACGTGGTTATCGAGGTGGATATGGAGGATGAGGCCATGGTGGAGGAAGAGGTGAGTTTCCTCATGGAACATGTTATACATGTGGGTCTCCTGACCACTATAGGCATGAATGTCCCTAGAATATTACATGTTCTTTCTGTGGAAAGAATCATAGCTATGAGGAGTGCCCAGACTTGTATGAGCATCTTAGTAAGCAGCATAAGTAGGAGAACAAAGGCAGGGATGGTTAGAATCCAACGCATGGTGGAAAATCAATGGATGCCCAAGTTATCACCGAAACCGAGGCTTTCACCATGAAAATTACCACACGAGCTGAAGTGGCACGCACAAAAAGAGGTGTTGCAGCAGAAGCCTACAATCATTAAGGAGGAGGTTTTGCATGCAAGGTACCAGATCCTGCTCATCAGAAGGAGGTCTATCAAGAGACCATGGAGGTCCTCAGAAATCTTCAAGGTGAAATACAATGTCTGAAAGAGCAATCACGGAAGATAGAACAGAAGAAGGAAGCAAGGAAGGCCCCATCTGAGATGGATGACATAAAAGAAGTATGTAAAATGTTGCGCCAGGAGAATATTATTCCATTATTAGGGAATTGGTTGAAGGGGAAACACTCGCGTGCAAGTACTGAGAATGAATGATAGATCCTACATGCAAATCTTCCCCCTGATAGCATTGACTATGACAAGGAGATTACTCTGAATGTTGTTGTGGATGGATGGCTCTTGAGAAATATCTTGATTGATACAGGTGCGGAAGTAAATGTTCTTACATTAGATGCATGGGTGCAAATGGGGAGACCTCCATTATAGCCATCATCTAATGTGTTGTTTATGGAAAATAGGACTAAGGCCACTCCCATAGGAGTTTTGAAGGATGCATCTATAACAATACAAGGGGCCAAATTCACTGGAGATTTTGAGGTATTAGCACTCGTGGAAGCTAGATAACTTTCCAGCTTTACTTGGGCCCTTGGTGTTATGCTAAATAATGTTGATTTAAGGTTCAACAAAGGATACATCAGTTTTGAAAACAAGGAGGAATGAGTTGTAATCCCTTAATAGATGGAAAATCTACACCGTATGTTGAGCCTTTGAGTGAAGAGGACTTAAACAAAATTTATGTGCACGTTATTCAAGACCTAGAGGTCATTGAGCCATCAAAGGAGGGCATCCTTCAATGGGAAGACTCTCAATCTATTAGTGATACTACGAGTATTGCTTGTGACAATTGGGCTCATGGTACTTATGAACTAGTAGGGCGTAAGGTAAGAAGCATGATTGCATGGAAAAATGGACTTCACTCGGTTCAACGAATAGGTAGCTCAATACCTTGGTATACTGGGGTGGAAGATCTTCCAAGTATTCTTGCAAGCCATGGAAGCACAGTGGATAGACCAAGTTAAGAGAAGGAACATGTTAGCATATACCCTTGCATGTGGGACAACAACGCGCTATTGGTGGGTGGTTCACAGAGATAATCTTATGGAATGGAATGAAATCAGATCGCACTATCTACTCGGTTTCTTTAGGAGCAATGCACCTACATAGATCTACACTTATCATGGTAATCAACATGTTCAACATCACATCCAATAGTGTGAGAGACTCTAGACAGAGGGACAGAAGCATTACCACCTTCACTCTGGGTGCATAAATTATATTCCACCCTACAAGGATGCACATGCACTTGGTATGTATATGCAAAGCTACATAGAGAAACTAGAAATTGGTAGAATTTGATTGTAGGAATGATCCAGACCTTTGACTACTTCTCTTCCAAACCTCTAGTAGAAGAGGCATTAAAATTTGTCAAGTGCTTAACTATGGGGGATAGTGCAATGGCGGAAGAGCTCATTCAGGAATTATTTGGTGAAATAGAGTCGGGAGCGTGTTTTGAAGAAGAAGAAGACATGGACTCCATACTACTAGAATGCGTGCTTGCCTTGAGAAAGAAAAAGGAAAGATGGTCTACATAGTGGATGATGAGGAAGTTGAAAATCTGGATGTCGATCATTCACAAGGAATGTGCCGAGGTCTTGGATAATGCAGATAAGGATACACGCGCATATCATGAACCAATGAAGAAAAAGAAAGTAAATATAGGGTCAGAAGCTGAGCCTAAGGAGGCCATAATTGGAGACTACTGGTCAGACTGAAAGTGGCTAAAATTATTGAGTTATTATGGGATTATCAAGACTTATTCCCTTGGGGTATCATGAACTTAAAGGTGTGCATGAATCACTAGGGGAGATGAAGATAAAGCTTAAAGAAGGTGTGCCCAGTTAGAAAGAGACCTTATAGAATGAACCCTAACTTACACTTGTGAAAAGGTAAAAGAAGAGATTGATAAAATGTTGAAGTCAGGAATCATTCGACCCCTGGATGAGTTAGAATGGGTTAGTCCAATGGTGATCAGTATCAAAAAGGATGGACGGATTAGAATCTATGTGGATTACAGGGAGCTGAATGTTGCATGTGTGATAGACCCATTTCCTATGCCATTCACTGAGGAAATACTAGAAGGCGTGGTAGGGTGTGAAATCTATTCATTTATAGATGGGTTTTTGGGTATCATCAGGTTAGGATTGCCTAGGAGGATCAGGAAAAGACAACTTTTACTACTGAATGGGGTAGTTTTTCCTATATTGTGATGCCCTTTGGACTAAAGAATGCACCTGTTGTATTCTCACGGATAGTGGTTCAGGAATTCAAAGATTTTATTCACAACTTCTTACAGGTTTATTTAGATGATTGGACAAGTATATGGGCTTGTTAAGGATCATTGTGACAATCTGTGCTTAATGTTTGAATGATGTAGACATAGTTGAGTATCTCTTTAAACATCAAGAAGTGCATATTTGCTACACCATTTGGAATACTATTAGGTCACATAATCTACAAGGAGGGTTTGTTAGTTGATCCAACTAAGGTTGCAGTCATTCTAGGCCTAGAAGCACCTACTAGTCAGAGTGAGGTGTGTGGATTCTTGGGTCACATAGGGTATTATAGAAAATTCATAAAGGGATATGCCAAATTTTCCGCACCTTTGGAGGAGTTACTGAAAGGAAAAGGTACATTTTATTGGGGAGAACCACAACAATGCGTGCATTTGAGATATTAAAAGAGAAACTTACTACCGTGCCTATTTTATGTTTTCCTTCATGGGATCAACCATTTCATGTACATGTGGATGCCTCTGGCATGGCCATTGGCATGGTGTTAGCTCAGCCTAGAGAAGGTATTATAGATCATCCTATCTATTTTGCTAGTAGAAAGATGACTCTGCATAATAGAATTACACAACTACATAGCAGTGAAGCTTTGTCAATGATCTATGCATTACAAAAGTTTCGATAGTATTTACTAGCTACACCATTTGTATTTTATACAGATCACATGGCATTGAATTATTTGGTAAATAAGCCCATTCTACAAGGGGGCATATATGTAGATGGGTACTATTATTTCAAGAATTTGATTTCACAGTTGTGGTAAAACCAAGGAAAAGTAATTCTAGACCAAACCATCTATCAAGAATACATTCAAGAGAAGAAGCATAGACAATTGAGGATACCATGCTAGATGCATAGTTATATAGGTTACAACGCGTGCCATCAGAATTAGAGGACATTGTTATCTTTCTATGGACTGGTGTGGCACTAGAAGGAATGAAGGCCTTAGAAAAGAAACAACTTTCTATATATGTGACACCTTTTATGTTGATCAGTGGTGATACAAGTTAGGCAGAGATGAAGTATTGCACCATTGTGTATTGGAGCATGAGTGCACGGATATTATGGAGGAGGCTCATGGTGGTATTGCAAGTGGCCACTATGCAGGTGATGCTACTACGCGGAAGATCCTACTCACTGGATTATGGTGGGAGACCCTGTATAAATATTGTAAGGCATATTGCAAGGTGTGTGATCATTGTCAGCATCTAGGAAAACTAGGAAAAGAGATGAGATGCCTTTAAGACCTATTTCTAGTGCAGAACCATTTGAGAAATGGGCTATCGACTTTGTAGGACCTATTTCACCACGACCGCACGTAGGACTAGATCGTGCTACATCATTACTTGCATAGATTATCTCACAAGGTGGGTAGAAGTAGCACCTACAAAGGATTGTATGGTACTACAACAGCTAGGTTTCTATGGGAAAATGTTCTTACAAGGTATGGATGTCCTCTAAGTCTGAAAAGTGATAGGGGCACACATTTTTTGAATGAGACAATCAAGATATTATTAGATGAGTTTATGGTTGCACCATAAGACTACACCTTACCATCCTCAGGAAAATGGAACTATTGAGGCTTTCAACAAGATTTTGAGCTAGACCTTGACAAAAATTTGTGATGTTGGAAGAAAGGATTGGGATGATAAAGTGTTTTATACTTTGGGCATATAGAACAACTTATAAGAGGTTGAACAAAGCCACACCATTTCAGTTAGTGTTTGGCACAGAAGTCATTCTTCCTATGGAATTCATGTTACCTTCTTTGCGTATCGCATGCATTGGAGGTCTAGCTGATGAGAAAGCTTTAGAAGAATGGATTGGAAAATATAATCAAGTTGGATGAGTGATGAGCCATAACACGTTGGAGTCAGAAGCAAGAAAAGGCCAGAAAAAAGCATGGCATGATAGAAACATAAGGGATAAGAAGTTTGAGATTGGACAAATGGTGCTTCTCTATGACTCTAAGTTCTTGTGCCATCTAGGAAAACTTAAGGTACATTGGTTGGGGCCGTATGTTATCACTTACATCCTTGAAATAGGCACTTTCCAGTTAGAAGCACTTGATGGAACATGGATACCCGGTTACTTTAATGGGAGTAGGCTGAAGCCCTACTATAAATAAGTCTTCTTGGTGTTTGTAATAAGGAAGTGTTTCCATTTAGATTAGGTTTTCAATTATGTATTTCCTTAATGTATTTCCTTCTTCGTCGCTATGCTTTGTCAATTTAGTTGTTGTTCTTGTGTAATAAGCGTGTTTGTGAGTGTGTGAAGCTAATTACTATTTGAAGATTTTTATGCGTAGAGGACTACACATACTTTTAGTGTGGGGTGGTTGTTGATATCTAGGTACAAGACTATTGGAATTAAACAATGAAAGGAATAAGTTGCTACGGGTGCTATTCAAGTCAAAAATATTGCTTCTAAAAAGTGACCAAAGATGGAGATGAATGAAGGGACAAGTATAACGTGAGGTAAGCGGAGGCCATAACAACTACTAGTGGAAGGTGCAGTGACAAGGTACTCAGGTGCAAGGAAGCGCATTGAAGAGAAGTCTGTGACTAGAGGGTAGGAAGTGCACTAGAAGGTTATAGCTAGGGCACAAAGATGTACCACGTGGAATGAAAAAATTGGTCAATAAATGAGAGGACATTGGGTAGGTGAAGGAGCAATAAATGCATCAAAAATTTGAAAATCTATATAAGGATGGGATGCAAGTTCATTCTTACCATTGTGATTAAGAGAATTTGAAAAGAGCTAAGTGTGAAAGAGCCGAGAAATCATGTTGAGGTGTGAAGAGTGTGAAACCAGATGTGGAAAGGAGGTTTGTGCGAAGGATAAAAGCTTGCATTCCCACAGGAGAAGGGTTTGAGTGAAGTAGATGCGTTACAAATGAGCTAGGGCATGGATTTCCACTAGGGCATGGAGATTTGAGCTAGGGTTTGAGTTGCACATTATAGAAGTCAAAAGGTGAGTATTTTCAGAGGATTGCAGGGTAGAAATGGCACCAAAGAAGGTAGTTGTAGCGGGAGTTAAGGGAAAGAAGAAGGTGGTCGTGGAGGAAGAAGAAATGACCCCTGAGAGCAATTTTTCAGAGATACAATATCCAGAGGGGTTATAGTAGGCCAGGAATGGGATTCCCACATTTGGAGAAGAAAGATAAGTGAGTACAACCATTATACCACAAAAAACAAGGAGTTAGATGCATTGTTGAACACGAAGACAAATAAGTGCACATGACGGAGGACATGTTGGTCTATGACAACGTTAGGGAGAAGTTATTGAAAAATATTGGAGTATATCAGTTATACGAGCTCCCCTACTTTGGAAAATATGAGCCCTTGTACCAATGGCTCATGAGTAGAGTACATGAAGACTTCTTCTACTTTGCAGGACGCAGAGTAAGGATTTCAGCCACGCTAATCTCCACAGTGATAGGGTTGAAGGCTACAGGTGAAGACCTCAAGGGGGACTTAACAGACAAGGCCACAATTCTGGAGACTAGGAGGGAGATGGGGTACACCAAGGGTCCGCATGGCATGGACATAGACAAGCTGAAAAAAGTACCTGTTGTGCAGGCAGCCACGCACCTTGTGAAAAATTAAATGACCAAGAGAGGTGGTCACAAGTGAATACCATGTGGCTGCATGTTACTAGAAGGATGTCTGAAGGAGTGGTCTACAACATTTCAGGTTACATTGTAGAAACTATCATCAAAGAAGCACATTCAAGAGGAAAGATCATTTTTGGGGTTGTTTTATTGTCTCTGGTATTCATGGAGATCGGGGTGCCCGATGGACCAAAGGAGAAGATCTGGGAGTATCCCATGGAGAACAAGTCACCTGTAGAATGATTCAACAAGTACTTGTGTGAAGGATCGATGACCGAACCAGTCAAGCAGAGGGCTGAGAAGTGGTATGATAGGCTGCGTGGTGTTTGAAGAGGAATGGCGCATCCCCAAAGAATTTCCTTTGGTGGTGGGTAAGGTAGTACTGATTTGTAGTTTACCAACATTTTTACATCACATGATTTGTAATGAAGGATGGGGCTTGGAGCCCATGGTGAAAACTACTATATGCCTTCACAAATGAGGTATTTTTAGGCATTGGTTCACAGGTTCTCAAATGCGTGCCACCTAACATTCAATGTAGACAAGGTAGAAATGCCTACCACACACTGAGGAAGAAGTATGGATATCAGGACGTAATGCATATATTGAAAGGCTCATCTCAGATGTGTTGAGCATAAAGCCAGTAAGTTTGGTTGTTGGAGACATTGGAGCAGCACTTGTGTACCTCAACTGAAGCCCAAGCTAGAAAATAACAAGTATGTGGAAGATGAGTTCGCGCTCCCAGGGCCGCTAAAGGGTAAGCATACCATGGAGAACATTCCAGTGCCTAAGCCCACAGAGACAATCGAAGTAGAAGTAGAGGATGAATGTGAGGATAGTGGTGGTTTGGAGCATAGGAGGAGGTAGCCATCAAGATAAAAGAGAATCAAAGTGTGTATCTACACCAACTCATGGGCAAGAAGAAGAAGAGGATCTAGAAGCAGTTCAAGGAGAGCGTCGCTTTAAAAGAGTATTCAAGTGAATAAGGACTCAAGGTGCTACTCCACACTCAGTGCGTAGGTCACCTTGACTATCTCCAGAAGGAGATAACTAAGAAAAGAAGAAGGAAGTTAAAGTTGGGCAAAGAGGTAGAGGAATCGAGGAAAGCATGCTAGCATCTCCTACACCACCTGAATATGAGGAGGAACCACAGAGCAGGGAGGAGCCATAAGAGGAATCAAAGGATGAAGGAATGAAGGATGGAGAGGAAGGAGAAAAGGAGACATCAAAAGCCGCACATGAGACTTCTTAGGGGTATGTCGAAAAACTCCAAATCTTGAAGCCCAGTTCCTAAGGGGCCTAGAACAAAGAGAATGAGTGGAGAACACAATGCACCAATCATGGGCTACGTTGAGGACATAGGTAAAATTATCTACACCCATTTCCAGAGCACTGTGACACAAAAGGAGTTATATGGTTGGGAGTTGATGGATGAAGATATGGCGACCGTGTGCATAAGGAAGAAACTATCATGGTCGATGCACACGCATATGGATGAACCAAAATTTGATGTGTGTGAGGAGTCATGCATGTTGAGGAGGTTGAAAAAGACTCCCAAGCTAGACACATAACAGTAAAGCCTATTGTTATGTCGATGAGCAAGTAAGTAATGCATTGGTAAAGGTCTCCACAGAGGTGGCTTGCAGGAACATGGATAAGGCCACAACCATCAAGGTGGTCTTTGGGGGGAAATTAAAATAAAGAATGCGAAATAGCGCGCTGATCCAAGAAAAGGATTTGGAATGAAGAAGAACCATGCCTTTATCAGCATGGCAAGAGACTATTGGGGACATGTACTGAAAGTGCGCCCCACATCTAGAGTCAAAGGTACCAGAAAAATTTCCTTCAGCAATGCACTATGTCAAGACTTTGGTGGATTTGGTACTTGAAGATGAAACCATGTGAATGCCAACACCAAAGAATCCGAGATATAATGCCCACTTAGAAACAAACAAACTAGGATTAGCTAGGAAAATTATGGAATAATTTTTTTGATTTAGAGTGTTTGTAAAGAGGGTTACAAGATCACAGTTAGCACAAACCAAATAAGGATTAACAAGCAATACTAACTTGCAACAATTACTTCAAGCAACTAATATCAACAAGGCACAAGGTCAAAACAAGAGGTTAAATTCATCACTTAGGTTAGGAGAGTGAAATCTCACTCATCTCTGCCCTAACAGGAGCTTACAGGGTTCAAATTTATTTTTCACACACTTAGAGCCATCAAAACTTTCCTAAATCATGCCCATTGGATAGGAAATTATCTCACCTTTCCAACCATATAAAGAAGTCCTCCTAACTCTTTATAAATCTCAAGTTATGGCCCAATGGAGCGGAGTTATGGGGAAAATTGAGAAAATTTTCCTTAGGTGAAGTCAACGAGGTGAAAGAAAATTGAGAATTTTCCCACAAGAGCGCAATAATGCAAAATGCCTCCGCGTGCCCATGGGTCCGACAGGGGAAGGCACGTGTCGCTTCCCGATTGGCGTGAGGAAATGTGGAGCGGCGGAGCACTTTAGGTTTGGAGATTTTAGGCCAAAAGCCCAAGGTGGAAATGGACACGCACCTCTACCAAGGAGAAACCCATGCCACGTGTCAAGCACCTATTGGTCGCGGGTCATCGAAGCGGCGGAGAGATTTAAGGTTTTGTGCCAAAAGATTTTTAAAGTCAAAAAGACTTGCTTGCGCGGGCCTGTGCGTCCACTAGGACACGTGTTAGCACCTCGTTCACTATGGAGGTGTGGGGCCGTAGAGGAAAAAGTGAAATTTTTTCCAAAGGAGTTAAATGGTTAAGTTTTCAATTTTATTCCGTGCGCCCACCAAGCCACGTGTCAACACGTGATTGGCTACGGAGCCGCGGGGTTACGGGGAAAATGGGAGAATTTTCCCAAAGTCAAATTTTCACAAAGTTAAGTTTTAAAAAGGGTCCACCCCTCCAAAGTGCCACATGGAAACATATGATTAGTTGCAAGGGTTGTGGGGCCATGAACTTTTTTGGGAAATTTTTCCAAAAGTTAAATTTTGATTTTTATATAGTTAGATTAATTTTTGGATGGTCATTTTGAAGTAAAACTTCAAATGGCCATAACTTTTGATAGAAAAGTCATTTTTGGGAAAACAAGGACTTTATAGAAATCTCTCAGAGTCCTCTTTGCACAGAAATCATCAATTTTAGATTTTGATGAATTTTTAAGGGTCAATTTTGTAAAAACAATCTGCAGGATTTTAATTTGTAAACTGGCATTTTTCCAACTTCTTGATTTGATTAAATTTGAACTCCTCCTTCACTCCACATGTCAAATAGAAATGGAGGATTAGTCTGAGGAGGGTTTAGAGTGTTTTAGTGAAGTCAATTTTCTAATTATGCAAGTTTACATTTTTCCGGCAATAGACAGGAAAAATGACCTTGCAAGCTCCGAATTAAATCCTATTAAGTTTTGGAGGTTCATTCTTATCTATTAGAGTGAATTAGAGTTCCTTAGGTCCTCCTGAATGTGAATTTAGAAGTTTCATAACTTATTGTTGAGTATAAGTTTGAACTGCTCATTTTTAATAAAACATGAATTGCCAGAATGAAGTTGTAAATCAGTGAATTGTTTCTTTTAAATTGATTTAGCAATTCATCTTTTGAATGTGCATATGATTCTAACTTAGTCAAATACAATGCTCATTAGATCATCCATTCAATTCTAAATAAAAATTCATCTCTGATTTCAATTTTAATATACAATTTTGCAATTAATATAACACTATCTTTCATTTCCACGCATTCTTTCTTTTCTTTTCAAACAAACAATCAATTTTCAACAATAATTTCAAATCAATTATGCAATACAATTCATTCTACATTACCATACAAATTTAAAAGAACCAATGCCATCCTTTATTGATAATTCAAATAACTTTACAACTGATCTCCTTTCCAATTTGAATTCAAAATATAGTTTACAAGATACATATACATTCTTCTCATTTCTTTACAAAACAGAGATTGGATACAACTCTCTACATTTCTCAATTCAAATTCAAACTTCTACTATCAATACAATAACTTCACATTACAACATTTATACACTCATCCACTCGAAGTGGGAAAGGTTACATTGAATTTTACTCAAAAGGGAAAAGACTTTCAAACTGTAATTTCTTCTCCAAACAAAGCAGCATGTTTGTTTCTTCTTCTTTGCAACTTTGATCACAACAAGGAAGGGGGAAAGGCAACGCTCTCCACCCAACCAAGACATCCAATGAGAAAGGAGAATTCATCCTTCCCCATTGGCCCCGAACCCCAACCATATTGAAATGGAGCATGAATATCAACACATGGCAACAAGGCTTCTATCACATACAAGCAACATTCACATTGCATACAATCAACAAAAGCACAATTCAAAATAAGATAGTAGTTCCCAACTACATTTGAAATAATTCATACAACACATAGGCTTGATCAAGCAAGCCAACAAGAGCAAGGACTATGGGGAACTCCTTATGCCTCCCAATTTGGAATTGGGCATCCACCAAATACATACCACCAATAATCATATCAACCCCATAAACCTTATATCTCCCAACCCCTCCTTATGCCCCCCCAAGTTTATCCCTTATGCCCCCATAGTAAGAAATGCAAGCAATTTCTTTTCCAAGGTGGATCCCAAACCAAAACTCCCTCCACAATAAAATTGTGCCATTGGCAATCCCTTATGTCCCCCCATATGAAATCCCCACAGCCTTCTCCTACACCATGCCCTAAGCATTCTACCCAACCAGCCAAGAATGCAAACACAAACACCATTTAAGCATGCATGCAAGAGAAGGAAAGACAATTAAAATACAGCTCCAGATCCTACCTCTCCATACTGAAGTTTGTTCCAAGCTCACAAGCTTTCCACAATGTCAAAGTGCAGTCCAAAACTAGCAAGTATAAGCAAGCAAAAAGACTCCAAGCTCTTCCTCAAACAAGCTCCAAAAGAAACAAAAAAAATGTGCCCCAAGAGGAAATAACAAAGTTTCAACAACCATAAACAAGCAAGGAGTTTTACTTTTATAGGAGAGGGGAGAGAAGAGGATGATGTGGATCCATGTGGGATGCCACATCATTATTTCTCAACCCCAAGAGGAAAGTCAACATCCTTCACCAAATCACAATAAATAAAATGACAAAATGACTTACACACTCCAAAATGACCCATACTCCAAAAAGGATTGAATTAAAATTATGTAAGGGAAGTGCAATTAAAACTTACAAATGTCATTTCAAAAAGCATTAAAAATGCCTACATTAAACCTCCAAACCATAGGCATGGTTGGTGGATCATTTTAAGAGGTGTGGGACAAGTTTAACTTGTCCACAAGCCTCAAGGTCAAATTCAAATTTTATAAAAGATGGAGTGTTTAACATTCCAAAATATGCCTTACATGCTCTTACATATTTCTTACACATTCTTACAACATTATTATTTAAACTCAACAACTTTATTAATTACATTTCATGTCCCAATTAAATTTAAATAAAGTTTAACTATATGACTCTCACATTAATCTATTACATTAAAATTAATTAAAAAAAAGGAACACATTACAAATAAAAATACATACAACAATAATAAAAAGGAACACATAAATAAAACACATATCCCATGGTCACAATAATGGAAATCCCCCCCATGGGAATTCCTAACATAACACAACACACAAACTCATAACACAGTTGCCATGGTGACCTTGTTGATTTCACCTGGAATTTCAATATGGTTAGTCTCCAGTCCCGACATTGTTGTGATTTTTAACTTGCAAAATACAAATACCTCCTTCGGCCTCATGGCCATATCAGAACATCCAAAATGATATAAACAATATCTCAAAATCATCCAAACACATAGATCACAACAATATCAATAATTTCAACATTATTATTTTAATTAAATAAATCAACTATATCATCATCAAAATCTACCATACCAGATCTACTCAAAATATCTAATATCATAAGTCCAAATCAACATCTATAATATGTCCATGCCAAACAAGTATATCATCCACCACATATAGAAAATGTCTCTAGTAATCATCATGCATAATAATGAATCCAGATCAATAATAACTCATGATCTAACATTTAACCATCATACTAAAACAAAACATAGTAGTGTCCATAATATGATCAATAGTATAAAGTCGTATCAAAAAAGTGTCAAAGGGAAGTGGGCACTACATGAGCAAGAGGTAGAAAGGGCAAGGGCTATAGTGAAGAGAAATATTTCATCTTACGAAGGACAGTTGTAAGCACCTGTGAGAAGAACTAAAGAAAGAAGACCAAGCCTTGAACATTTGTATAGCTCCAGAGGTGCTCATCAAAATAAAAACCCTAGAGGAGGAACAATGAGGTCTAGAAAGTGATGAAGGATGACACATTGGGCGTGCAGAAAGACTAGCACTCGTTAAATAGAAGCGTAAGGCCCTTGCAAGCAACACAAGAACCACACAAGGGACGACTAGATGAGCTTGGGAAACTCATCACATGAGAAGATGGATTTGCTAGAGGGAAGGATGACTGCAATGTCCAGCATTGTGTTGGTCTTGCAGAATGAGAAAGGAGAGATTGTGCAAGATGAACTAGAGTCCATTGTTGTGGACATTCTAGAAAAAGCAGAGGAAGCACTCATTGAGTGGCAAACCTTGGAGGCCGAAATAAAGGAGGAATATCCCAAATTAATTTTTTAGGTTGAAGCGGATGAAGCTGCAAAGTAACATCATTCTTTTGTGCATATAGATTCGTTCTTATTCTTTCCATTCAAATTCTTTAATTCATTTTTGAGACAACCATTTCTGGGGACGGCAATACAATTAGTGTGGGGTAATGTTGAGCAAAGAATACTTAACAAAAGGCACACAAGAGGTCCAGCGTGGGAAAATAGGGCATGTTCAAAGGTGTGAACAAATAAGGGAAACACGTGCGTGGAGGATAAGTTCATATTTTGGGACTTAGCCATTTTTGCACATGAGGATCTATTTTTAGAGATGGCGTGCAAAGCACATAAACAAGGCAGAGACTTGCGCACACACGCATTAGTTGTTTTTGGAGGATTTACAAAGCACTTTGCATGGATGTAGGCTAAGAATAGGTTTATTTTTCGGTTAACTAAAGGAATTATATTGTTAGAACACTTGCATGTGGGGATATATTTGTAAAAGTGCGTACCTAATAATAGCATGTGACCTATTTTAGGATTGGATAAATGGTGAAGGAAAGTCCCCACCCTAGAGGAGAGATATAAAAGAATGAGTAGAGAGACAAATATATGTATGTATGTGTGTGATAATGATTGGACTATATATCGATCTATGCGCGTATGGGCATAGAATGCCATTCTTGTAAGAATAATATTGATGTAATTGTCATATTTAATATAATGGAGGATATTGGCTGAATTTAAGTGTTAGTTTTGTGTGTATTTGGATCTAGTATGTTCTTGATTTCATCATGGTTAATACTTAGTTATGTTCTCCCTTAGATATAGATCCGGCATGCTCTATAGAATTATGTATTAATAATGGAACTACATGCATTAAGTCTTCATCATGCTAACATCCTGCAACAACAACCCTAAAGAGGGACCTGGTACCTTTGTGCGCTTCGGGTGAGCACTCGGTCTAGAAGGTGAGTGATGTGCAGCCGTGCCTAGGGTCTTACTTGGGAATTTTAGGCTATATCATTGACCTCATCTAGGTTATCCTTTGGAACCTCGGCATCCTTCCTTTGCTCCAAGCGCCTCGATTTCTCCTTCAAAATTGGATCTCCCTTTATAAACTTTGAATCACGTCCATAGTATCTCTATACACCTCTTTACGATGAGTAGGGTCAGATAATTTCCATGTACCACTTCCTCTCTCGAAACTAGTGTCCTTTGTCTTGGCATATCATTGGCGTGCATGGCCTCTGCTTGCATTATCACCATCAGGAGGTTCTATCCCTAACTCATGCGCCACTCTTGGCGAGACATTGTGAATCGACCTTCTTGATGTTCACCATCCAAAGACCTTTGTCCTTATGATGTTGCTGGTTCATATGCTCATAAATTTCTGGACAATTTTCATACTTATGTTTCTTTCGCACCATGAGCATTGTAACATATCAGGACACTCACGTTTGTAATGCTCTATAGATCCACAATTAAAAAGGTTTCTCATGCGAACAAACTTAGTCCTCTATTGCTGATTCTTATGACCACGAAATCCTCCACAAAAACCCCTTCCACGTGTTTCTCCATCTACGTGCCCTTCATAGCGAGCGGTCATCATCCTTTAAACTACTTACAAGGCTAGTCGGCACACACCCAGATCAATAGCATCATGGATTTGATCAATCGATCTACAATCCTTAGTATCATGGGTTGTAGTGGTACGAGATCTTGCGATAGCAAGAAACATTCTTGCAGATTACACATTGGAGTAGAGGGAATCTACTTGCATCATGATCCCTATGGAAAATCTCATAGTCTACCAATATAGTGTGCACAGCGACTTCCTGGGAAACTATCCTTTGCATGTCCTTCCACTTCACATTTTGTACACCAAAGCCCACTACGAACCTCATGCGATGAGCTTGCAGAATAGCTTCTCTAACTAATTCGCCATTGCAGCAATTTAAACCTCTAGAAAAGACTAACACCAATATCAATGCTCCTATTAGCCCGGCATCAAGGTAACTTCCAATGCCTAGCGGGTCTATGAAAGTCTTGTGCGATAGAGCACTTCTAAATGATGTTATCAATCCTCTGAAAAACCATTGAGCATGTTGAGAAGGATGAATGTCATAGAATATCTTTGACAAGAGAGTCTTAAACGCGTGCGTCATACTCCTACACACTCTCTGCCATTCCCTGTTGGATCTCCTTCAAAGCACTAATGCTCTTCTGCTCAAACTTAGGGATATGGAACTCTGCTAGGAAGGCGTTCTTCAATGCGGTGTAGTCTACCACCATCTAATGGGGGTCATACTTCCTATACCAACTATGTGCGCACCCTTGCAATGTTGTTACAAATTGACTTGCCTTCCACTCTAGGGTAGTGATTCCTTTCGTGCACCATAGTAGTTCACACTTGTGCACATGCTCTGCAGTATATTCAATACCCCTATAGTCTGGCAAGTGTAAAGACATCTCAAAAAACACTTGGGGAGGTGGATGGGATCCTTGTCCCCTCGATTTAGAGCCTTGGTTTCCTCACGGTGTTTCCTCCTCCACTAGATCCACTTAATCCACACGGGTCTTGTTCCTCGTGACCCACCAGATCCACCTCCTGTAGTCAACAAAGGACCAAAAGTGAGTCGCGCCTAGTGTTCCCTGACCTCCCCTTGAATTATGTGCCGATGGTTTGTGATATTGCCCCACTACCAGTTATATGTCCGCGCCACTCCCGGATGTGATACTCAATCCTTTGCATACTTGTACCTTGTCCAAAGATTCCTCCAAATATAGGAGCGACTTGCGCCTCCATGGATGTTTCAAATGAGAAATTATATCTCTAGTGCGAGATCGGTTACTCCCACCTGGCCCAGGTTATAATACTTCTCCTTGATATGGAAAACCAAGTGCCGGGGGTTGGTCACCAGATGGGTTCGGATGCGTGCGATGGCTCTTCTTTCTCCATGTGACGAACTCTCATCCGAAGCTGAAGGGCCTCTCTCACGTGCATACCAAGATGGGGTAGCACAAACTACTCGGAGTTCCACGTCCTGCGAATGAACCTCAACTCCTTCCCACAACGTCTTCCTCCATAGATCCATCACACTTGTAACCTCGTGTTGTCTAGTCATCTCCCTTTCACAAGCTTTGTTATACTTGAGTCGTCTCTCCTCCCTTTCCTTCTCATCCGCAATGTCCACCATCTTCCTCCACCCTAGCTTCCTCTCCCAATGCTCAGAGAAGCTTAGCTGACCATGGGAAATGCTTCTAAACTCAAAGTAATGACCAAGAGCTTCATAGCCAAAGGAATAACATGCAAAAATGATCCTTTAGGCTCCCTTAGAAACTCAAACTTAGCAACTTCTGGGAAAGAATACATAGAAATGGCGTATTCAAGAGTATAATTGGTTAGCACTCTCTTCCACCAGTGATCAATAGCAGCGTCTAAGTCAGATATGCATCCTCTGTGACCTCGATAGTCATCTTGGGTCCACATGCGCATAATCTATAGTACCGACTTGATCTAGATGTGTATCTTGAAATCCATTCATATAGTTCTCTTTGGGAAGCAACAAATGAATGTCTCATACAACTCATGGTATAGGTTCTCTTCTACCCATCTACGTGCATCGAACATAGGTCCAGTGTTAAATCTTTGAGAAAACTCGTCCTTCATGCTCTTGAACCATATTTCAACACTTTCTAAGGTCAAAGCGCTCTGTCATCACACATCACAGGGACAAAGATGCATGTCATTTCTCACAACAACTTCAAAAAGAGGTCCATGGCAATGGAACCAATATGTAGTCATATTTTATACCCTTAGACCAATAGTCTAATCCCATGTGCGTCGACCTATCACCCAACGGGCGTTGGGCACTCACCCGAGGCATGCACGGGTGCCAGTCTCTCCTTTATGTGAGTCTTATGAGAATGCATCATCTTATAACATATATTCAAATGGAAATGAGAAAAAGAACCATGCCATATTATAGAACGAGTTGTTATCTTATTGCATCCAGAAAAGAGAAATAACAAGCAACATAAGGAAATGGTTCATACCAAAAGGAAATACATAAGTAGTATACTTCCAAACACATAGATGATTTATAACAGAGCATTGTATTCATATTAATAGATTCAATAACCACATTACAATCCCTTGAGGTCATGACAGATCCTCATCTAACTATGTAGAGAAAAGTCATGCATCAGAGCCATATTATGCTCATCATATTACAAAGAAGAATAAAAACCCATCCCTAAATGTGTCATTGCTTACAGAGTTCTTCTAATCCCTAACCCATAACATCCTCCATATTGTTTTTATAGGGCTTCGCCTCCCTTTTCTCTCCTTCACCCTCTATACCATATCTCCTTCTTTTCTCTTATCGGATGCTTGTATTTATAACCTCATCACCCACCACCATGCCTTTCGGAAATTCTGAGATCGGTCACCAAGTGTCGAGGTGGTCCTTCATGGGAGCATGCCTTCTCAAATCCGAGCTCTCTACTCCTTGCAATGATTCCTTCTGGAACCTTCCATCGCATGCCTAGAATATTCCCTTTTTGATCCCACAGTCGTCAGGCTGGCACCTTATCCATAAGGGTCATGCTTTTCTCGTGTGTTGCACAGGATGCCGAATACGAGAAATAAAAAACTTGTTTTGCCTTGCACGCACGCCTTGTGTGTTCTGCAAAACCATGCCAGAACCCTTCCTGTGCACCTTAAACCCACATGCCCTTCAACTAGGTACCACGTGCCCATGCGCCTTCTTGTACTTATGCTGATATTTTGGGGCCCAACAACAAGGATATCATTCGGTATTCCACCTTTCACCCTCATGTAGGAGCATACTTTTGCACATCCATGAAAATATGTACTCGAGCTTGATACCTCTCCGCCCTTGTCTATCATCTCAAAGAGGCATATGTTTCCTTCCGCTAGATTATTATCAATGAAAAATACTTCCACCTTGTAATCATAACCCATACACCGTAGAGCTACTACTAATGTATCGCACACACCATTCTTTTGAATTAAGATCCACGAGGATGAATTTCTTAGTTTGAGTAATTTGAGATGATCTATGTATGCTTTTGGGATTTTCTAGACATCCGAACCAACATACAAATTAAATTTTATTAACTTCTTAAAACTTGTTAAACCCTACTATTTAGAAAAATGTAGAAACTCTATACATGCACAATAAATAACATTAAATGACTATCGATAAATCCCTCATACAAATTACATTCCATTAACCTCTTAAACCCTGTTAAATCCTAATAATCGATCGGAAAAATACGAAACCCAAACCATGCGAGACTACATGACATTAACCATGACAAATCCCTCTTCAACTTTGTTAACAAGATGAGAAATGCAAGAAACCACTAAGACAAATCAATAATGTAGCTTGTAAAATGCCTCTTAAACCCTTATAATAAAAGGACAAACAAGATATTGTAATAGACATAAAGATGCTTCAACATTAGTACATACCAACTCAAAGCCCCTTATAAGCAGATAGAGAGGGAGAGGAAAATATCTAACCAATTTTTTTGTAAACATGATATGGCTTCACAACTATAAGGAAAATGGGTTTGTTTGATTTGAAAGAAGTAATAACCAAGAGGACCTTGCCCCTTTCTAATTTTTGACAGGACATCTGCCAAAAACATAATAAAACTTTAATCGTCGACAATTCTTTTGTGCCCCATGTAAATATTTCATTGTCTCGTGCATTTTCCCACCAAGTTATGGTTGCCAAGAAACCGTGATAGGGTCCTCTGCATTGAAATATGTTGGACATACAATAAAAATTATTTTCTATATAACGCATTAAGAATTTAGTTCTGAGATAAATTTTACTTACCATGTAAAGAGATTTTAAGTCTTTTCCCTTTTTGAGGGATCATGCATGTATGGTCAATCATATCCTTGTCGAATCCCCAACAAGCGGCAGAAATTTAAGCAACACGAGAACATTCACTACAACTCTTGTGAAAATTCTCATCATTGTTGAAATAAAAATCAGTTAATATGTTTTTCTCACACTCATCTCTCCCATATATTCTAACCTTGAAATAAGACTTGCAAACATATTTGAACACTAGAAAATCTCCATACTCTATATCATGATGGTGAACAAACTCTTCCCACCCATTTTGAAATTACAGTTGGGTATTTGTACCCCATAATATATAACCCAGTGCCCACAACCCAGGCCTTTTAAAACCATATTTTTGGGTCTCACTTCTAATATTGAACAAATGCAATAGGAATACTCTGCATGATAGAGTGAACAAAATAATAAATGATATTTCAAGTTTCAAACCACGTGTATGTAAACTACGAAAAAGGGTGAATGAGAAATGGCATTACCATCTTCGCAAATTCTCCGAGCATGAGTTTAAAAAAATAGGAACACCCATCAATGCTATCTTTTATATTGCCCTGAAATGTGTAGTTACAGGCTCCATTATTGTAGGAAATTAGGAATCAAATAACTTAAATCTTAAGAAGATTAAAAACAATTTGAAGGGCGAGAAAATCTTGAGATGTTCTAAGTAATTAATTTTCCATTTGCAATCATGGCAAAAATTTTCCATTGCCTTTGTAGGTTTGCGATAATTAACAAACTTAAATGGTTTTTAACATGACACATATGGTAAAATAGAGAAAAGCAATATGAAATAAATACACAGCGATTACTAAAATGAAATAACATCAACCCTAAAAATTTGCAGTAATCCGAAAAAAAGAGAGGTTTACAAAGGCCTGTAACTTTCTTCCCAAAGTTGCTAAACGAAACCACAAAAAACACGTCTTGCACGTCGTCATTACAATGAAAAGAGAGTTTCAGGGATGAAATAGTTTTCATGGTGCCTTCCATTTCCCACACAACTCCAAGTACACACATGCGACTCCAAACATCTTTCATGTCTTTGGAGACACAAAAAACACCATCATTTCCAAGTCTACGGCACTCTAAAGAATTGAACATATCTATGGCTCTAATCACTCTGCAAAAGCACAATCCTGCGTTTTGCACCTTATTCGCCACAATATTTCTCATCCCTCCATCGTAGGATTCCAACACAAATGGTAGAAACAAGCACATCTATCCATCTTGACATCTATCAGTTCAACAATGAGGCATTCAACCGAGATACGCCTTGACATAATGAGAAAACATTCAAATTCATATAAAAAAACTATTTTTCACCGGAGGCGTTTACTTTGAAGAAGGCATTGCTGGGAAGTGTCAAATTCCGGTGGCTTAACTTTACCGGTTGCCGGAATTTGGATATTTTTGTAAGTCCTAGATATTTTTGTAACTTTACAGGTGACCCCTTTCTTCCTTCAACCAGGGAAAAGAAATGGTTTTATTACCGTGGTAAAACTGCAAACTTTGACAGTTCCTACAAACAGGGTGAGGATGAAAGGCCATCGAGGATAAGGATGGTGTGCGGGAGAATGACGATGGTGTTAGGGGCATTTCCATCGCCCCTCAAACACACTTCTCCATTGCCCAAACTCAGACTCAACATCATACGCAGGCTTACAGTCACTTGTGTGGGATGGGTAAGCACTTTTATCTTATTTCTTTGTTTTCAGACTTCCACAGTTCAGGATTCTAGGAAAAACTGTCATCAATTTTAAAGAATTATTCTCTAAAATTGATAGGACCCTGAAGGCATACTGGGGCCTCCCCGAGGCGGGCACATTGCCAGAAGAGAAACGGAACAGAGGGAACACCTCCTTCGCCACGACCTAGACCGAAGGCGAGCTGCTCGACGGGTGAAAATATTCCTTCTGCCCTGTAAATATATATGGAATGATTTTAATTATGTCTCCAGGGGATCACAAATATCTCCTATCGCGCTTTAGGACGTTGTTTGGTTTTCCTGAGCTGATTAGGTTGTTTCATTAGGGTCGGGTGGTACCGGAGACTGTTGCAGATCTTGTAGAATTTCTTTTAGAAACGGAAGCCCAAGAAATCGAATATGAAATTGCAAGATGCAGACCAACGTATGTATTGGATTTGCTGTGCACAAATACCTGTGCCTTCATCAAATAAACAACCTCGGAAAATGAAAATGAAAATAAAAAATGATGATGATGATGGGACAAGTAATGCATTAATGTCAACACCATCTTAAGCTGTGGCATGATTCATCTCTCAGTACCGTTACATCTTTCCTTTCTAGGCCAAAAACTTCCTCTGCTTTTTTGGCCAGAGAATGACCCCAGAAACATAAGCCAAAAACCCTCCCACGCTAAAGGACCAAGCTTCCGCTTATGTTTTTCATAGCGTACTACTTTTACAAACGCGTTCAAGCTCTATTAAAATAAGATAAGGATAGATGATGAAACAACATTTATTTTTGTTTTCAGAATACTCGTTCTACAAATGCTCACAAACTCTATCTGATGATGACTTTTACATCTTTTAAACCAAATTGGCCTATAGGATCCGACAAATTGTGTAAACAAGGCAAGGTAGGGTTTGGTGCGGTCACGCCGGGCTCCAAGGCGAAGCTGGACGCCATGTATGTCAAGTCGGTGAAGGAGATCCCTTACTGTGTATCATCTCGGGTTATCCTGCCCTCTAATCTCTCTGCTCTGCTCCTTCACCGAACGGGCGACTTGCATTTTGTAATTGTATGAAGATAATTCTACAAATATTTTGACATATTTTCAAAACAGAAGATAATTCTACAAAATGATTTTCTTACGAGACTGTCTGATTATCCAGTCTGTGTAAGTCTGGAAGATAAGCTACCGCAATGGAGTCCGTTTCAGGTTTATTGTTAAACAGGATGGTGGCATTTCGTTACAGTAGTTATGGTCCGTATACACTGAAATTATTCATGGGGTACCGCTTAGGGGAAAAGTAGATATGGGTCCGGTGATTTACGAAATGAAATTGTTTTAATTACGACTGATTTGCGGGCCCGTCGGTGTTTCTAGAAGGGATCCTCTTTTTGCTGTATTGTTTTTATTCTTTTTTTCCTGACACAGTTCTATCATGGAATTAATATTTTTTTTTTCCAAAAGAAGGTCGCTTCTCCTTTATTGAATTGAGATTTGTAATGTTCAAGGATTTTTCCTTAATATAACCAACCTATTTTAAACTATTATCATAGATATTTCATCAATTTGAATAATTTTAATCATGTATGTTATGATTAGAAAATTGATGATAAATCAAAAAATAAAGACATGAATAGATGTTTTTTTTTTGTTTTGGACGCTAAAACATTTTTATGATTGACAAAGGTGTCGCTCATGTAGAAGAATCCCGAACTCCTCTGTCAGAGGAAGAGTGCAGGGCAACAATAGATGAATTGTGGCCTAACAGATTTAAGCAAGCCATTAAGGAAACACTCTAGTAGAAGATATGACTTAAATCGACAAAAAACATTGCATTGATTTTGTGAAGGACCAAGAGAAATTTGATTCTCAAGCTTGACTCCATAGAAGACACAACTGCCAACTCTGTGTCCGTCAGTTTGTTGTAGACAGTCTCAAACTCTTTGAAAGTCTCTATTGATAGCATCTAGGGACTTCACAGACTGGGCCAATTTTGCTAGGGATGTGGCATATGACCCCGCAACGTTGTCTTGCATAACAATATGAGTTCTGTTTTTGCGAGCCACTTGAGAAACTTTGGAAGGGAAGGCACTGTGTGTCTTGAAGAGCCTTGTCCCAAAAAGACCAGATTTTAAGGATATGTGGTAGTTTGATCCGTTAGCCCCTTTCAAAAGGGCTCTCACAGATGGCGCACACTAGACATTCAGGGCCACGGGAGACTGTTTCAATGATTCCATATAACAAAAAACAAAACCAAATCTTTAGAGATCATGTATCCACCGAGAAATTTTTGTCAAATCGTGTGAAGAAGCAAGGTTAATTAAGAGCCAAAGCATTTTCTATGGAAGTCAATTAAAGAATCCGATGCAATTCTAAATGAGTTGCAATTTACGCCGGAGAGGATAACAATGTTTAGTTTATTGGAGTTGTAATTTTACTATTTTAAGTTTGTGTGATGGGGAGAGGACAATATAGTAACTTCCAACAAAAAAACATTGCCTACTATGCCTTGATGGATATCCGTACGTTGCTATAAAGCTCGTATTTTGTTATGCGCCACACGTATGTTGGTATAGGTGAGTTGATCGGGGTGAATATACAGTTGTTTTATTTGATGAAACAATCACAATGTCTCTTGACGATGACCATGTCTTCTGTAAGATACAATTATGATATTCATTTAAAAGATAACATGTTGTATCATTTGGTTGAACACTTGGCGTTTATTTACAAAAGTTCATATTTTGGCATTTATATGTTCCCAAAGCGTAGACAACAATCCCATTTTGTCAGTATCCATCCGATTCTACTCCTGTTTACATTTGCCAGCATACTCCTCGCCTTGTTTCACCATATGCAACAAACAGGGCTCCAACCCAATTAGTTTAAATTTGCCAAAGTACTCCCAACCTGTGCCAAACTATAGAGGAATTTTGTTAGATATAGTTGCAAATGTTTTGATAGACATGTATGCAGAATGTGGAACCTTACATAAAGACATGTGAACTGTTTAACACAATGTAACTTATGTTCTTCACTCAAACATCTATCATAGATCATAGAATATATTTTACATCCAAACCATATTATACACATAAAATTCAAGCCCTCTCCGGCGTAACTTGCAACTCATTTGCAATTGCTAGATTAAAAATAGAAAGGTGAAATGTTATGTAACACATGTTTGCAAGAAAATTAATTGCTTATATTAAATATTTATTTATCATATTCCATAATTTAAAATCAAAAATAAATTAATTTGTAGCCTTTTATCATATTTTTGACTTCAATTTATCTTTATAAAAAGATGATTTTGCTTCCAATTTAATATGATTTATTCTTTGAAGTTGTGTCATCTTTACCAGATTCAATTCTTAGTTCACTTATAACATGTGGAGTGTGCATTTGAACCCCACTCCAAAGTTTGATCAATAACATTGTACAACTCTAGGCCATTTTCTCAATCACTCTAAACTATTAAAAAACAAAATATTATATTTTATATTGTTTATATTATTTCATTAGAATTTTTATGTATTTGTTGATAACTCCTTTTCTATTGTCCCCAATTTTATTTTTGACAAGAGTAGCACAACATTTTACAACTCTTTAGTAAATCGGGTATTTTCTCAATCCCTCTAAATTATTAAAAATCAAAATAACAAAATAATATATTTTACATTGTTTATATTTATAGTTACCTAAGTTTCGGACGGGGAGGGAACAAGGGTAAGAAGGACAGGGTTTTACTGGCGGTAAAAAATTTCCCAAATTTTGGGGACAGCAAGAGAATGTTTCTTATAATCATACATGAAAAATAATATTTTCACTTTTTTCCCATAACATTTAGTGATTTAAACTGCATTTAATATATTTTAGATTCTTTCAAGATGATAATTTAATGTTATTAGAAAACATAACATCTTTTTCAAAGTCAACAAATTATAAAACTTTTGGAAAATTTAAAAACAATTGGGAACATCCTCTCCAAGTCCCCAAAACACTCAACAAACATGTCCCGCGTAACACTCTTTATATTTTCATTATTCTATATATTTGTTGGTAACTCCTTTTCTATTTTCCAAAATTTTATTTTTGACAAGAGTAACACCAGCTTTTCATTATTTCATCAAGCATTCTGTATATAATTTTTCCATTTCTTTCATCATCTATATATAATTTCTCTATTGCTCTCATCATTTATATATAACTCATGTTTATTTTCCCTGCCTGAAAGAAGAGGCTCTTAGGTGAAAACAAAAATTGAGAATAGTTTTTATTAAGACAGATTTATATCGCTTGGACGAGGAAATCGAAATAAGTAGCTAAAATCGCTACATTCCACAATAAGAAAAAAAATAACAAATGCAATATTTCTAAATTAACATTTCCATATATTTTGATTTATATACTGGGCAGTTCCAATAATAAATTAACATTTCCCAACCATAAAATAAAACAAAACATTGTCACAATCATTCGGAAATTTGGGCGTTTATTGTTGATTGAAGAAAACGGCATAGGCATGACTGTGTAGATCCCATAATAATATACCCTACACAGAGATGTAACGCCACACCAGACAACATAGGCCAAACTGAGCAGCCAAAACTAAAAGCATGAGAATCCCTAAGCAATATTAACTTGAATTGTCTTAGGCTTCTTGGGCTCAGGAGGAGGCAACTTGGGAACAGTAACGCTCAGCACTCCGTCATGACAAGTAGCAGAAATGGCTTCCAGATTGCAATTGTCTGGCAGAGCAAATTTACGCATAATTTTGCCAAGGCTTCGCTCCATCCGAATGTACTTGGCTTCCTGATCGTCTTCCCTCTTTCGCTCTCCGCTGATTATCAGCACATTCTCATCCTCCACTTGAACCTTCGTAATATTCACGCACAAAATTTCAGAGTCAGGGTTTCGAATCCTCTGAACCCCCAATGTGTACAAAATATTGTATATACAGTACCTAGGGTTTCGAAGCAAAAATGGAAATACCTTGATATCGTTGGATTTAAGACCAGGCATGTCGACGACAAAGACATAGGAATTGGGGTATTCTTTGACATCGGCAGGGTGGAAGCCATGGCCTTGGTGTCGCGAATATAAGTGCGTGTGGGGGCGTTGAGATGCTTCTCCATTTCGTCAGAAACCCCAGCAGCCTGCTCAACAGAGGATCCATTTCTTCTCAAAACCCTGCAACTCTGTAAATTTCCGTTAATCAACCACAAATTCTTTACATGCCTGAAAAGAGGTGAAATTAAGACTCCAAATGCTACTAGATTCACTTAAACTTACAGATTGCACGAATCGCACTGAAACGATGCTGCGAAAGTAGTCGCCTTGAAACAAATAGCAGAGGAATTGCTCTACCGCGAAACGTTTTCCGTGCAGACATTGTGGTTCGGAATGGCGGATTTAAACACCTTCCGCTGCTACATGTGGAAGACTCCAGATTTCTCTAGCACCTTCGCCACTTCTCTTTTTAATTTTCCAGAAACAAATACGGACGCGGCATAGGTACTTGGATATTACTATTGGAAGAGACCTTTATTACGCCGAAGGCATTCCCCTATGGTAGAGGACCTCCTATGTGTACAATGCAATGTGAACGCCGATATAAGTTTTTTTAATTTTGACCATTGAGATTCCTCCATTTACTGGGTTAGAGATTATTACTCCTTGAATTAATTGTATTAGTCCCCTGATCTAGGTGTTCCAAATGTGGATCGTATACCCTATGCCTTGTCAGCGCAAAATTTAGAAAAATCATTCACTAAAATTATTGAACAGTTAATTGTCACGTGGTTGCTTAACCTATTAAACAATTGTCATTTTTTGAGAAATTAATAATCTTTAATATTTCACAAGGTATAAAATGCAAATACATGTCATAACCTCATAAACTCATTTTTCTTGTCTATCAATCCCTAACTAATGCAATTTATGTTTGGCAAGACCGCACAAATACTAACATTTTACAAGAATACATGCATACATATGTAATAAGACAAATAGGCCAATACACAACATCAGACATGTCAATTAACCATAAATGACAATTATGTATAAGATATGATGACCATTTGAAATCAACTAAAGGCATATTATTAACCTTTCCCACTATAAGGTAAGAACGAACTTCATGTTTCATGAGTAAGCATCCAAAAAGTATGATAGAGGTGAGAAATGGTAATGAATTTATTGTGTATCAGATTAAATATACAAATAAAAGTTGAGCTTATTCAGGATGCCATTCTCCCCTGGAATGAAGTTAATTCAAATGAATATTACTTGACAATTGTGTGAATAAAATGTTAAACTTGGGTATACAAACCTTAAGAGTGAATTTTACTATACAATTTGCATATTCAATAGCAATAGTGAGCATTCCCGCTCTTTACAATGCCTCTTTAACTAAAACGAAACTTTGGGCATCTCTATTGATCAGCTTTCTCCACCTAGAGACTACATGAATGCCTCCTTTCGCATTCTCTCCCTAAGGAGCCAATCAACAGAGTTGTCAGATCACCGGACTTCTCCCCTGCAGCCTCTCTGCCTCAAGATGGTTTTTATAATGAGCATTTCATCAAGATAATCGATAGCACAATCATTCAGCTTGTTTCTCTCCAGCATCACTGGTCACATGGTCTTAAGACTCTCCTTGGCCAGCTGAGGGTACAGTCCCGCAAGTTGTGAGTTAATAAAAACCACAATATGCATTTGGCGATAGGATTTGTCACCTATGTTCTCTCTATGAAGTGGAAAATGAGCAGCATTTTATTTTGCGTTGTCTAACCTACAATGAGATTTGGTGGAGATATCGTTGCATGTATGAAGACTCAAGGCGGTTCTCTATCCACCTTCCTTTTCTATCCAGATCAGACATATCTGGTCCTTTTGAGAGAGGTTGCCATGTTGATCGGTAGGACTTTAATGGACTCCATCCACCTTCCTTTTCTATTTGGATCAGAAACGCGTGGCCCTTCTTTTAAGAGAGATTGCCACATTGATTGGTAGGACTTTAAAGGACCCCTTGGACCACCAAGCTAATTACCAAATTGGAACCCATTTTAGGCATTGGAGGCATTAAGGACCCATTTCAGGCAAAGATACAGTCGGTAAGACATCATTCTTCCTTGGGAATTATGGTGGCTTCCTACGGAGCAGGGAAATGGCGGCGGGACCATATTCACGAGCTTCAGACAGGTTTGTACATTTTCAGGGTGGAGGACGGATCCGGTAGGCGGATGGTTGCAGAGCTGGGCCGATGAGAGCACCGTGTATTTTCACAGAAGAGCGGAGGACGGGTGGTGGAGCATCTACAGATTGAACCTGGACCAAGCGGTGCCACCAGAGCAGATAACTCCACCCTCCGTAGAAGCTTTCACTCCCTGCGCTTCCGCTACGGGGAATTGGATAGCCGTGGCCACGCGCAGACCGGAGTCCAAATTCAAGCACATCGAAATCTTCGACCTGCAGTCCAGGTCCTTTATACCCGTGACGGCCTCCATTAATCCCCAAATTCATCACTACAACCCTTTCGTCTCGCCCGATTCGCTCAGGGTGGGGTTCCACAGATTTAGGGGCGAAGATGGGAAACAATTAGTGTTCAGATCGGAACGATCCGGGCACAAAAAACTGTACATAATGGATGCAGAGGAAGGCGAGGAGGGGTGGATTGGAACCCTGACGGAAGGCCCCCGGATTGACACGATGCCTGCTGGTCTAAAGAAGGAACGCAGGTCAGAAAAATTGTTAAAAATGCGAAAACGTCCAGACGGCCGTCAAACCGTCAATTTTAATATAGTCGCAAAAACGTCCGGAGGTCCTTTACCATAGGGGGTAGTAGGTACTTATGGTTTTCTTTTAGCTTTGTTGTCATATTAATTCTTTTGAAGAAGTTATCTCGTCTTTCTTTAGATCTTGCACATGACATGAAGATTTAATGAAGAGCATTTTAACTGATAATGGATTTCAAGTTCTAACACTAGGATATCAAAGGATACTTTAGTCTTGTGAAGGGGCACAATACTTGTTGCAGAGGACAGACCTATTGCCTTCAGGATTAAAAAAAAGTCATATCAACATACAAGTTTACCAATAAGAAAATTCTCTTGCTAGATTCTCCACTTTGTTGTTAATTTTAAAATGATTTTAGTATTTGAATTCACATATCCACAACTGATTTAATTTTGTCCAATTTTACTTTCTCACTTGAATCAGAGACACCCTGAAGAAGCACCGAGTCAATAGAAATTTTTAAAAATTTGAAGAGCTATCTTGTTATGCAAATGATAATTGCAGTATGGTTGCCTCTAATTCACATCCATTTGCAAGTATATGAGATGGCTCTTAATCAATCTTAAAGAGTCTTAAGAAGTAGATTATACATTTTATGATTTCACAGTATGGGATACCTCTCATGTTTTTGAAATATGTTTTTCTTTCAAAGGAGTATTTCTCTCCATTTACCGGGCTTAATGTTTGAGCAATCTAAACATACGAGAATAAAGCCCCTAACCCATAAGGTATGTTTGAGTTATGTATGTGAGGGAGACATGGTTGATGTTGTTGTGGTGATTTAATTTTGTCCAATTTTACTTTCTCACTTGAATCGAGAGATATGCACCCAATCTAGACTTGATATCTGCATTGCGATTGGAGGTAAAACACGGAAACTTGAGCATTTGAGATTCAAATGAAAAGTGTTAATTTCTTGTTGCTCTTGATTCTTTGGTGTCCTAATTGCCTTTTGGCCTTTTGTCCCTAGAGAAATCATCTTCTCTACCAATTTTGAAATCCGTGTAAAGCGTGCAAGAGATGAATGTAATTTTTTATGTATAGATGAATAGACTTTCATACACGTAATGAGAATTATGATTCATTAGCAACACAATTATAAGGCGTTTAAAGAACTTTGCAAATGTTAACATTTAAATAGACAAGGTCCACAAAAGCTGGAATCCTTGTGAAATATCATATAATTCTAAAAGTCTAAACTGCATAAAGCACATTCTATTCCATTGTAAAAGATTTTTCGTTTCGATGATCATAGTGCCATGAAGTTAAGTATTAGAAATTTCTCGGGAGCTTGTTTTCGTTGTTTGTGAATTAAAAATGAAATTATATTTTGAGTAATTTGTGGTGTAATAATGGTGGATCCTGGTACCATCTCTGGAATGGTTGGATAGGCCATTCAAGTGGCAACAAACCAAATTATTGCTCACATCAACATTGATGTCCGGTCGAGAAAGAATTAGATGCCCTCAAATATCTGCTGGAGAGAATTTACTCCATCAACATGGAAATGTAGGAATACCGTAAGGCTTTGAACTTCAAAGCAAGATTCGTACAAACTCTCTTTTCAGTGTGACTTAATGCTTTGGCTTATTGTTTCAAAAACTCCCTCTTTGATGCTCTCGAAATGATCTTGTCAAACAAATAGCTCTTGAATAAATAAAAGATTGGACGAGTAAAGAGGAAGATGAGGTGAAAATATGGTTAAATGAGAGTTTGATTGAGAATAAGTTCGCTCTGTTTCTTGTTGATGTTTGGGAAACAAGTGCAAATTCCTTGTTAGCCAAGTTATGTGTGCCTCTCATCTCTTCGCATCTAAACTTTATCATCAAAATGCCAATTAAACCTACTTTGTGGTTGTGTGGATGTCTTTTATTGGTGCTTGTAGATCACATAAGAATATAGGGCTAGGAATATTTACTACAAATCTCCTTTTGAGATGGACCCCAAAAATTCTTTGCCATTGTAAATACTTGATGACATGATTATCTCTTATTGCTTTATCTTGATGATGGATCATTATGTATGCATGGTTGACCTTTTTGGCCATGTTGGCCATCTCGAAAAGCTCTAAAATTTATCATCAAAATGCCGATTAAACTGCGGTGGTTGTGTGGATGTCTTTGATTGGTGCTTGTAGATCACATAACATATAGTATATCCCGTTTGAAATGTGAGCGCCGAGCGGTATATGTTATTTGATTTAGAGGGATAGTTATTAGTTTTGTAGTTGATAACGATAAATGGTGTAATTGATTTTGTAAGTGTAGGAATATATATGAAGCTTTACATTTAAAGGTGTTATCTCTACATTTCAAATTTGTTACAAATTCTTAAATATACATTTGCAAATCTTATATCATGAGGTAGTGTTTTGTGGACTATTTTATTTAAACTAAACATGAATACAAAAAAATTACAGATTTTATATCATGAGTGGTAGCCTTTTGTGGGCAATTGTTTTGGCACTAAACATGAATACAATTGATAACGCTTTGGGTAGTTAATTACTTTTGTTGTTGATGTGGTTTGTAATTATTTGGGGGAAATTGTTTTAGTGTTACAACGTGTTTGAGATGGTGGTTGCATCAGTTATTTGGTTGGTTTTTTGTTGAATAAGTCTTTTTTGTATTGTTGATAACATGTTGATAAGGGGTTTGATTGATAGTGGTAGTGTAGGAATATAGATGAAACATTACATTGAAAGGATCTATGTGCACATTTCAAATTTGTTACAAATTCGTACATATACATTTGCAAATCTTATATCATGAGATCTGAACCAAACATGAATACATGAAGACCTCCATACATTTGCAGATTTTATATCATGAGTGGTAGCTTGTTGTGGCAAATTTTATTTGAACTAAACTTGAATACATTTGATACCCCTTGAACGACATTTTCGCTTTGGATACAAAAGTGTTGAGTAAAGTAGTACTTCCACATACCTTGACCACAAAAAAAATGTACAAGTTATTTTTTGCGCTCATTTCGTTATGCAAATGGTAACTACTGAGAGCAATACATTAGCAATCGTTCATGAAATGTACGATGGAAACACTGAAGAGGATGGATAGTAGAATGAAAACATGAGGAAGCTAAAAAATGAGAGAGGATGACGGACGATGAAGAAGGGGTTTGATGGAGAATTGGCAACTTGGTCTATGTGTTGCCCCACTCATTTTGAAATGTGTCGAACATGCCTCCCATGATTTGGTTGGAGGAGCTTATATTGGTGGTTGGGACACAGTTTATCATAATTAAAAAATAATAAATAAAATAACTGTATTTTTGGGCCATGCGTCGCATTGAAAGACAATCATTCAAACAAATAAATAAGCTCTGCAAGCTTATGCATATCATCTGATCTCAAATTTTTAAAAGAAAATCCAATTTGAAGCAAATTTCAATTAAAAAAATGTGAAACAAAAAAGTGGGTGATTATACACTACGTACAAAATACAATTTTTACTTAGAATAATGTTCAATTAAAAATGCCACATGACATTGAGTTTGGTTTAAGCATGTAATCCTCTCACAAACAGACACCATTTGCCTCTGTGAAATACACAGATTTGAACGGAACAAGCTGATTGGTATGATAAAATGGGGATTTCATAATATGATAGATTTCGCTTGTACCAATGCCTGGAGCGGTGGAAGAGTATATTCGGTGTGCTGGATTTTGAGATCATGTGCCCACCACTAATGAATACCATGTGCCCTTTGAAAATCCGGTGCAGGACAGAGATTCACTGTAAGCCTTGCACAGGGAATCAAATGCCCGCCTTTGACTCCTTCCCAAATGCTACCACCTTATCCTCCAATAGTAACTTTCACCCTCACGCTAATAGGAAAATTCAAAATAGAAATTGTGAGTTGAGGGATATTTGCAAAATTACACATCTGGATGACAAGTAACATGCTTTGGTTGTTGCATTTAACTGAAAATTGGTCTCATGCCGCCCATAAAGTTGATATTTGGTACGAATCCATACAATTTGCATGGGTATAATCTACCTTCGCTTATAGAGTGGAGCATTTGGTCCCTGCAGCTTAAGACCTCAATTTAGAGGGGAAAAATCTTGCCGGTTCTAAGGATAATCTTAAAATAGCTCAGAGTAGGATAAAATCACAGGAAAACCAACACTTCTTAGTATTAGTCTTATGGGTCAACTATAATCCTTTTTTTTGTATTTTGTTAGTCTTGTGGGTCGATTTGCTTTTTAGTTTATGAAGGCATACTTTTTTGGAAGACAACTATTTTTCCCACATGCAGAAGGCAATAGACTCTTAGAGAGGATTAGAGCATTTTGATAAAGCAGATTCTTGTATACAAATCTGAAGAATCTGTTGGCCCAAACACTTGTTGGCCCAGACTAGTGTCTGTATTGTCCGGATTCAGCCAGCGTCGGTAACTTAACCCTCATAGAATTCATTTTTATGTATTTTCCAGAAAATATTAAATTTTTGTTCTCCCTCCAGTTTGAAATAAAATGACAATAAGTTTCAGAGTTGAGCTTTTCCAGCTTTCCAAAATTTTCAATTTCATGATCTTAATAAAACTGAGAATGAGACCATCAAATTGAAAATTTAGAAATATTTTATTTCATTTCCAATTTAAATTTTTGAAGTTTCCTAACCCACAGTTAATAGCATAAAAAGTTGTCGTCTATTTTAAGACCTGGGGTTTCAACCTAGGGTTTGCTGCAATAGCCAGCTACAATTTGGTTCACAACAAGGACCAACCAATTCATGAATGGCGTAGAGAGGAGGAAAACACATTTTGTTAAAACAAGTTCTTGTGCACAATTCTGAAGACTTTGTTGGGCCAAGAGAGTGTCTGTACTATCCTAAATTCATCCGAGTCAGTATCTAATCCCTCAGGGGAGTCATTTATATGTACTTTCGAGCAATATTAAAATTTTTGTTCTGTTTCCAACATTTTAAAAAAATCAGTTTCAACATTGGTCTCATTCCAACAACTGAGAGTTAGACCGTGAAAATGAAAATCTAGAAATATTTTATTGTTGTTTCCAGTAGATTTTGAAGGCTTTCAGACCTAAAGTTAGTAGCATAAAATTTTTGGAACTGTTGTTTTGTCTATTTTCAGACCTAGGTTTCAACCTAAGCTTTGCAGCAACAACCAGCTACAACTGGGCTCACAACAGGGACCATCCAATTCAAGAGTAGCAGACTGTAATGTGATCCCCTAAATTTGACAGCCTTTTAGACGTTTTTCAAATGGGATTAAATTTGACAGCTGTTTGCATGTCGTTTTTACTTTGCATGCAATTTTTGACTTTCTATTTTTAAGATCCTATTTTTAACTGCTGTTTTTTAGATTCCGCCCTTTTTATAAATAAAGAGTTTGTATTGGTTATCTCATCAAATAAGCAGTTCGTTTTTGTGAAAGAGGGATCCGAGGGAGTTGACAGACAACGTTTGGTATGTAAATTTGCAAAAATATTTCTTTTCTGTCGGTTATGCGTTTGGTTATGCGGGTATTGCTGTCAAATTGAAATATTTTGATGTAAGTTTGCCTCTGTTACAGTTTAAATATAAACGCTTTTCCATAGTTTTGACTAAACAAATATATATTTATGGCTTCCACGGCGAAAAGGGAACATTTGGTTATAAGATTGTCTGTTTCTTAAATTTATGCTTTCTAGGGTATGAACATGGATCTGTCATTGTAGCGAAAATGAATTATTTCGATGTAAGTATATCTATGTAAATTCTGGGTTATCACGGCCAAATTCAACTATTTTAATGTACTGTTAACGCATGGACAATTATACATAAATCTGTCTTAACAAGTGAAATTTGTATCAACTATAGACGATATGCAGGGCTAAATTTAATGGGTAATAATTTTGTATAAGACAATCTAATTAGCCTGTAAATACCTTCTTAGCTCCTGAAGAAAGGAAAACCTTCTTTCGCTGAACAACCTTGGTTGCAGGCACCTGTATGAAGTAAAGATAACAAGATTTAGATGTTCCGTTGCAAGAGAATCTTGACTATATTAATAAAATACACCCAACACACTTACATTCCAACTAAATATAATATAGTTACCTCATCAGAAGTGTCATCGTCACTGTTATCTTCACTTGATTCTGCTTTCCCATTCTTTAAAGCTGCAACAGACCCATTCTTTGCCACTAATGGCTCATTTGGTTCCTGAAGAAATTGCTAATGCATATTCAAGAAACATTCAATGGATATTCCCAGTCTTTATTTAATCTAATATCAATTGCATGTTCAAGTTACAAGGGTAAGTGCAACGATACTATCTCGATGATTCTAAATTAAACTGAGTGGCATTAGTTGCCTAGTTAGTTCCTGAAGAAATAGCTAATGCAAATTCAAAAAAAAACATATTATGGAAATATCCAACCTTCAAGTCATAACTTAATATCAATCCTGTGTTCAAATTACATGTAACACATACTACGTCAAAAGTTCCAGTTTAAAATGAACAACTATTAATTATCACTTCTGGCATTAACATAATTGATGCATTTCAAGCACAGAAATCTATTATTTTAAAAGCAGCAACTATGAATTTTCCAAATTTTCAATTTTAAAATAAGGAACCTCCTTTTATTACATTGTTCGTGTTATAAATATTCAATAACTCGATTGACTGGCAATTCCATTATATTAAAGTATCTGTTTAAACATATAAATATTCATCCCAGTTATACATGCCTAATCTGAAGAATCCTCCAGTGAAAATTTTCAATTCTAAAACAAGGAATTTCCTTTTATAGTGTTTGTGTTATAAATATTCAATAACTCCATTGACTGGCAATTCCATTATAATAACGTATCTGTTTATACATATAAATATTCATCCCAGTTATACTTGCCTCATCTGAAGAATCCTCCTCACTGGTACTATCCTTCGCTGACTGTTTCTTTGCCAATGGGGAGTTTTTGCTTACAGGATGTTTAACCTTAAATAACAGTAAAAATGTGCTCTTTAAATAAAAATTAGTAATAATTGACATATCAATATTATAGCCAAAAAGAGACTTAAAAAGCTTTGCATTTTTCTAATACGTTATATTCCACTCTTTATCTGGAATATTTTAGTTAACAATAATTCAATTCCTCAAAATTAGAAGGTTTTGTCATAGTGACCACTCTGATCAAGGATCAAATTGATTATCGTTTTACTAGGTACTCCAAAAGGTTTGATTTTGCTATTGACCAGAGCATATATGCTTACAATTATGCATACCTGAGTGTACCATAAAAGCAAGCAACAAAGGAAGAAACATATACTGACTCATACATATACAAAAATTTATATCTATACATTTAAAAATCTCATATCATGAGTGGTATCGTTTTGCGAACTATTTTATTTGAACTTAACATGAGAAGAATTATATCATGAATGGTAGCCTTTTGAGGGTAATTTTATTTCCGGTAAACATGAGTACATTTGATACCCCTTGAACGGAAATGGTTTCTAGGATAGAAGAAGTGTTGAGTAAAGTAGTAGCGGAGGTGCTATCAAAGCAGAGTGTAGTATTTACGAAGGGTTGAGTGATAGTAGTCTTGCTTCCTCATTTCTTCTTGCTCCAAGTGTTGTTATATGCACCATTTTTGAGTACCTTTCGAATGAAAAAGGAGGTGAAATGCGTAGATTTGCAAGCGAGGGAACTCTGGAGAAAGCTGTGAATGTCAGACCCTGTCTTTCAGTGGTTCCAATGTCAACGGTTGCTCTGTGCAAAGTAAGTCCTTGTGACTTGTGGATAGTTAATCCCCATGCCATTTTAATCGGTAATTGTCTTCGATTCCCTCTCAAAATAGGGGGTATGGGAATATGTAACAGGTTGGAGGGATCCCAACATGGGCCGAAATTCATGAACATTATTTACCCGATTGGGTGCTTCTTAGTGAGGTTGAGTTTTCATGGTTTATTTTTTAGCAGATGTTTACTTAACATGTCGGGCATATGGAACTTTTCTGATATCATGTCCTAGAGTATTTTTTCTACCAATCCATCAGCTGCTTCAATTGGTTCTGGCTTCTCAAGAAAGGTAGTAGTTGTTCTCACCAAAATACACACACAGGGAAAAGGAACCATTATAATTATGAGGACAAAATGTTGAGTTGTATATTACATACATCCATGTATTATATTGTCAACTTCAAACGTGTGTGATATTTAGGAACAATATGTATTATAAGACCTTTTCTCCAAAGGTACACTTTAGACAATCGAAGTTTTTTGAAAACCTGTTAGACATGTTGTAGATGTTCTTCCAAAGTCTTGTAATGGATGAGTTGAAATCACTAAATAAAAACACCAAATGTAGACCTAAAATGTCAAAGGAGGAGATTAAGGGTATGAGTACAACCAAAGTAGAAGTTAAAGGCTTCACAAAGGAGTAGTGGAGTTTAAGGGCATGAGAATTTTATGATCAAGAAAATGAATTACTAGAATGTTTCTGCTTACAATTAGTATGTATTATATATGTATGCTAACTGGATTTGAGAGGTGCCAGAGATATGAGAATTGAGGAATAATGTATTGTATTCATATTTTATGAAGCTCTAATTTATGTATTGTTGACGAGGCTTAGGGTATACGATCCACATTTGGAACACCCGGATCAGGGGACTAATACAATTAATTCCAGGAAAAATACTCTCTAGCCCAGTAAATGGAGGAATCCCAATGGTCAAAATAAAAAAACTTATACCGTTCGGCGTTCACATTGCATTGTACACATGCGATTGCTAGTTACATAGAAGGCGTTCCCCCTACGGGAAAGGCCTTTCCGGACGTTTCTCCTACTATTTTAAATTTGACGGTTTGACACTCGTTTATACGTTTTTGTTTTTCGGGCTATTTTTGTGAAGTTCAATAAGAGAAGGGGCACGGAGGTTGAAGGCCTAGCCAGGTATAGCCTGCTTTGTTCACTTGGATCTCGGTGGCTAGTGGCTAATGGGTTTATTATCTTTTATGTTTTTGTTCTCCGCTTTGTGGATTAGAGGAGATGGATACGCAAGCACATATACTGCAATATGTCACATAGGTTAGTCATACAGTGCCATTTTACAGAATTGCTAAAACCCCAAAGAGTTGTACCGATACAATGTATAGAAGTCTACTTGGAATTCTATTGGATTTTGAACCATGGATTTATAATTGTTGAGCATTTGATGTACATGTGTTTTCAGAACATGAATTCTTGTTTTTCAGCAAGTCGAATTTATCTTTCTCCAATATATTCTTGTTTTGAAACTATTTAATGTTACATTCTTATTCTTATCAATCGGGATGCTACAACTCTCATGTCAAAATCTGAAGCGGTGGATCCATTGTTGAGCATTTGATGTACATGTGTTTTTAGAACATGAATTCTTATTTTTCAACAAGTCAAAATTTATCTTTCTCCAAAGTATATTCTTGTTTTGAATTTGTTTAATGGTTCATTCTTATTCTTATCAATCAGGGTGCTCAACTCTCATGTCGAATCAAGCGATGGATCTAGTAAAGGATATTTTTGCTTCAGCTTGAGAAAGAGACATATATCTTGTATGGCCTCCATCTTGTATTCATATATTTTTCATTTTTTACATGTAACTTTTTGTATTTTTCACTCTTGGCATGTTAGAATATTTTTGTTGTGGTTAGTCGTTCAATTATCACATCTACGGTCTTGATAAGGGCGTTATGTTATTCCTCGGGCGATGGATTAGAAATAGTAGTTGTTAATAAGGAAGGTATTAGACGAGAATAGATTACGCATTACGATATGATTAATTTGATGCCACTCCGAATTCGGTGCATGGCTTGTTCCATGTTTTTACCACTTGTGCATTTCTATTGAAGGTGATTTGAAAGCACATAAATGATATCCTTCATCAAAGAAATATTACTATCATTGTGTTATTTATTTCGCAAATTAGTGTTGCAATACATTCAACTTGAGTTGGGATTGTTATTCGATTTTTGAACTCCTACTTTCGTAACTTATTTAAGAACAATACAAAATTATGGTGTATGGTATAATGTCTTAAGAGAAAAGCGCGCTTCATTTAGGGATACTATCTTGAGTGTTTCCTCATGGAACCGGGTTGAACAATGAAATTATTTATGTTGAAAGGCATATAGTGAGTTTATTTAGTTTGTTTCAAGTGGTTGATCTAATGACATTGTTAAGTAGGGTGCACAAGTCAAAACAATTTCTATTATATTTTGTTTCTCTACTTGCACGCACACTACCGCCCCTTTTAAGTCTTTATCTAGTATTTGAGTCAACTTTTTGTGATGATTTTAAGGGCCAAATAATGTTGGCATATCTTAGTGGTAACTTTTATGGTATGTTAAATCTTCGATTTCAAATATGTGGAGTGAATGGATCTTGTATTTTGTAGGAGTTCCTAGATTTAGTCTGTAGAAAGGTTATTTGTAATCGTTACGAGTTCCCATAGTTTTCTTGATTAATTAGTGTAACTTGCTTTACTTTTGAGTAACTTTTTCCATTCATGAATAATTTCTTTCTTTCCATATCTTAGAATGTAGGTCCACTTCTTGAATTTATGCTACTCATAATTCATGTAGATAGTTTACCCCCTTTGATATGCGGTGGGGTGTAGTTATTATTAATATATTATAGAATTCAAGTTTACCCCCGATGGTGCCAATATATGAGATACTATTTGTGGATAAATTTTAGCTTGAATGATATTTTTTCGGTTTGAGCCCTTAGGAAAATGCTTCTTTGCAAGGTTTTCCCCAATTCCTTGTTAGAAGTCTATAGATAATGTAATCCATATTAAAATTACCATTATCGGTATGTATTGCTTAATTTGGAGTGGTTTGTGCTACTTTTTCACATATTTTAATTGTCAATACATTTGTTCATTTTTTTGAGAAAATAGTACAACCTAATAGGAACCGCAAATTTGGTGTGCATTGCAAGCTATACGATAAATTCCATATCGATAAAATGAGCAACGTTGAACTCGGATGGAGTAAAAAAGGAAAATATAATTAGAATTACAACCTCGGTTCCCCTTTATAATTTGAAGTTTCAAGTTGTCCATGGCATAAATGATACATTATTAAATATAAGAAACAACATAATTGTGCTCCATATCTTAGACCTCAAATTTGGGTTAGAATCTTGTCAATCAAGTACCTATATTTTCTATTGAATTCTTGGGTGCACATACATATGTTAGCAAAACATATCCCCGAGAGCAAGGACATAAGACTTTTGTGCAAATGTGAAAGGGGAGTTCTATGTGCACATTCAAATTAAACATAAAAATACCCTTGATTAAAGCCCGGAACTAAGATCGTGATTTAAACTTACAAATGATCTCAATGGACATTTGGTATACTTCATGTGAGCTCTCACTCCACATTTAGTGATCTGTGATAGACGGATCAATGTGCATTTGATGGATCTTCTGAGGGCCTTTAATGATTAAGAATGATAAGAGGGATAGGTTGATATATCTTGAAGATGGGCGAGAACATAAGAAAAATGCTACCACTCATGATATAAAATCTGCAAATGTACAGAAGTATTAATGTATTCATGTTTAGTTCAAATAAAATATCCCGCAAAATGTATGAAAGGCTACCACTCATGATATAAGATTTGCAAATTTATATGTACAAATTTGTAACAAATTTGAAATGTAGAGATAACACCTTTAAATGTAATGCTTCATATATATTCCTACACTTACAAAATCAATTACACCCATTATTGATATCAACTATAAAAATAATAACTATCCCTATATATCAAATAACATATGTCGTTTGGCATTCACATTGGATTGTACACATGCGATTGTTAGTATTAATGTAAAGGAGAGTTACATAGCGAGGTGACCGGACAACTCACGGTCCCACAAAATGCCACAAGGGTAACAAAAGAATGCCACAAGGAAAACACAAAATGCCATGAAGGCTTACAAGAGCACGCCCAAAGGGCAATCAAAAATCATCTACAAAAGACTAACACCATATAAACCTCAGCACACGTCGCCCCCGCACAGGAGGAGGGGGAGAATCATCTCAAGAAGGGATGAAAGCTCCGCTAGTAGGCTCAATAGACAGGGGATCCACTTCCCAACCCTCCTACTCTAGAAACCGCATCTGAAGAGGCACTGTAATTCCTCACCCAGGTGGTGGCTATCCTACAAGAGTGTTCATTGCTAGTGGCGGTGAGCCCCACCGGGAGTCCCGACAATGCATTTTCCCCTCGGGCGGACTCCGTCCAAGTCCAGCAGAGGACGAGGCAGAGAGAACCCGAGGGGAGGGAAGGTGGTGGCTACGAGAGCAGATCCTCCGACATGTATTCATAGGTGATGGCCAAGGGGTGACGAAGGCCAAGGTGGTGGCAGCGATAGATCGGGCAAAGCACTCAACTCATGGTAAATGGTGCACTCCCTAGTGATTCGATAGATTTCGCATGTGCAAATTCCAAAGTATCCTTTCAAAAAGCATGCGTTTGAATACGAGATCGCATACAATAGACAAAATAATCACCTTGTCATTAGTAGAAAAGCTGAGAACTGTAAGATCATTTTTGAAAATAAAGGCATTGCATGAGCTTTCTAGATATGAAATAAAATGCATGCATGAAAAAGATGCCATAAATTAGCAATATAATGAGGCCATGGAATAAAGTCCCCAAATAAAGCTAGATGCCAAGAGAAAAACTCAAGGTGATAAGGAGAAAACAAGGAATGAATCCAACGCTAAATAGCCTGCGCACGTGGGGAAAACTAGAATAAATGTAAAAATACTTCGGTATGGTATAAAAGAGGCGGAGGTTGGGGGAAATGCCAATATGTTGAAGCCATTCACCTAAAGGCAGACCTTGATAAATCAAGCACCAGAGAAAATGGTTAGCTTTAGGTTCAAGAAGAGGGTTACAAGAACAAGCAAGCATGTGAAGCTAGGTAGAGGCAGCGACTTGAGACCCCAGCGAGCATTTAAATTTGTAATTATAGGTGACAGAGGCCAAAGAAGGCGATAGACGTGTGTGAGTATTGTAACACAAAAAGCTATATCCCGATTCCATCGCAATTGCACCACCAGGCAACCGGTGGATGGAGGCCAAGTTTATGAAGCATCACATCTGGAAGAAGCTCCTGAATCTTACAAATTGAAGGAAGATTATAATTCTACAAATGGAATTTGGCTTTAAGTTTAGGCCAAGTGATCCAATCTTTGCGGTGCACCAAGATCTGTATAGTGTGAATGCCTTTGCAAAAAAGTTGAATGGATTTGATGCTCCGGGAGTTCAAATTTAACAAAATGATGCCCTGGAAAAGAATTCATGAGCAACAAATGTTGTGAGCATTAAACGAAAGGCCAGTGTGAAATCCATCGCCAACCCACCGTAAAAAGGCTTAACTTCTTGAAGGATTTCGAAATGCTCTTAGCCACAAAGGTACCCTAAATCTTAACTGGAGCAGATGTAATAATAAGAGTATGTAAACCAATACCATTTCAGCTCCGCTTACCATACAAGGCACCAAATTCAATATAATGTCTCAACATAATCTTCCAAAAATATCCCCGGAAAGACTCGTAAATAATCCACTTAGTACATAGAGTCACCTTTGCCGGTAGAGATCAAGTATGCCCATACCACCTTGCTCATGAGGGAGGCAACAAACATCCCAGTGCTACATAGTGAAAGCCAACTAAACCAGAACTTTTACACCAAAGAAAATCCCACATAAGTTTAGCCAGTCGATTGAATGAAACATGAGAAGGGCACTAATAAGTAGAGTAATAAACATGGGTGGCAGCAAGAATTTTGGTACACACCTGAAACTTTCCCACCAAGGATAGCGGTTTGGAGGACCACTTCGTGATTTTCTGCTCTACCCTATTAACCACATATGTCTAGAGAGTCACCAAATCACTATCAAAGGAAAAAGGAATTCCTAGAAAGTGAAATTTCTCACCGTGACCAATCCAAGTCTAGGGGTAAGCCCAAAGCCAATCAGGCATTGGAAAACAACTTTGGTGAAAACCAAGAGTTTTGGCCATCTAAATGCTGGAACCAGAGGCTAAATAGAAAGTGGATAAACAATAAAAAATGGCAGCAACATTCTACTCAGACTCAACAACCGTAAGGAAGGAATCATCTGCAAAATGCCCATTAATCAACTGTGTGTGGTGGTCAGGTAAAGTAATGCCATGAATTCAACCCTGGGTAGTGTGATGAGCAATTAAATATCCTAGAGCATCTGCTGCAAGAACAAACAAAGCGAGCAAGAGGGAAACCCTGTCTGATGGAGCGGTAAATTCCAATGGCTTGAGACTGATGGCCATTAATAGTGAGTCGAGTGGAAGCATTGGAGAACAAAGTAGAAACAACAAAACAAAATAAATCACCAAACCCTAAGGCCTTGAGCATAAGAATAAAGGGCCACTCAATACGATCGTAAGCTTTTTCAAAATCAATTTTTAGAAAAATGGCTTTTGACAGGAAATACGATCCCATTCCATTCCTTCCCACACCACAAGAAGATTATCCAGAATATGATGGCCTTTGACAAAGCCGGTTTGTTCATGTCGCACAATCTTCGACAGAATATTAGCAATCCATAGAGCTAGAGCTTTATTAAGAATTTTGTAGGAGACATTCAACAAAGCTATCGGCCGCCAGTTGTTAATAAAATCTAGATTTCCTGCTTTCAGAATGAACTTGATGTTGCCTTGATTGATGAAAGCTCCTAAGGAGTGAGATTGAAGTGCCTCAAGATATAGTCTGAGTAGATCAGGTCCAACAAAATCCCAAGTGGCTTTATAGAACTCACTAGGAAAGCCATCCAAACTAGGAGATTTATCATCGGCTAAACAAAGTAAGGCAGCATGAAGCTCATCTAAACAAAGAGGAGCATCACAACTAGCCGAATCCCAAGAAGTGAGTTGTGAAGGCACCATATCAAGGCATTTATGCAATGCAGAAGCTCATTCAAGAGAATCCTCCTAAGCTTGAAACACTAGATGATAATGCTTAACAAAATTAGAAGATATTTCTTGGAGCTCGGTAAGCCGTTGGTGGGACTCATATATAGCCTTGATCTATTGACAAGCATGCTTGGCACGGAGGGATTTGAAGAATCTCTTAGAAGCTTTATCTCCTACCTTTAACCAGTGGAGCCTCGAGTAGATCTAAGCACCCTGAACAACATAGGATTCACTAATATTAAGCTTATACCGAAGAGAAGCTGCTTGAGATTGAACCTAAAGATCAAAAGGATTGGATTCCAGGAGTAAGGATACTCACCAAAATTTTGTATGCAGAGAAGAATCAACTTGTCTTTGAATCGAGCAACCTGTTTTCCAAACCGACAAAGAAATTTGAGGGTGTCTTTGGAGTGTTGCCTCCTACCAAGAGTGTCAACCTGGCAAAGAAAAGGGGGACGTGGCTCCATCTTCCAAATTTTGGTGATGAGATGGATAACTCCAGGGTGAAAAAGCAATGAGACATTGAGAAAAACTATGTACTCAACACCTTGGGATGGCCCCCTGCCAAACAACCTTAAATGTTATTGGATGATGGTCTGACAAAATCACATCAAACCAAACCTTGATAATAGTGGAGCCATGCGTGTCAAAATTAAAATAGGCCTGCGTTGAGTAAGAAGAGCAAGCTAAAAAAATAGGCCTATTAGGGTGTTTAGATCTGCTCGAGGCTCCACTAGCTAAAGGTGGGAGATAAAGCTTCTAAGAGCTTCTTCAAATCCCTATGTGCAAGCATGCTCAATCAGATCAAGGCTATATATGAGTCTCACCAAAGTAACTTACACCAAAGAGAAGTGCCCGAGATTGAACCTAAAGATCAAAAGGATTGGATTCCAGGAGTAAGGATACCCGCTAAAATTTTGTATGCAGAGAAGAATCGACCCTTCTTCAAATCGAGAAACCTATTTGTTAAACTCGACAGAGAGTGTCAACCGGTAGGAAAAGGGGATGTGGCACCATGTTTCAAATTTTGGTGATGAGATGGATAACTCCAGGGTGATGAAGCAACGAGACATTGAAAAAAACTACGTACTCAGCACCTTGGGAGGGCCCCCCTACCAAACAACCTTAAATGTTATCGAATGATGGTCTAACAAAATCACATCGAACCAAACCTTGATAATAGTGGAGCCATACTTGTCAAAATTAAAATAGGCTTGCTGAGTAAGAAGAGCACGCTCGAGACATATTACTACGCGATTAAATCCTTCTTGGAAGTTAATCCAAGTAAACCAAGTAGAACCCGAAAATCCTGTCACCGGTTGAGAATCAGATCATAAAGGCCCCAACGGATTTTAAAATATTACTAGAAACCCATTCTTTCGAGGTACAAAGCACATTGGGAGTGCACCATATTTATCATCAAGATGCTCCACCGTATTAAAGTCACCACAAACCAACCAATAAGCAAAAGTTAAGTTGTCATTAACCACCTCCATAGTAAAATTCTCTCGGAAACATCATTAGGAGCATAAACATTGAGAATACCAAAGGACATATCATTGACATTCAAAATAACCCACACCACACGATGGCTCAAGTCATGGCCCAATTAACGTCGAAAACTTTAGCGTGATGGAAATGCTAGCACCATCGCGGCCATCAATGTAATGAGTGTGAAAGTGCACAAAATCGGGGACAATATATGTCGTCGAAGTCTGAAGCAAAAAACTAGAAATTTTGATTTCCTGTAAGAAAAGAACATCTAAATTGCTAATTAATTAATAAGCTAAACAGAAAGAGAATTTTTGTGAGGGCTCAGCCCCCACACATACCATGACAAAAATTCAAGAAAAAATAGACATTTCAAATGCTCCCTTCCCGTCTAGAAAACCGTCCTCGGATCCGAGTATGGAGAAAATATTGGCAACCATAATCTGGTCTAAATGAGAAGGCTTGACTTAAATGGAGTGGTACTTAGCCCCATTAACTCCCCCACGGTGTGCGCTCCACCTTGCAAAATGGGCTATGTGAACGTTGTAGTGGTATGAAGTTGAAGCCAAATTCCCAAAGTTCTCAATAATCATCTACACCTCTTGGCTTCTGCAAGGCGGTGACTACTGATGGAAGCCAAAAGACTAGGTTGCTCTACTAGAGGATCATCTTTGGTGAGTGGCAGTGATGGAGAAGATGGAGGTGAACTTCACATAAGACCACACCCCGAGTTCTTTTTCGAACCAACCACCTTCCAACCATCATCATGAGGAGTAACCCTTAGTTTTTGGCGTCATAGGCGACACATGAGAGGGTTTAGAGGGAGCTAAAAGGTACAATCCTAATTCGATTTTCCAGGGCTGGAAACGAAAATACGTGTTCAAGAGGTTAAAATACATGACCTTTTGAGATATTTTCAGGGACCCCACTTGAATATTAATATGGTCCCGCAAATCCTTCGCTAAGCCCACTTCGACACACACACGCTTATTAGGTCAATCCTGCTCATGACGTAGCACCATGCTAATGGTTGTGAATATCTCACCTAGAAAAGACCATAGATGAATATGAAGATTAGGGAGCTCAATACAAATAGGTATTTTAAGAAAAACCTAGATATTTGGGCTAAAATCTAGAGTCCAAGAGGATACGAGGAAGAAGGGTATTGCTAAATACCAACACACCGATTTAGGCATAAGGGTTTGGACCTGTGAGGGTTCACGAAAGGTAAACAGATAAAAACCTTTGGTGAGATTGCGGACACCAGAAACCTAGATTCCAGAAGACTCCCAATGGTTTTTCATCTAATTTTGTAAGTATAATTCGACTAGATGTGGCCACGAAATAGGAAATATAGTAGTGGTTATGATACCAAGACACTACAGGATCCAAAAACTCATGAGAAATAACCACATCTGGGGAGGGTTCAGAGTCCATACCTCGTTGTATACTTTGGGGAAGACTTCGGTGTGTGCTTGGGAGCCATGGTTGCCGAATCAATAGTCGTTGATCTGGGGGAGGTGGTGGCCATTTATAAGCACGAACACCACCTAAGCGGTGAGAACGGACCGAAACTCACTATGATAAGACCGAGGGAAGACCACTAGAAGGGCTAAGGACATACAGTTAGCACAACAAAATACAACAGGAAAAATTTTAGGAAGCCAAGCGAGTCGAGGAAACTGATAGAGTTGTGAACATTTTACAAAAAAAGCATCAATTTGATCAAAAATCGGTACTTGGATATTGATTTCGTCAAAGTAACATATTAAACCCCCATATAGATATATATTCAAACTATATTTATTTACCATCTTAAATAGGTCAAGTGATATCAATCATGAGGCACTTATCTAAGTGTGCAAGTGTAGTATAAGTATACCAAACAATTTGACAATTAAAAATAAATATATTATAATAAATGTATCTATATGAAATACATCAATAAAAATCAATTTCAAGGTTCTTATGTTTGATGTTTTATATCTCTTTAATCAAAAAATTTATTAAATTCTCTATCAATTTCCTATTGATTTTTGGTAAATGGAATAATTTAGCTACGTGATTGTATCAGTCTCAAAAATATCTATTCAAGAAAAAATACCCAAACATTACTACATGGCCAAGATATTACTATTTTTTGATTGACTTCTCTAAGAAAAAAGAAACAAAATTATTTAAGTGATAGTCCAATAGAAGCCAAATTTATGAATGAACAATCACATGATAATCAGAGGAACGTCAAATCTAATATCAAGAATAAAATTGAACAACACACTCCATTACAACATTTCCTACTATTATAGGACACCTCTCGGCATAAAAATATCAATCTTAACGTTTTTATTCACATATTGTATTGATTAATATATTAGATTGATTAATATTTGTATTATATTCTTTATTAACTACAAACAATCGATTTGAGTCTAGTATAAGTTAAATCTATGACTTACAAAGAATAGCTAAGAAAGTTGAGACACTTTAAAAAGAGAGCATTGATTACTAATTCAAACCCTCATTATAAAGCTAGTACAAGTATCTTAAATACATTTATTTGAAATGATGATAGATATCAACCTTTATTACAAAAATTAGTTTCTATTATAATTTGATGGATGTTTATACCTTATTTTGAAGCTCTTAGCTTACCATAGATTGGGGCATCTTTGGAAAAGGTGAGTTAATCAAAGTTAGGTTGTTTAAAAAACTATCCATTTAGAAAATAAAAATATTGTAAGGAAGAAAACATAGTCCTCCTACACCCAATCAATCATTATTTTTCTTGTGGGGAATTGATTTTTTTAATAGGAGAGAATACCCCAAAAAATCAGAGGTGGAGTGTTATTCTAGGATTACATGATTCATCCTACAACATCGGAGAAGTGTGCCTACCATTGGGATACAACTATACACATTATGTATATAATCTAGGTTTATGATTGTGTGTGTTTTCTATGGTGTGATGCTGGGAAAGAAAAGAACTATCAAAGCTGCTATTGTAGAACTTATACAAGAACTAGTAAGAACAAAAAACCATATATGCTAATGAAAAAATGAACAAAATCAAAGTCCACTACGAATCTCCAATTCTTAACACCAATTAGTTAAATACCATCTAATCACTTCCTCAAAACATGATTCTTTCCATCATCTCTAATTTTATAGTTGAACTTGTATATACACCATAAATTGCAATGTTGTTATAATAGGGGCATTGATAGTCGGTACTTTGAGTGTTATATATAATAAGCATTTGGTAGTGGTCAATTTTTGGAAAAATCTCCCACTCCAACATTTCATTTTGAGTAAGTGTGAATTACCTTTGAATGAGGAGCTCTCGTCCCTCTTTTCTCTTAAGAAGTTATAGAGAAAGTGATAGTTTTGAGAATGATGGAATTACATACCCTACAACCATGGTAGACCCTAAGATGACATTTTAATGGTAATCCCCGAGATGAAATTTGATCAAGGCATTTCTTTGAAAAAAATTTAAGTCTCATTAAGATCATCATTTTTGTATATATAGTAATCATCACACTTTAAGAGATCATATTCCTTTGAAGAATTTTGGCAATTAGTTAACGTACCTTATGTATGCTTCCACATTTTTACACGTTTACAAAAATCTACTTTCACTAAATAATGTATGTTTCTTGTAATATATTTTATATAAGCCATGCATACATTCCCCATTATAAATTTGAGAAATGGATATTTACATGTGATCTATACATTTAATCCTATAAAATAGAGTTGTAGATGCCTATTGGCATCCATAAAAGTACAAGATCCTCTCGCCATAGGAATAAAAATACATAGAAACTAGGTGAACCTTGTCAAAGAAAATGCAATCGACATGTGTATATCCATAGCCTGCAACCTCGACAACATCCTCCTCTCCTATGTCAAAATGGTGGCTTTAGAATAAGACACATGCATCCATCAACGTTTAATGTAACACTATTTTTTAGGGTTTCCTGTCATATTTTTTTATTGATGCCACAACATAAACAAAAAACCAAATTGTTCACCAATGGGAAGGGTTTGTACATATTATGGAAATACATGTTTAAAAAATCCTACAAATACAAACACATCACTCGTGTAGATAATATCTCGAAAATGGTAAATTAGTTTGTATCAATAAATAACAAGCCATACTTTCTACAAAGGGTGTTGGAGTTGTGGACATAAGAGTTTCCATCATGTTGTCGAATGTCAATTCACTCATCCCAAAAAAAAACATGTCGAAAATGAAATATTAGAAAGGTAGTTTCTTCTCCATTTTTGTAGCTTGTACTACCCAATTTTATATTGCAACACATCTTTTCATAGCTTTTCAAAAACCGGTCTAGACAACATAAAAGCAACTATCTCGGCATGTTGAACAAATTATCCCAACCAAATTTAGTTTTTCATTCAGAACTCTCACTTATGATGCCCCATATAACCCATCTTGGCTAAATATTGTAGACACAAAATCATGCACTTTAGACATTATTTAGTCTTGGTCTCATACTACTATTTAGAGGGTTTTTAGTGAAGAAAGTACTAATTAACCCCATCTCTTGGCATTTTATTTGATTTCTATCGTCATTCCCAACCTCCACCACACACATGCCCAGTTATTTTTCATCATCTTCCATCATTTTATCCTTGACAAGGGTGCCAGGCTAGTACTAGGGCACCCATGGGTGCCCTAGTCCCACCATGGGCGCCCGATCCTTATTGAACTTTCTCGTCACCTTTTGGGAAATTTCTATCAATTTAGCTTCTTATTATTTTAGTGGTCGGCCATTTCAAGGTTAATTATGAAATTAGATCAAGAGAACCCTATAAATATAAAGTTATGATACCATAATGAGGGACCAAGCACTAGTCACTACTATCATCCATCTAGAGTTACATCCATCTATTGCATTAGAGATCACTTGCATCCACATAATTCCATCACAAGGCACAAGGCTAGGTCATCTACATCACACACAACATAGGGGAAGGATTCTATTCTATTCCATACACACATTCTATTACATTTTCTACATCTAGTTATTTCTCGCTACTTCACAAATGTGGTGACACAAGAGCACCTAGGGCACATTATGCACACATTCACTAGAACTACATTTGGTTTTGAAATGCGGTGCGGTGCTCAATTAGAAAGCCCACTATTGTGGCACCTGAAGTTAGTCTGACCCATTCATTTGCATTCTTTTTTTTTTTTTTAGGGTTTTGATACTCCTTGGTCTTCTACATGTCTTTTCATAATCTTGGAATATGAGTGACATCCAAAGTAGTGCAAAAAAGTTAATTCAATAGACACGAGAGGGTTTGGACCACCTGTCAAACTTGTGAAGATCAGTTTCAGAGATTTTACATAGACAAGGCACCCATTTCAGAGACCGCAGTGTCCATAGGCTCCCGGCTCCCTCTCCCGGTGCCCCATTCCAGAGAATCAACCTAGATCCATACTTTTCGGGGCTCTTGCATAGTCATTCCTACCTCTATATTTTCCAATCACCAAAGCGAGGTAATCCTATGAGCATATTCTATTCAGTTGAGTTCTTTCCTCTTCTCTCTTGCATATTAAGGTTAGCATTTCCTTTTTCATAGTTGTTTGTGCCATCTTTACATCTGTTTACAACATCTATTTACGTTATTTATGGTTGTTCATAGCTTAGATTAACTAGTACATTTATATCACATTTTTAGTTAATCATTTATGTGAACCCGACTTGATCATTCACACTTATATATTTTTCATTCATTACTGGTCATCCTAGGGTTTGGTCATCATGAGTATCTCAATCAATGATTATTTGCTTACAAATCCTGATTTACTACATAGATTCCAACACTTTCTTTCTACTACTCACATTCGTGTTGACATGCATCCAAACTCGGTTTATCAAGCCTTTGTCGATGCTTTTTCTTCACATATAATATTCAAGTCTAACCTTCCCACCAATGTTCACACTTTTGATAATGACCTAGCCTCTACATATCATCTCTCGTATTCATAATGTCACTATTAAGCATACTTTGATTGATAATGGATTTGAACTTAACTTGTGTCCTATGTCATTCCTTGAAGCTTTAGGTATTTCCGCTCGTGACGTTAGTCCATCTTCTATATCATTGTGTTCTTACAATGGTTTTGTCTTCCCATGTCTCGGTCACGTTACATTACCTATTATTGTTGGTCCAAAAACTATTCACACTGTATTTTTCATCATTGATTTTCCAGTCTCCTATAACTATCTACTTGGTAGGCCATGGCTTCATGCCATGCAAGCTAGTTTTGGGCGAAGTAGTTGATATAGTGGTTTATTTGATTAACCGTGGTCCTTCAAGTTCACTAGATAGAGGAATACTAGAGGAAGATTGGACCGAGAAAAGAGGTATATCTTTCTTTTCATAAATTTTTGGTTCGAGAATCTTTTGTGCATATTCATAAGGAAAATAGAAAAAGTTGGATGTAAAATCCAAGAGATGCACTTTCATTGGTTATGGATCCGGTGATTTTGGTTTTCGTTTTTGGGATTTAGAGAATTCTAAAATTATCAAGAGGCGTGATGTTGAATGGAATGAAAAGAGAATATACAGGATCAAATTTTGGTACCCAATGATGAACCGGTTGAGAATTTTGTGAATGAAAATGAACTCTCGGATTTAAAAGAATTACCGATAGGGTTACACAAAGAATCGATGTCGGTTGACCCGACCGCATCGGTCAAGAAGAACCAGTATCGGTTACTGAGAAAATCCAAACCGGCCTAGGTTAGTATAACCGGCATCAGTTAGAGGTGACCGACGATGGCCATTGTAAAATTTGGATAGGAATTTCTAGGAGGTCCAGATTGAGCCCCCGGTACGCCAAACTCTGTGAGAAGGTCACAAAGGGTAAGTAAACCTCCAAAAAGATTTACATCTTCTCTATTTTATTTATTATTGATTGATAATGGTGAACCAAAGAACTTTGAAGAAGTAATGCAGGATAAGACTCACATCTAGTGGGAGCATGACATGGATGAGGAGATGGACTCCTTGGAACATAACCAAACATGAGTTTTGGTTAAGTTGTCAACAGGTAAGAGAACATTGCAGAACAAATGGGTTTACAGGATCAAGGAAGAAGAGGGTGGATAGAAAAGATACAAGAAAAGGCTTGTAGTAAAGGGATTTGCACAAAAAGTAAGTATTGACTTTGGTGAAATATTTTTCTTGTTAAGATGACTTCTATTCGTATTGTATTGAGCTCTTAGCGCAGTAGAAGACTTGCATTTAGAGTAACTAGATGTGAAGATGGATTTCCTTCATGGTGATTTGGATGAAGAGATTTATATGCAACAACCGCTTGGGTATGAAGTCAAGAGTAAGGAGAAATTAGTGTGTAGGTTGAAAAAGAGTCTATATAGGCTCAAACAAGCTCCAAGGCAATGATACATGAGGTTTGATAATTTTATGCATGAGCATGGTTACTTAAAATGTGAATCTGACCATTGTGTTTATTTCAAGAAGCTTGAAAATGGGAGCTATATTATTTTGTTATTGTATGTGGATGATATGCTTATTGCAGGATCTAGTATGCAGGACATTGGTGAGCTTAAGAGAAAGCTAACTCACACATTTGCTATGAAGGATTTAGGAGCTGCAAAAAGAATCCTTGGCATGAAAATACACAAAGACAGGAAAAACAAGAAATTGTATTTGTCTTGGGAGAATTATATCTACAAGGTGTTAGAAAGGTTCAACATGTAAAATTATAAACCTATTAGTGCACCTATGGCTGAACACTTCAAATTGAGTAAAGATCAGTGTCCATCATCACATAAGGAGGTCAAATACATGACATGAGTGTCATATGCTTTAGCAGTTGGGAGTCTCATGTATGCTATGGTTTGTACCAAACTAGACATTGCACAGGTAGTGGGAGTGGTGAGTAGATATATGGCCAATCCAGGTAAAGAGCATTGGAAAGTAGTCCAATGGATACTCAGGTATTTGAAAGGGACATCTAGCATAGGTATGCTATGAAGGTTGGATATTTCATTATGTGGCTATGTTGATTTGGATATGGCTAGAGATCTAGATGGTAGAAGGAGCACTACTGGATATATTTTCACAGTAGGTGGAATGACAGTTAGCTAGATTTCAAGATTGTAGAAGGTTGTGGCTTTGTCTACTATAGAGGCAAAGAGTATGTTGTAGCTACAGAGGCTAGTAAGGAGATGATATGGATGAGTAGGTTCATGGAAGAGTTGGGAAAGGAGCAAGGTGATTGTAAATTGTTTAGTGACAGTCAAAGTGTAATTCATTTGGCAAAGAACTCAGCATTTCATTCGAGAACGAAACACATTCAGTTGAGGTATCACTTCATATGACAGGTATTGGAGGATGGACAATTGAATATGGAAAAGATTCATATGAGTAAGAACCTTGCGGATATGCTAACGAAGCCATTAGCAAAGGAGAAGTTAGAGCTACACTCCACTTCTGTTGGTCTTCGAGTTTGAGACTTGAAGAGGAAGAAACAAAGCTAAGGAAGGATCCAAGAATGATGATGTACATGTATGGTGCAGTAATTAATCTCCAAGTGGGATATTGTTGAGTTGTGGAGCTCAATTACTTCAATTTAGCATGCAATGAAACTTGCTGGAAAATAAAGTAACTAACATCGGCTAGGGGGATCGGCATCAGTCACCCAGACCGGCATCGGTTAGGAAAGGGAGGAACCGATAAGCGGTTAGGTCTAACCGGTGTTGGTTACCTGTGTGAGGATGTTTTAATTAACTCTCGGGAATTAGATCTATTTTTAGCATTAAAATATATCTATTGATTGTAATTACATGGCTAAGTGTCCTAAGTATATAAATGACTATATAAGCATAAAGCTAGGGTTTAGAAGTAAGAGATTAACAAGAATTAGAAAGAACTTGCAAAAGTTGGTGAGAGAGAATTCTTGGTGATGAAGCAAAAGCTTGAAGAAAGAAAGTATTGTACATCTGAGAGGTGTGGAAGATTGTAAATCTTCATTATATATCTTGTCAAATCTTTGGATAATAGATTGACTTGTTTATTGGTGGACGTAGCCCACATTGGGGAACCACATTAAATGTGGTGTTGATTTATGTCTCTTGGTTTGTATATTTCTTCTGGTAGAATATCTGATTTTATTTGCATGTATGCTTAGATCTAATATATTGTTTATACAACCTGACGGTGTGCTAACTCCAACACGAGGTAGAGAAGAATTCATAAGCTATCGAGACCTTGTGAGGATTGATCAAAAGCCGATAAAGGAATTGTACCCCCAGATCACCCGCATGATGGATGCGCTTGAAGACTTGGGAAAATAGTTTGAGAGTATTGTTGAGATAATGAGTGCCAAAGGGGAGGAATTAAGTTTTGAGGAGGTGAGCGCCTTAGTTGGAGACCTTTGTTAGCAAGTGCAGAATGAGGTTGATGCTTGGGAAAAGCTTGAGGTAGAAATAGGGAAGGATTTCCCTCTCCTCCAAAAATAAGCATTGTTCTCATTCATTCTCCCCATTATTTCATTCTTTCTCCCAATTCTTCATTCCTTCATTATTTTTCCCCTATTCTGGGACCGCCATTCCTTATTCTTTGAAGAGAAGTGTTTCCGAGGATGGAGAACAGGCGTAGTGTGGGGTGATGTTGGGCCCCAAAATATTGGCTAAGTACAAGAAGGCGCATGGGTGCATGGGACCCATTTGAAGAAGGGTGTGCGAGTTTAGCAGAACACATGGCGCGCGTGTAAGAGAATATGGATCTCGGGGACTTAACCATATTTGGCGTTCTAGGCAACACACGAGAAAAGCGTGACTCGACTAACATGCGGAGCGGATAAGGTGCTAGCTTAATTTTATAAGATCAAGAATGGAATACTTTGTGCATGCGATGGAAGGATCCAGAAGGATGTCATTGCAAAGAGTGGAGAGCTCGGATCAAAGGATGCATGCTCCATTAGAGGACGACTTAGACACTTGGCAACCGATCTGTTACCTCAAAAGGCATGACAGTGAAGGAAAAAAGCTATATATAGAGATGTGCAGTGGTAGAAGGTAGCAGTAGAAGAGCAACAGGGTGGTGGAAGAGAGGTGAAGCTCTGCAGAAATATCATGGAGGATTCTATGGGATGGGATTAGAGAAAACATAGGAGTGATGGCATATTTAGAGGGATGGGTCTATGTTTTTCCTTGTAATATGAAGGACATGGTTAGTTTTGATGTATGATCTTGCTCGCATTATTATATGGGTCTATTATGGCCTCAATGAATGTAATGTGGTTATTGAACTCTTGAATATGAATATAAGGTCCCGTTCTAATACATATATGTGTTCATGAGCATAAGTCCTAGTGCATTTCCTTTATGTATGAATCAGTTCTATATGTTGTTTGATACTTCTCTTTTATGGATACAATGATATGATAACTCATCCTAAGCTTTTAGAATGAATGCATGGTTCTTTCCCATTCTTTTGCACTTAAGTATCGGACATAGATGATGAATTCTCACAAGACTCACATAAAGGAGGGGCTCGACGCCCGTGTGTGCCTCGGGTGAGCGCCAATGCCTTAGGTGATAGGTCGACGTGCATGGGATTCGACTGTTGTTCTAAGGGTATAAAAATGACTACACTCATTAATTAAATCTCAAACTTAATCATCTCTAAATTCATTAAATTCCTCTAAATTCATCCTCGAATAGCTTCTACGTGGTAATATGAGCATATTAATTAACCCGAGATGACTAATTAAGCCAACTTTCTCCCCATCTAATTCTCATGGAGTATTAATCCTAATTAATTACTCATAATTCTATGTAACCAATTCTAATCCTACATCTCCATTATCCCACATTCACTACAAGTTGCACACTTTTCAAAAAAGAAAGCTATAAATTTAACCCTCTACACCATTCCCAACAAACTTACTTCTCATGCTAAACATTTCTATTTTTCGAAAAGCTCAAGGCAAAAAGTGAGAAAACCCTCCCTTTGATTGAAGAAAAATGGAGATCCAAATATGGCTCTTGCATTTTGAATGGACCTCTTGCTTCACCAATTCTCTCTCCTATAAACAATCAATCACGGTTTGCAAGTTTAGTTTAACAAGGATATCCACAAACATTCCGAGATGAATCCAAATCTTCGTGGTAGAGTTTTAATATAATTTACAAAATCTTAGTATTTTCTCTTCTTTGTAGATAATCTTATCTTGATGTTTTTACATTCTTTAAGTAGTGTGGTCTTGAATGGGCTTTTATACGCGTAAGTTGCAATTGTTTCTTAGATTAAGTTGCATGATTTTATAATAGCTAGGATACAATGATTAGGAAATTAATTGTTAAAAAATTGAGCATATAATTATCATTGGTAGGCTTAGATTGCTCATATGGAGATTCAATCTCACTTACACTAGTATCAATGAGATCTTGTATGACATGAATAAACTTGAAGTATTTATTAATAGAGTTTCCAATACATGTCCGGAAGCCATAATAGAAAATAAAATCAAAATATTTACCACAAGGCTTTTTTTGTATCAACCTCAATACAAGGTGGGAAAATTAAGAGGATACACTCTAATATTTTTGTAAGATGAGGATGACAACCATGTGAATTACTGTAAGGATAAACTTGTAGAAGTTATAAGTTGAGATATGACATTAATAGTAAATTTAGCACCAATTTTGCGATCATAAGGTTTTCTTTTGTAATTTTTTTTTTTGTAAATTTAGATGATGTATTAAGAGAATTAGATGCATACTTAACCTTGTTCAAAGTAAGTAGTTTGGCTTCTTCATTCTTTTAAAGTGTGACATAACTCATTGAAAGATTAGAATTTGTCAAGCATGATTGATTCTTATAAAGGAAACAGAACTTTGAGAGAATGAATATTAAAACTCATTGGCTACAAGTAATTATTCATTTTAGTAAAAGCATAATTTATTAGAAATAGAATAATCATGAGAACTTTCCCCTTGAAAACACTTGAAAAAGGTAGTCCACATACTATTAACAAAGATAACAACATTATAGTTTACACTTGTAATGTTGTGTATGATTTTTTTATATATAGACGAATTATTCACATATGCATAAGTATTATGAAACATAATAGAATATACTTCAAATGTATTGTCACATTCATATTGAGAAAATCCATCATGTGTATCAATAATGTCCTCATATTTCCCTATACTCCTAGTGACATGAAAGTCAATTCATTTGAAAGAATAAGAGAAAAACACAATAGAATAAATAAGCCTTCCAAGGATAGAGGTAGAAATCCTAGGAGTTGATAACAATAGGTTTGATTTAAAATAAAACATAGGCAACATATATGAAAGATTTGATCAACAAATGACTCACCAAATGTTTTAATTTTAAATAAAGAATTTGATCTAATATAATTCTAAATAATTAGCTAAATTTACAATAATATCATATATTAATTTCACATATACACATTAAAATTACTATCTATTGATTAATAAGAAAATATTTAAAATTTATTTATTTTAATTAGAATTGTTATTAGTATCATTTAAAAAAATGTTGGGAAATGTTTTGATGCACATATTTTCAACAAAATTAATTACCTATAGAATGAGAAAACATTCAAATTTATATATAAAAATATTTTTAAGAGTAAAAAGATGAAATGTTATGTAACACATATTTGAAAGAAAATTAAATGTTTATATCAATTTTTAATCATATTCCATAATTTGAGTTCTAAAAATTATTAATTTGTGGTCTTTATATTATGTTTTTGACTTTAATTTATCTTTAAAAAAATGATTTTACTTCCAATTTAATATGATTTATCCTTTGAAGTGCCACAACAATCATTACATTGGTCTTTGCCAAATTCAATTTTAGTTCATTCACTTATAACATGTGGAGTGTGGCATTTGAACCCCACTCCAACTTCCAATTTAATACATTGGTCTTTTGCCAAATTAGATTCCAGTTCACTTATAACTACATTGTTTAGATTATTTTATCAGCTCAACATTTTACAGTTTTTCATCAAGCATTCTGTATATAATTTTCCCATTCCTTTCATATTCTTTTCATAAGTTTTGTTTATTTTTCCTCCCTCAAAGAAGAGGCTACTAAGTGAAAACAAAAATTGCGATTTGTTTTTTTATTGAGCCAGATTTATATCGCTTCGATAAGGAAATCGATATAAGTAGCTAAAATGGCTACATTCCATCCCCAATCGCTTGGAGGAGGAGATCGAAATAAGTGGCTAAAATAAAATAAAAATAACAAATACAATATTGTAAGTTAACATTTCCCAACTATAAAATAAAACAAACATTGTCACTACTCATTCGGAAATTTAAGCGTTTATTGATTAAGGAAGAAAAAGTACAGGCATAACAAAGAGTAATGGCATTACTGTTTAGATCCCAGAATAATATACCCTACACCAGACAAAATAGGCCAAACTGAGCAGCCAAAACTAAAAGCATGAGAATCCTAAGCAATATTAACTTGAATTGTCTTAGGCTTCTTGGGCTCAGGAGGAGGCAACTTGGGAACAGTAACGCTCAGCACTCCGTCATGACAAGTAGCAGAAATGGCTTCCTGATTGCAATTGTCTGGCAGAGCAAATTTACGCATAATTTTGCCAAGGCTTCGCTCCATCCGAATGTACTTGGCTTCCTGATCGTCTTCCCTCTTTCGCTCTCCGCTGATTATCAGCACATTCTCATCCTCCACTTGAACCTTCGTAATATTCACACGCACAAAATTTCAGAGTCAGGGTTTCGAATCCTCTGAACCCCCAATGTGTACAAAATATTGTATATACAGTACCTAGGGTTTCGAAGCAAAAATGGAAATACCTTGATATCGTTGGATTTAAGACCAGGCATGTCGACGACAAAGACATAGGAATTGGGGTATTCTTTGACATCGGCAGGGGTGGAAGCCATGGCCTTGGTGTCGCGAATGTAAGTGCGTGTGGGGGCGTTGAAATGCTTCTCCATTTCGTCAGAAACCCCAGCAGCGTGCTCAACAGAGGATCCATTTCTTCTCAAAACCCTGCAACTCTGTAAATTTCCGTTAATCAACCACAAATTCTTTACATGCCTGAAAAGAGAGGAAATTACACGCCAAATGCTACTACATTCGCTTAAACTTACCGATTGCACGAATCGCACTGAAACGATGATGCGAAAGTAGTCGCCTTGAAACAAAAAACAGAGGAATTGATCGACCGCTAAACGTTTTCCGTGCAGACATTGTGGTTAGGAATGGCGGATTTAAACACCTTCCGCTGCTACATGTGGAAGACTCCAGATTTCTCTAGCACCTTCGGGACTTATCTTTTTAATTTTCCAAAAGCAAGTACGGATAGTGGTAATTCTAATTATATTTATTTACTATTTTAAATAGGTGGAGAGATATTAATCATGAGGCTAACCTTCAATGTAGTATAAGTATACCAAAAATTGAACAATTAAAAATAAATATATTATAATAAATGTATCTATATGAAATACATCAATAAATATCAATTTTAAGGTTCTTAGGTTTGATTTTTACATCTTTTAATATAAAACATTATTAAATTCTCTAATAATTTCGTGTTGATTTTTGGTAAATGGAATAATTTAGCTACATGATTGTGTCAGTCTCAAAAATATCTATTCAAGAAAAAAGACCCAAACATTACTACATGGCCAAGATATATTACTATTTTTTTATTGACTTCTCTAAGAAAAAAGAAACTTAAGTGATAGTCCAATAGAAGCCAAATTTATGAAAGAACAATCACATGACGATCAACTAACGTCAAATTTAATACCAAGAATAAAATTGAACAACGCACTCCATTACAACCTTTGCCTCGCTATTATAGGACGCCTCTCGCAAAGTAAAAATATCAATCTTAACATTTTTATTCACATATTGCATTGATTAATAGATTAGATTGATTAATATTTGTATTATATTCTTTATTAACTACAAACAATCGACGAGTCTAGTATAAGTTAAATCTATGTCTTCAAAAGAATAGTTAAGAAAGTTGAGACACTTTAAAAAGAGAGCATTGGTTTCTAATTCAAACCCTCGTTATAAAGCTAGTATGCAAGGTATCTTAAATACATTTATTTGAAATGATGATAGATATCAACCTTTATTACAAAAATTAGTTTCTATTATGATTTCATGGATGTTTATACCTTGTTTTGAAGCTCTTATCTTGCCATAGATTAAGGGCATACTTGGAAAAGGTGAGTTAATCGAGTTAGGTTGTTTAAAAAACTGTCCATTTAGAAAATACAAATATTGTAAGGAAGCAAGCATAGTCATCCTATGCCCAATCAACCATCATTTGTCTTGTGGGGAATTGATTTTTTTAATAGGAGAGAATACTCCAAAAAAGCAGAGGTGGAGTGTTATTTTAGGATTACATGAGTCATCCTATAACATCGAAGAAGTGTGCCCGCCATTGGGATAAAACTATATGCATTGTGTATACAATCTATGTTTATGACCGTGTGTGTTTTCTATGGCAACATTCTAGGAAAGAAAAAGAGCTATCAAACCACTATAGTAGAACTTGCAAAGGAAATAGTAAGAACAAAAAACCATATATACTAACGGAAAAATGAACGAATCAAAGTTCATTGTGAAGCTCCAATTCCTAACACCAATTAGTTAAATAACATCTAAGAACTTCCTCAAAACATAATTCTTTCCCATCATCTCTAATTTTGCAAAGGTAACTTCTATATACATCATAAATTGCAATGATGTTATAATAGGGGCATCGATAGTTGGTACTTTGAGTGTTATATATACAAAGCATTTAGTAGCGGTCAATTTTGTTGACAAAGAATGATGGAATTACACACCGTATAACCATGGTAGTCCCTAAGATGACATTTATATTGTAGTCTCCGAGATGACATTTGAATGGTAATCCCTAAGATGACTTTTTATCAAGACATTTCTTTAAAAATGTTAAAGTCTCATTAAGATCATCATTTTGTGTACATATTTTGTAATCATTACACTTTAAGAGATCATATTCCTTTGAAGAATTTTGGCAATTAGTTAGCATACCTTATGTATGCTTCCACATTTTTACACATTTAAAAAAATAAAAATAAATAACTAAATAATGTATTGTTTTTGCAATATCTTGTACATAAGTCATGCATACATTCCCTATTATAGATTGGAAAAATGGAGCTTTACATGTGATCAATAAATTGAAACCTATAAAATAAAGTTGTAAATGCCTATTGGCATCCATAATAGTACAAGCTCCTCTTTATATAGGAATAAAAATAAATAGAAAATAGGTGAACCTTATTAAAAGAAAATGCAACTAAAGATGTGTAAATTGTAATGTCCACTCCTCTTTAACTTTGTGTGAACCGTGTTATCAATTTCGAATTGATTATAATCTCAAAACCTTGTTGTTGTATTCTAGTTAGCATACAATAAAATGTGTGGGACATCATGATTGCTATTGTGTTTTGGTTATTATTATTTTGATTATATGTCGTATTGTGGACCTTGATGGGCATTTAAGGATAAGACAATTAGCTAGAATGGTTGCCTTGTTATAAATTGATTGTGATATCATTACTCTTCGATATTGTTTGTTATATTTAATCTAACATTGTGACTGAACACATAGTCATCATTGCACATGGTACCTGTAAATATTAATAGATGAATGACATTAACGCATTGTGATATGGAAATTGAAGGATGACATTATCAGTAATCGAATCGATTAACTTTTGATAAACATTCAAGATATGGAAGATAATGATGTGTGTCGTTTAGATATATGTTGATATTTGAATTATTTTCGTATTGATTTTTATTATGATGTTCAAAGTTATTTTGTGATTTCTTTGATATTTAAGAATGGGTGAAATTGTGAACGAGTGAAAGTATTGCTTAAATTAGATGATTCAATTGGTTTATGATCTTAGTTGCAAACTGATGTATGAGTAGAATCAAAATGTTGAAAATTGGAGTAATTGTTGAATTACTTGGTCTTAGCAATAGTAGTTATGATATTTGATGTGAAATTGATATGTAGATATAAGCATTTTATTAGTTCGATATCGTTAATATGGCCATGAGGCCAGAAGGGTATTGTGTGATTTTTTACAGGTAATTATATCACAACAACAAACTACGGGGGATAGGAGACCAACAACGAAGGAATGTGGGGTATTGGCAACTGGTCACCATGGCAACTTGTGTAATGTTGTTGTCTTGTTATTTTTATTAGGGGGTTCCCATGGGGGGATGACCCCAATTGTGACCAAGGGGTTTGTGTGTAGTTATTTTCCTTTCTTTTATTTAATTTTGGTGTATGTGATTTAATTTGTGATGTAATTCTATTTTATCATTAATTGATTTTTGTGTTTTAATTAAGTGAACTAATCATATTAATAAGCTAATTTTGGATGTGACAAAAAGGAGTCATTTATTAGAGTGGTTGGTTCTTTGGTTCTTGTGCTTATTAGTTGAGTGTATGTGATTTTTGAGTGTTGTACACTCCAACCTACTTGGAAAACTCGGATTTGGTCTTAAGGGCCATTTTTGGAGGCTTGTGAGACAAGTTAAACTTGTTCCACGCCTCTTAATTTATTATACTAACCCTACCTATGGGTTGGGGGGTCAAAAATAGACCTCATTATGTGTTTTAGAAGGAAAAAGGTTATATTTAATTGCACTTTCTTACATGTGTTTAAATTTTGTCCTTAAGGGGTGTGGGTTGGAGTGGTGTGTGTAAGAGGGTTGTCATTCCTCTCAACCACCCATTTATTATGCCTTAGGGTATGGGTTTGACTTGGGTGATGTGGGATGGAGAAGAAATGATGTGGCATCCTACATGGAGCCACATCATCTCCCTCTCCCTCTTTTCTATTTATTAGAGTCAATGGGAAGTATTGGAGGATACTTACATTTTTTTTGGGAATGCTTGTAATTTTGGAGAGCTTTCTTGAGAATGGAGCTTGGAGTGGATGGTGGTTGCTTAGGATTTTGGAAGGCTTTGAGCTTGTTATGTATTGATACTCTTCATTTGTGAGGTAGATCTCCACCTTTGTTTTTACCTTGCTATTTTTTTGTGCTCTTATGTGTAGATGTTGATTGTTATATTGGTTATGATTGTGGAAAATAGACTTGATTCTTAGGTTGTGGGAGAAATGGAAATGGGGGTAAAAACTTGAGGGAGGCATAAAAGAAATGTTTTTGGGTGTTTTAGGAGGGATTTGGGTTGGGATGTCCACCTTGTTGATAAATATGATTTGTGTTTATCTTGTTATTTCTTGAGGGAGGCATAAGAGTGAGAGAGGCATAAAAGTGGGTTAAATATTGAGGGAGGCATAAAATTGTTGCATATTCTTGGAGGGAGGCATAAGAGTGTGTGTGTATTGTGATGGAGTTTTTGGAGGCTCATAGGTGGACATCGAAGCCCTTGGGAGGCATAAGAAGAACCCCCATGTTCCTTTCTCCTCCTAGCTTTAGCATGAAGCCTTTATGTTTTGATATTTGTTGGTTGGTTGTAAATAAATTGGTATTGGGTTATTTCATTGTTGTCTTTACTAAATGTATGTGTGGAAGCCATTTTTGATTCTCCATGGTTGTCTAAATAGCCCTCATTGCTTCCTTGTTGGGACTCGGGGGCCAATGAGGAAGAAAGCTTCTCTTCCTCATTGGAATATTTGGTTGGGTGGAGAGTGTTGCCTACTCCCACATTTGGTTGTGTGTTTGGCTCTTGATGAAGATGGTAGAACTCAATGTATGAAGTACTCCTATTGGAGAAAGGCATGTGGAGTTACAACTTGTGCCAATATGTTTCTACAACTTGTAAATTTTACCAACACTATATTGGATGTAATCTTATCCATCGATTAGATGTTTGTAAATGGTTTAATATGATTTACATTACTCCATATGAAATGTGAACCTTGGAATGATCTTATAATGGAAATTAAGCTCTCACAAAAGAAAATTTGTGTTTAGGAGTTGCATTACAAATTTGTTATTTTAAAAGGCTACTGCTCTTGGATGGGAGATAAATGTTGACTATTTGCATTATTAACAATCCTTGTTTACTTGATTAATGAAATAAATTTCATTTAAGAGTGGGTTATATCTCCTTATCCAACTAGATGTATAAAAAGGATTAGATAGAAAGTATTTCATAAAGCAATTTCCTCGTTGTTGCATTTAGAATTTTTGTAAGTAAACGAATAAATCAATAAAATTAATTATATCCTCCTAAAAGTTATCTAAATAAGTTTGATAATTTGTGCTAATTAAGGCTCTAACAAAACCTCATTCCACTATAAACACCTCTCTCTACACAATTTCATATAAATTTAAGTTTATACTCTCAAACCATTTACTTAGTCATATTTCAATCCCTACTTAAATGGGAATCTTATTTTTAATAAATAAGTTTATATTATTAATATATAATAGAGATATATTAATAATATAAGTGGATTTTTTTAAATTAATAATACCATCATTTAAATGATATTAGCCAATATTAATACATACTATCAATAACAAATGTGTGTGTGTGTGAGTGTGTGTACACACACACACACACACACACACACACACACACACACACACACACACACACACACACACACACACACACACACACACACACACACACACACACACACACACGAAGTATTTTATATAATATTCCTTATTATATATTATTATTTTTATTTAAAGATAGATTAAAATAAATGAATAATATAATCGTATGGTTAAACCGACTAGATCGGCCTAGTGAGAATTAGGTTTAATATTTATTTAAAAATAAGGGATAAAAAAAGTTTATGTTGTTGGCCGTAGGTTTGTTGAAGTTTAGATTTAATAAGAGGTTGGAGGGAGGGGCATCGACCCCACCCCAACCCATATAATTTTTATATGGGGTGGGGGTGGGTTCATGCCCCTCCCCCAATAACTTCAACCCCGCCTATTTGTTAAACCATACTCCCCGAATAAAACAAACGGCGAGTTCATCTTTTACGGCCACCACGATCACAACAACCCTTACTTTTAATATGGTGTGCATGTAAATTTGTTTCACGACATGTATAGAACAAGATATATGTGTGTGTGTGTGTGTGTGTGTGCGCATGTGTGTGTGTGTGTGTGTGTGTGTGTGCAGTGCTGCTGCAATGTATGTATGTGTGTATTTATTCTCGTATATAGGTTTATATTAATTCAAATATTATAAAAGAAAGATTTCGTGAAGATTAACATAAAATAAGATGGAGGTATCCAAGCTTATATAAACCATTTTTTACCAGGTTGTATAAATAAATAAAAAGTTTATTAAAACATTATGAGTATATATGCATACATGTATAAATAGACACATTTAAATGAGAAATATACAAGATTCAAATGTGTAGATTTACAACCCAAATCTCAAAATAAACCAAAATATATTGGGCAAATACCCACAACCCGATTTGGGTAATTTCTTTACAAATGAGATGCAAATAATAACTTGAGAAAAATGACATTTGAGGATAAACAAACCCTAGGAGAGGGATGCTAAAACTATCACTCTTCTTGTGAGTATCCATCCAAGGGTTTGAGCTTCCTTCCATGGCTTCATCCTCTTGCCCTCTTCCTTAACCTAAAAACAAAAAAGAGAAAATGAGAGAATAGGTTGAAGAAATGAATATATGGAATTCCATAAGGATTTTTAGGGTTACTTTTGCCAAACCTAAATCTAAGGGCTAGGAAAGATTAGATCTAAGGGTGTAGGATGAACCCTACATCACTTAAGTGATGGGGTATTTAGGTGGGAATGTTTTAAATAAAAGATGTGTGTGTAATGTTAATTGGGGGCCTAAGGGACTAGACTAAGTTGTGTATCATGCCCTTTTAGAATAATAACTTATTATAAATTGCAAGCATTTAACAATGCAAGATTACTATCCTTGTATGATTTAATATAAAATTGGTTACAAACCTTTAATAAATTATTTTTAACAAAAAATTAATGGAGTTAATTAATGAAAAGCTAAATGAGGAATATTTAAATAAATAGTTGAGTCTAGAAGAGAAAGAATAAAATCGTAGCATCATTTTGGAATTGGGCTTAAAATATTAATTATTATTTTAGTTCCGACTGCATTGTAATTGTTTAAAGTTTTATAATCGGGATTTAATTAAAATCCTAGCTAAGGCCTAAGTAACCTTTCAAAATAAATTATTCCTTAATTTTCACGTTTTTTGCTATTGGGTTTATCGTGGGTTTGGGTGGGGAAAATGCGGGCGTTACATAAATCCATACCTGCAACCTCTTACAACATCCTCCTCTCTTATGTCAAAATGTTGGCTTGAGAATAAGACACGTGCATCCATCAACGTTTAATGTATCACTATTTTTTTGGGTTTCTGTCATATTTTCCGAATAATGCCACAACATAGACAGAAATACATTTTTCACCAATGGGAAGGGTTTGTACATATTATGGAAATACATGTTTAAATTTTTGCAAATACAAACACATCACTCGTGTAGCTAATATCCGAAAATGGTAAATTAGTTTATATCAATAAATAACAAGCCATACTTTTCTACAATGGGTGTTGGATTTTTGGACTTAAGAGTTTCCACCATGTTGTCAAATGTCAATTCACCCATCTCAAACAAAAACATGTTGGCAATGAAATACAAGAAAGGTCATTTCTTCTCCATTTATGTAGGTAGTACTTCCCAATTTTATAGTCCATCACGTGCTTTCATAGCTTTTCCCAGAACCAGTCTAACACAACATAAAAATACCTAACATGCATGTTGAACATATTATCCCAACTAAAATTTAGATTTTCATTTGGGCACTCTCACTTATGGCCCCCATATATCCTACTAGCTAAATATCTACACCAAAAATATTCTAACACATAACATTCAAATATGTGAAATTTTGGCAGTCAAATTTATTGTTCACTCTTCAATCGTTGGAGTCCTACAATCCATGACATGAGAAACTTATACAAAACGACTGCTCCAAATGAGTGTTTTCCGATTAAATAGCCTATTAGCTAAAAATGTCAATATGAATATCTTTATCTTTTTTTTTCACATATTACATTGATTAATATTTCTATTATATTTAGATATTGTATTGCTTAATATTTCTATTTTATTTACATATTACATTGCTTAATAATTCTATTATATTTTTTCTTAACTAGAGTTAACTAATCTTGGTCTAGTTGGACCACTGTAACAGGTTCAAGAAAACATTTCTATAAAAAAAAGGATCCAAATCCATTGTATAATCAAGATATTATATATTTTTGATCGAATTATGTAAGTGAAATAAAAATATTTAAATGATGGTCTCATATGTACATCAAATATATAGTTGAAATCAATTAGTGATGGTCAAATGGACATCAAATTTATATTTAGAAATTAATTGTTAACAACTAATGGACATTAAAGTTCATTACTACCTTGACTACCATTATACAACACCAATAAGTATAATTAACATAATTTAAATTTTGCTAATTCATGGTTACTATTATCTATATATTTCAATTGTATATTTTTTTAATTAGTCAATGTAGATTTTGGGAGGTATCCACAACCATCTAAGACAAAGAAATAGGGTCATAATTCATGGGCAAGATACGACCCGTGCTACCCAAACGACATTGTTTGTGGTGGCACACATTATTCTGTTGGAGGGATTTGGTGGAGGTATGCATTATACCGCATTATTATCAATTAGGTTTTTGAACAATTTGGAAAAAACACACCATATATAAAATGTAGTTCAATAAGAAATCGATTGTAATGCAAGTTTCTCAACTCTTATCACTTTCAATAATTTTAAAAAATGAAACAAATAAACACTATATTCTCTTGTCTAAATGCTTAAATATACACTTTTGGCATGGGACACACTTGAATACAAATAAATGTGTTTCTTTTAAACTACATCATATGTATAAATTATTGAATTCTTGATTGTTATAAATACACTAATACAGATTACATATTTAAAGAATTTTTGACTTCAAATTAAGACCTTGTTGGGACACATATTGTTAATACCAAAAGTTGCACCCTTTGAATGTTCACATATGAACATCTAGAACTTTGGGTAACATGGGATGATATTGAAAGTGTTGACTTTGCAAAGCAAGATCAACCTCCAGAGAAGTTTGGATCCTCTTGTCTTAGCCCGCCATAACTAATCGATTTAATAAAATCTAAATATTTTATTAAAATATAACTTCAAAAATTACTACAATGATGTAAAGTAAGATACAAATGTTTTTAAAGATGTAACTATGCAAGCAAATGCAAAAAATAGGGCACTTATCTCGATTTTCGCTTGTCCCAAGTATTACGAACCTGGAACAACTAATGAAAAGGTTGGGAAGAGTTTTGGGAATGTTTGATGTGAATTATGGAACTTAGAGAATAATCGGGGCAGGGCACCTAGGGCATTCGAGACCTCTTCTAGGTGCTTCTGACTGTAGAAAATCTTGGAACCTGGTTTTTTCGGTGTCACTAGGGTTTCACCACCCTTCATTGTTGATCGCCTTTGTAGCTTATTTGGAAGATTTATGAATTCAATGGTAACCTACTAAAAATTGATATCCTAAAAACCCCAGAGACTACATCAAATCCTAAAAAAGAAAGATGCAAATGGGGAGTCAGATTGTCCTCGGTGGTCACCCAACAAAGTGAACTTATAGCCAAGCATTGCACTACATCTCAGAATCCATATAGTTCTATGTGCTTGTGTGTTCAATAGTGCTCCTAGGTTGTCGTCACGTCAATGACGCTAAGATAACAAATGATAGATAGATAGATAGAATGCAAATGTGTGGGACAAAATTCAGAAACTTCCCCTTCCTATGCGCAGTGTATGCAGAGTAATAAGCCCAAAATGTAGTCCGTTTTGATAGTATGTAGATAGATCAACCTTGATAATATTTCCCCTATAATGGTATGTATGATGTATTTATATAGAGATCTCTTGCTTGAATTTTGACACTAATGACACAAAATGCCAACTAGGACCTCGGGATAGGAGTAAGAAAACTGAAAAGGCTGACCACAAATATAAAAATGTGAGATAGAACAAAGAGGACAGGTGGATGCCCAAACCGAACAGAGTACAGGCGCTAGTGTCTAGCCTTGGGTGCTAGTGTCCAGAGACAACCTGGCAACAAATGTGAGAAGACCAAAAGACAACGATCCTTGTGACCTGACTAAAGTTGGGTACAAAAGTGACATATGTGAGAGATAAAACAATACATACAAATAAAGCAAACAAAAGGACTAGGTAGTGTGTCACCAAAGTGAATACTTTTCTTATGCAATATTCATTTATAAAAAAACATACTTGGTGGTTTGGTAAAATACTAATATTGTGTGATTTTGTGTATACATTTGTCCCCCTTTATGCTATTTGAATGAAATTCAAGCAATGTAAATGAAGTAAGGAACATACTAGTGAGAGAAGTCCGAAGAAACCATATTGTAGAAGTACCCGTAGAATAAGAACATATAGCGTGGTCAACCATGGATCGGCGTGTTGATCCACGTGGCATAATTAGAGACGATGAATCTTTATGAGGAGAACTTGGAAAATTTGATAATTTGATTTTGGAGGATATGGAGAATTTCATATTGTCACCGATGGATATTTGAACGGGTAGGGAGTGATCGGTTCTGAATCGATTTTGTATGTGTGAAAACTAAGGGATTTTGCATCCTACCACCAAAAGAAGAGTGTTAGGGAGAGAGGTCTAGTTTTACTCTCCAACTATGATTACATCCTCAAAATGGCCAACACGTAAACGAATAGAGACCAAATTTTGTTCCATTTTGATCTATGTTGAATAACCCATTTACGAGCAATATAGAAAAGGCACCGACATCTCATTACCCCCACTCCACAGGTGTTGCCATTTTTATAGTGCAAGATGGCTTCCATGTTAGGTTAGCTGGAAACGATGTAAAAATTATTCATATGTTATGTCATTTGGGAAAGTAGTGATGTAATTCCCAAGTTGGGTCATCAAGAGGAATGTCAAAGTGATGCTTGTACCAATTGATTAAGTTGATTTGAATATTGAAATATCGTTTTCAGAATTTATACGATAGATTAATCATGGACATATTTTTCACTTTTGCCCCAAGATTAGGTCATTAGGGGCAAGAGTTAGAAAGTAGTAGAAAATGTCGCATGTTGTATGAGAAAATTTTTGATAATGATGTATTAGGAGTGTGTAGTGATTGCATAGTATCCTGAGAGAGATCCTAGGGTGATCCTGATTGTATGCCCCCTTTCGGTGAAAGGTCGAGTGGTAGAAAGAATGAACGCTGAGTTGAAATAGATGGGAAATGATGTAATAGTGAGCAGAGTGAAGAATATTATATGCTGCAAAATTATGTGTATATTGAGTTGAAAATTTGCTAGATTAGAATATAGTGTTGTAGAATGTATACAATACGATGGTAGGCAAAATTTTGAACCAAATTGCCTGAAGGGGAAGAAAATAGAGTAACGAAGCTCAAGATATGAGAAAAACCATGTAGCATATATTATTTGGAAAATGAACAGAATGGTGACTATAATAAATTGGTAGTTGAAAAAATGCTCTATATAGTAATTATAAAAAGTGAATAGTAACTTCATTTGAACCTTGTTTGTTTTTTATTTTGAGCTCCGAGCTTACAAAGATGCCACAAATTAGAGCATAAATATTGAGTGATTCGAGATGGTGGTGGTGGTTGTGGCGTCATAGATGACAACTATGTTGGTAAGTGTGATTATTTTTGAAATTTTTGATGAAATTTTCTCATTTCTATCAATTTTTGCAAAACCACGCTTGTTAATTATTTGGGTTTTTCTTACTCGGGTGAGAGCGGCCAAGGTGCTAACCTCTTTCGGGATGACAACACCCATTTCTAGGTGTTGACAACATGCTTCTAGGTGCCCATGTCCTACTCTTAGGCGTTAGCAACCCACGTGGTTGTTTTGACCCCAGAGTGTGATAATTGTGAAATTTAATGCATTTTTATATTAGCAACAACCATTTTTACGTGTATATGAGGTGTTAACGTTGCATTGTTGCTGATGTTGTGTGTTGTGCAAAGGGATATCCATTCGAGGGATTTTTCATGGATGTCGACACTTGGGTACATTGTTGGGATTGGGCTTATATGATGTTGAGTGGGATATACTAGAATGTGTTATCCTGCAACACAATGATATTGGGGGAGGTACCCCATAATATGCCTATGATTACTATGTTTTGTGAGAGATGGTGTATAGACACGTGCACTTTTTTATCACCTTTTGAGGAGATGACCATGACCGTAGAGGATGTATATCACATATTGTGACTTCCAGTTGTGGGTGAGAGAGTACGTGTGATGGCCCCAGAGGATTCTTAGAGGCATATGAGGGATGTCAAGTGGTATTTTACAGGACAAAGGTACATACAGAGACCCATATTATCTTGGATGTCATATTGAGATCAAATGTTCCACGATTGGGGAAGTTCATTTTGGTTGTGATTGCTTCATCAGTGGTAGTGGAGAGTGGTGGTGTAGGCATCTTGAATTAAATACATAATATCTCTCGGCGTATAGAGGAGGATGGGACTAGATATATATGGGTGTGATGTGTATTAACGCATTTGTATAGGGACCTATACAGTTTACAAAGGATGACCATGTAGGTGGACTAGAGCCACTAAATTTCTACATATATGGGCTTATGAACATATCGTTATACTATGGTCACTTGGTGGGCCACTTGTGGAGTGCGTGAGGACATATATTTTTCTGTGAGATGGATAGGTGTCTGGAGTAGGACGATGAAAAAAATACTTATAGATCGATGCTTGATCACATGGGTTCGGGGGCCATTATATGGAGGCCATATTAAGACTATGGTGGAAGGCCCAAGGATGGAGTAGAGCAATGATGTATTTGAAAAACTATGTGGTTGGAGGACTGATTTCCGGTGGTGGCCAAGCTATTCTAGGCATAGTGTGTGTCACAAGAGTTCATCACCAATGCTTATCAAGTCACCAATGCTTATCCATTCGACTATGATCCTGAAAGTGATGATCTCCAAGTGACATTACATGATAACCTCTTTCATCACGCATACATTGGGGGAATAGTATTTACATCCCCCTCTCTCATCATCATATCATCATAGGCACATTTCTTATCTTTGCATTATCATTCATTCACATCCTTACATAGTGTTACATCATACTCCTAGCATTTGCACATACCACATTTTCACATACATCCCATAATCATACGCTTTCATCACTGCATACATCACATGACGGACCTTTGTTCTTCATTATCATTGGTTAGTTCATTTCATTCATAGATACTTGGAGAGCATTGCACCTAATACACTCTCCCCGCCCATCATAACATTTGCATATTTACATTTCCATACATTAACGTCATCATTACCCGATGAAACACTCATGTGTTTCGGTTCACACTTTACTCTTAAGGGATTACCACACATGAACCCCACACACTGCACTATAGGACTTACACACTGCATCTACTCACATATTACACATCATACACCATACATTCTATATTTCATCTATAACATTTTGACATTTGCGCATTTACACATCTTACATCATACTAGTCTTCATTATACATACTTGCATCTAGCATTCCATACTACTCCTCATACATACTACTTTTAGTCTACACCATACATTACATCTTATACATCATACATTACACATTCTACTCATCACATGGTCGTCTTTCATCATTACATATACTACATTGTCTTCTATGCGTTGTACTCACTACCCTATGATGCACTTTAGTTCCTGGTCCATACTCGATTGTCGAGGGTTTACAAATCAAATGGACCTTACACTCCTCACACATTTACTATTTGACCTTTCATCATGTGACATTTCTAGCCTAATGACATACGCTTTAGGCTAAATCATCACCTATTATATCATTTTGTAGTGGTATACACCTTAGGTTACATCACCACTCCCTCTTTTCATCTTGTAGTGATATACGCTTAGGGCTAAATCATCACTCATCAATTCATCTTATAGTGATATACAGTTAGGCTAAATCATCACTTATATTTTTATTTGTTCATGATATATGCTTTGGCTATAATGTTCATACACACATCATCGTCAGTCGCATCTCATCACTACACCTACACATTCATGGTTTGAGCATTCGATCCACTGTGCTGAGCTATGCAATGTCTATGAGCCACAAAACCACCATGGGCACCATTACCTTTCATCCACATAGTTAACTCCTTCATGGATCCACAAATCTCTCCATATGACTCGAGATGATGTCGTTGAGCTCCTCTTTGTGGACTTCAAGCTTCAAGAACCATTGAGTAACTCGACACTCGAATTATATTCTAATTCTATGACAAGCTCAAAACCTTTACGAGCTCGGTGATTCACCGAACAACTCAAATTCGAGATTCGTTATGGACCTTCTTTGGACTTTTAGCTCAACTTCTTCATGTAATTGTTAGCTCAGCCTGATATGTTTGACCTTGAATATGCTTCGGCCATCCTATACTCACTACAACAAGTTCTTTGTCAAACATTTGATGCTCCACATCGCCACTTCGCATTCTCCTAAACATCTTATTGAGCTCCCAATGTACCACTGACAAGATACCTGATAGCTCATTTCAAAATCTCTCCAATGTACAATGTGACTATCCTCCACTGCAACGTTGAGATAAATCTTCTACAACCTCACCCTAAACTCAAATCTTACCAAGACTGAGCCATCTATATTAGCATCCAAGATCACCCATTAATCGTAGGTATAATTCATCTTGCTAGTGATTCGAATCGGCCATAGTTCCAAGCACAACTCGAACCAAAACATCTCCGAGCTCTCCCTTTGACATCTCACCTGAGCCATGATCCAACACTCTGTACGAGCCATCTCAATCCCGAACTCTATCTATTCACTAGACATTTCACACTTCAAACCGTGAGTTTGTTCCACCAAGCTTGCCTCCTGCAAAACATCTCCCTTGAGCCGCTACTAGCTTGGTTTGATTTCACCGGCTCACCCTTAGCTTGGGTCTCCATTTGATTAATTTACTTGGCGGGGCCCCCACTAAGTTTTCTAGTCCACTAAAACACCCATCGTTTCTTCCTGGCAAAATGATAAGATATCATCTTGACGTCCCGATCTACCTTCTCGCATTCTTCTCTTACTCGAATTTTACCATGTGCTTATTTTCCGTGCTCAAGATCTCTCTAAACATGAGATAATGACCTCCCTACCGAGTATCTCGGCCCTATGTTGCCTAAGATCGCATGTTCTAACTAAGCTCTTTTCCCAAGTTTTTGTCAAGCTCCATTAGCTCAACCTACAAATGCTAAGCTCGTCGGGACTTTGTCTTTGAATTTTAACATGCATGCTCCCTGAATTCTCTACAATGAACTCCTTTGCTATGTCCACAATCCTCCTGGTGAGCTCATCCGAATGCTAGTCAACTCCTTTATGGATCCACCGAGCTCTCCATACGACTCTAAGATAAAAATGACCCGAGCCATTGCAAGTGAGCTCATCTAATCCATTCACAACCGAGCTCAGCTTTTTTCTTATGACTCCTCGAAACCTTACCATGCCTAAGTTGTGCACCAAATCTTCCTCCAAGTAGTGAGTACCTTAGCTCACCAAACCATCCACGAGCTTACCCGAGCTAATACAATACCTCGACCTTCCTGTATGATACCGAGATCACATGTCTAAGTGTTTAGCTAAAACCCGTGATACTTATCTTGTTTGTTTCTTCACCAAGATCTTTGGAACCAAGCCAACCTCGCACACCGTCATCTCGAATTTGAAATTAGCTCGATGTATCTTGGCTGTCAAGAAATTCCCTTGTCCTCATTTTTGACCTTTTAGGGCTCGTTTAGCTAACTGGAAGGTAACAAAACATAATATGACCCCTAAAGACATGATTTATCAGTTTGATCATTTTTATGTCCGCAACGACTAAAAAAATGGCTTGTAGGGCATTGTCCAATTGTTGTCAAAGAGGGTAAAAATTGACAACACGTACATACATACATATTTGACTACTCTATTGTTTTCTCCTTGCAGTCCAACCATATGAGATATAAATAGTAAAAATGGGTGTAAAACACAAAAAATCGTCAACAACAACACTTCATGACAACACACACTATACTAAAAATGCAGGTACATCACACATCAGAAAAACACATTTGTTTTACCCTAGGTTCATTCTCATCACGTTTTTGCACATTTTCATCTTTAGTTTCCACACTCCATCATATTTTTTTCATTCCACTCTTTGTTTATTCCTTCTAAGACGCCTTCTTTGTTACTCTACATCAACATTAGGTACGCATCTCTATCTACTTTATATTACCAAGCTTTCCTCTCACCAACATAAGGCGGGGGAAAATATAGACACAAAATCATGGACTTTAGACATTATTTAGTCCCGATCTCATACTACTATTTAGAGGGGTTTTGAGTGAAGAAAGTACTAATCAACCCCCGTCTCTTAGAAATATTTATTTAATTTCTATCGCCATTCTCAACCTCCACTACACACATGCCCAATCATTTTTAATCATCTTCCATCATTTTAGCCCTGACGGGTGCCCATGGGATCCCTAGTCCCACCATGGCCGCCCGATCCTTTTTGGATTTTTCCGCCACCTTTTGGGCACTTTGTATCCATTTTATCTTCTTATCTTTTAGTGGTCAACCATTTTGGGGTTAATTACAAAATTAGATCAAGAGAACCCTACAAATACAAAGTTATGAGACCATAATGAGGGACCAAGCACTAGTCACTACTACCATCAATCTAGAGTTGCATCCATCTATTGCATTGAAGATCACTTGCATCCAAATAGCTCCATCACAAGTCACAAGGCTAGGTCATCTGCATCACACACAACATAGGGAGAAGATTTTATTATATTCCATGAACACATCCTATTACATTTTCTACATCTAGTTATTTCTCGTTACTTTACAAAGTGCGAATGGCACAAGAGCACCTAGGGAACATTATGTACACACTCACTAGAACTATATTTGGGTCTAAAATGTAGTGCAATGCTCAATTAGTAAGCCCAATGTTGTGGCAATTGAGGTCAGTCTGACCCATTCATTTGCATTCTTATTTTTTTAGGGTTTTTATACTCCTTAGTCTTTTGCAGGTCTTTTCATCATCTTGGAATATTAATGACATCTAGAGTAGTGCAACAAAGTTAATGCGATAGACAACAAGGGTTTCAGACCACTTGTCGAACCTATGAAGATCAATTTTAGAGATTTTTCACAGACTAGGGTGCCCATTTTGTAGACTAGAGTGCACATAGGTGCTTGATCCCTCTCCAGTGTACCCCCCGTTTAGATAATCAACCCAGATACATCATGGTGCCCCGATCCTTATTTAACTTTACCGCCATCTTTTGGGAACTTTCCAGTCATTTTAGCTTCTTATCTTTTTGGTGGTCAACCATTTTGAGTTTAATTATGAAATTAGGTCAAGAGAACCCTAGGTCATCTCGCATCACACACAACATAGGGGAGGATTCTATTTTATTCCATGCACACATTCTATTACATTTTCTACATATAGTTATTGCTTTCTACTTCACAAAGTGTGAATGACACAAGAACACCTAGGGAACATTATGTATACATGTGACAGAACTACATTTGGAGTCTGAAATGTAGTGCCTTTGCTAAGTTAGTAAGCCCTTTGTTGTGGCATCCGAGGTCAATTTGACCCATTCATTTACATTTTTATTTTTGAGGGTGATACTCATTCTTGGTCTTTTGCAGGTCTTTTCATCATCTTGGAATATCAACGACATTGGAGTAACGCAAAAAATTTAATGCGACGGACATCGAGGGTTTGAGACCACTGTTGAACCTATGAAGATAAATTTTAAAGATTTTTCACAGCATCAGGGAACCCATTTTGTAGACTAGAGTTTCCATAGGCGCCCAACCCCTCTCCAGGTGCCCCAGTCTAGAGAATTAACCCAAATCCATCCTTTTTGGGGCTCGTGCATAGTCGTTCCTACTTCCATATTTTCCAATCACCTCTGTGACATAGTCCCGTGAGAATCTTCTATTCATCTGAGTTCTTTCCTCTTCTCTCTTGCATATTAGGGTTAGCATTTACTTTTTCATAGTTGCTTGGGTCATCTTTGCATCTGTTTATAACATCTATTTATGTTATTTACACCTATTCATAACTTATATTAACTAGTACATTTATATCACATTTTTATTTAATCTAATATCTACACCAAAACTATCATAACACATAACAAATATATAAAATTTTAGCAAAGGTCAAATTCATTTTCACTCTTCAATCGCTAGATTCCTACAATTCATGGCATGAGAAACTCATACAAGACTGACTAATTCTAAATGAGCATTTTCCCATTAAATATCCTATTAGCTAAAATATCAATCTCGATATCTTTATCTTTTTTTTTCACATATTACATTGATTAATATTTTTATAGACACAAAATCTATGCGATTGATGTATATTTGTGTCCTAAAACATATTAGTGTATACATGATTCCTAAGCAAGAAAGCTAGTGGTTATCAACTCCTTTTGGAATTTTGATTGCTTTATTTCTTACACTTTACTAGCTTTACACATCTTATAACATTATTGGCACTTGAGTGATTTACCTTTTGATGGCCTTGAATACTAGTGCCTAGTTAGAATAGAAGCGCGGGAGATTCCATCCCTCACGTGCGCTCTTATCCTCCTGTTTCTTCTTCTTAATTTTTTGGTCTCTTTTCACTTCTTAGTCACCTTTTAACACTTTGTGTCATCCTTTTCGTTGTCAATTACAAATTTAAACAAGGGAATCATATATATACGTAGTTACTTCTTCTAAATAAAGGTCCAAACACTATAAACATTATCTATCATCACCTAAGCTTGCATAAAGGCACAAGAGAATTATAAAACATACATCTAGCACATCCATATAAGGGACAAGGGTTGCATTGATCTGCAGAGATAATAAGCTGTTGGTGTAAATCAGCAAAGCACCCTCAGATGTTGATCGATTTCTAGTTTGACATTTTGGACATCCAGTGTGATTGCACAACATTGAATCTTTCCCCAAGTGTGGGACTTGTAAAAATGGGAAAATAATCTCTAGGTTAGAGGTTGGTTCCTCAAATCCTCTGATCAGGTGTATTACTTGCAAGTTGCAGAGGTTTAAGCTCAAAATCCTACTCTAAATTCCAAGGGGACAGAGATAGAGAATACAAAAACTGAAACTAATGCTAATAAGGTGATGCACCAAAGGAGTGGTGAACATTTTTTACTTCTGCAGATTGACACAGATCATAGAAATGCAACAAACATCATGCACAAACTGATAAAATGTAATGAAAGGTCAGAAATGAAGCAAACAACACAAACAGAGGATTGGAACTCATTCACAGAGCTTGCATTGTCATTTCCAATATCAAAAACACATGCATTACAACATCTGAGAGGTAGAAAATAGGTTACAGTCTTGGAAGAGGTCTGATATTCCACAAAATCACTTTTTAAGGTGAAAGGGGAGCCTGCAATACATGAAAAATGTCCAACCTTAAAAAAATGAGCCAAAACTGGCTTTTACAGTGTAAAAATGAGCCCAGGAGAGAGAAACGTGGGAAAACGTGAGAAAACTTTCAACCACCAACCAAATTCATAATAAATAGCATGGGTATCCTTACAGGTCCATTCCCTGACATTTTTCACCATGCTGGGAGAGAATGCGAGCCATGCTGCATTAAAAATGGTGGTTGAAATGTCATTTTTGTTCATTACCACGTGCCAGAGGTGTTTTTTCAATTTTATCTCTCCAAACTCCATCAAAATACAAAATTGATCCTGGAATATTGTATATAATTTCACCATCTTTCCGTTGATATAAAGAACGTGAAAAAATGAGCTCTGGATTGAAAGTTATGGTCGTTTGAAAATTTAGGGCAAAATAGGGCCAAAACGGGTTGGCGGGCCAAAAATTTGAAATTTTCCCACTTTTTGCAATCGGGAAAATTTTTCCCAAAAATCTCCACGCCCGCTGCTCCGGTGCCATGTGGCATGATTCTATTGGTCGTGGGCTCTTTCTGCTTCATTTTCCATCGTTTTTACCTTTGGAAAATTTTCCAAAATTCTCCGCCGGCTAGATGACCCGAGGACACGTGGCGTGATATGATTCATTGTGGGCCTCTGCTCTTAAATTTTCCGTTGTTTTCGACCATTTTTTCCTAACGGGACACATGGCGAGCTCCCATTTGATGCGGGCCTTTATGCTCATTTTTCCCTGCGGGCCTGTCTTGCATTTTTTTTGCCACCACTGGACACGTGGCACGATCCCATTGGCTTGCGTTTGGGGCGAGCTTTTCCTTTGATTTTTCTTGGGAAAAAATCTACCAATTTCTCCCGCGCTCTCGCCTGGTTGAAGACACGTGGTGAGTTTCCATTCATCATGGACCTTGGGGCTAACATTTCTCCTTTGCTCTAACCTTTGGGAAAAATTCCCAATCTCTCCCCGCATTCGAAGCTCCGACGCCCGGGGACACGTGGCCTGTCCTCATTGGCTGCAGGTCTTGGGGTAAAAATTAACTTTACACCCTCGCCGATCACTTTTGCCAAATTTCCAATCTTTCCTCCACCCCTCTCTTGGCCTAAGGACACGTGGCATAACGTGATTGGGCGTGGGCCTTTCCTGGAGATTTTTCCATGGCGCCAACACTTAGTCAAATTTTCTATTTTTACTCCACCCTCTGCCACTCCTTTCCTCTAGAGACACGTGGCACAATGTGATTGGGCGCGGGCCTGGCGTCAAAAATTTTGCTTGTGTCAACCCTTAGGAAATTTTTTTAACTCCTCCCGCCTGGACACGTGGCAGCATCCAATTCATCAGCGGGCCTTCGGGGTGAAAAATTCCTTTTGAAACTTTGCCAAACACTTGGTAAAAATTCCAAGTTTACCTCCGCCCTCCGCCACTTCTTAGGACATGTGGCCTCATCTTATTGGCTCGGGCTTTCAAGGAAAATTTCCCACAAAATCTCCGCCGAGCCATAACTTCAAAAATACATGGAGTTAGGAGGAAAACTTTACCTTTCTAGAAAGCTGAGAAAAATCTCTATCTAATGGTGTCATTTCCAGAAGGTCTTGAGTGCCGAAAAGTAAAAAAATTATGACTGAGGCACAAGAGAGGGAAGAATGAAGGGAGTTAGCCACAAAATGTGCAAGGAGCTCATTTTGGATAACAATTTTGGCGACTCGAGAGGGTCATCCTGTTGGATGAAGTTACCAGTTGCCTGAAACAATCCATTGGGCATGGAGTCATTAAATTCTCTACTTGGTACCCCAACTGATTAGAACACTACAAGGAGGAAGATGGAAGGTAGAACACCATCTGATTGGAGCAAGGCCTGCAAAACACATTTCTTGGAACAACAAGCTTGTGCCAAAGCACTTAGGGAAAGCAAAGCTAAACTACAACAAAACAATGTGCATAAGCACTTGGAGGAATGAAAACCTAAGCTAATATGTACAAGGTGGAGAATTTCCTTCAGTAGCAATGCTTCAGATGGATTCCATTGACTAGAATCTGCAATTCTTCACCATCTAATGTAGACAATTAGAAGACATTATTGTCCTTACACTTTGTGACCATGTATGGGCCACTCCAAATGGCATCAAATTTTGAATGCCTCCCGGTTTTGCTCTGTCTGCATCCCATTTTAACACTAGATCTCCAACTTGGAAAGATCTATCCTTGGCCTTTCTATCAAAGTTCTTCTTTATCAAAGCTTGATCCTCTCTGTTGCTTGGGATGCCTCGGTTTCGATTTCTTGGAGCTCCATCACCCCGCATACCTAACCTCTATGGGCTCAAACTCCAACAATTCCAATCTGTTTCATGAGTTCCAACGTTGGCAACTCAAGTGACATGGGCAAAATTGCCTCTCTTCCATAAACAAGCTTGAATGGGGAATTCCCTGTAGATCTCTTGGGAGTTACCCTATCAGCCCATAAGGCTGATTTCAATTTGGTATGCTAAGACCTCGATTTTCATCAAGAGTTCTCCTAATGATCTTTAAAAAGTTATTGTTTGTAGATTCACTTGGCCATTACCCCGAGGGTAATAATTTGATGAAATTCTTAAGTAGATCCCATTCTTGACAGCCCATTCAGCTACCTTGGACCCAATGAATGCCAATGCATTATCTGATATTATTGTAGCAGGTATGCCAAATCTGGTTGTTATTCCCTCATAGAAGTCCAGGATGCTAGATTCATTTACTTCCTTGAGTGCTACTACTTCAATCCACTTGGTGAAGTAATTTGTTGCTATTAGAATCCATTTGTGTCCTTGGCTTGAATTTGGATTAATGACTCTAATGAAGTCCAAACCCCATTGCATGAATGGCTGGTCAACTGAAATTAGATGCAATGGAAGGGCAGCTAGCCTCTCCTTACCCGTGAAGAATGCACAATTCTTGCACCTCTTGATCCATGCATAACAATCACTAAAAATCTTGGGCCAATAATAGCTAGCCCTCATGATCTTCAAAGTTGTCACTCTCGGTGCAAAATGACCACCAGTTGATCCACCATGGAACTCTCCCAACACTTTATAAATCTGATTTGTACCAATGCATCTCAAAGAACACCCCATTCACATCCCTTTTGAACAAAACACCATCAACAAGGGCATATGGGACAGCCTACAATCTGAAGTGTCTTCTTTTGGTCTTGTTCATCTTTGGAGGGCATATACCTGTGTTTAGGAAGTGCATTATGTCTTGGGTCCAGCAAGGAGTGAGGACACCATCATTTTCTTCTTGAGTGCTTCCTTGCTCATGGCTGTCTTGCAACGCCAAAACAACCTCCTTCTCATTGCATGCTTCCTTATGTTTATTCAAGACCAACTGCTCACAATCCTTTTCCTCCCGACCAACTTGGTGACCTTGATCTCAATGTCATACTCCATAACACGAGTAATCCAACCTGTTCTCTTTTCATTCAAGTCTTTGTTGAGGAGGAAGTCCTTAACTCCCACATGAGAAATCAGCAATTGAACCTTGTTGTTTGAAACTAGATGCTTGAATTTCTTCAAGATCCCGACATCGCAAGAACATGCTTCTCAATGAAAGAATACTTCACCTCATAGTCCTCCGGGCTTTGGTGAAGAAAGCAATTGGCTGCTCATCATTGTCTTTGTTTTGATGTACTAAATTTGCGAAATAGTATCATCACCTCCAAATGCATAGAGGATGAAATCCTTGGAGAAATCAGGTTAATGAGAGTTGGGGCTTGTGAGATGGCTTCTTTGATTTCTCCAAAACTTTCTTTTCCTTCTATCTATTTGAAAGCTATGCTTTTCTTTAACATCTTGGTGATAGGCTTGACTAGGGCTGCAAAATTTGGGACAAACCTCCGAACAAAATTTATTCTCCCAAGAAACTTTGAAGGGCCTTCTTGTGGCTTAGCAATGGTAGTGCTCTTATGGCTATTATGTTTAACAATATATAGCTATCCCACTATCATCATGTAACTTACACAAGGGAAACCTAGGGCACAAAACACATACACACACAGAGAACTACATGGATTTTGATATGTAGTGCATTGCTCGGTCGTAAGTTCACTCTTTAGGTGACAATCGAATCAGAATCGATCGACTCCCCATTTTGTATCCTTTTTTATATTTGATGTGGTTTATGGGCATGTGTAGGTAGTCATATATTTTACCGGTTACATGTGTATAATCAGCAATCCAACAAATAAACCAAAGTGATAAAGAGAAACTAACAACAAAGATCCCTCGACCAGGAAAATAAATCGGGTGTTAGAATCGAAAACTAGCACCCTACGATGTTTCATGAATGAATTGATGAGAAATCAATGTTTTTGGTTAACATGGGACTTTTTATCAAGTTGTGGGATTTTGTACTTGAGACAGAGACCTCCTAATGCTAAACTACTCCTGCAGATTATAAATGCAACTACCTAATCCTACTCTAACAATTCAAGGGACCAAGGGAAGAGAGAGGTGCATGAAAAGGGTAATTTAAACTAGTAGAGGTGATAACACCAAGAAGAGGGGGAAAGAAACTCTCAGATGAGTGGAAATGGGAGGAAAATGAAGGAGGAAAGGGTAGACATGAGTGTCACAGTCTAAAACAACATTCAAACTCTCATTTCAATGGAGTACAACATACATAAATCACACGAGTGTGTCATCGGGGGTAAGGTGATAGTAATCACGTACCAAAGACAAAGGCGGCACCAAGTGGTGGAAGCATGTGACATGAGAGAAGCATGAGCATATGAACCAAATTGAATATCATGTGGAGCTGCGGTGGGATGGACGAATGCAGAGGGTTGTGGAAGACGATGTGAAGAAATAACATGATGTGGTGGAGGAGATAAAGTGAGTGTGGTGGATGAAATGGTGCAACTTTGGAAGAATGCAGTGGAGAGCATGCAGACATGACAACTGTCTTTGATGGACGCATAATAACCTTAGTAGTAGATGAAGGTTGTGTGTTTGATTCACATTGGGTTCACCAAAATGATTAACTAAAAATGAGGATTTTAGAAGTTAATCAAAGAAGTACAACAGTAGATAAAAACTAAACTAAATAAGGAAAAGTGACCCCTGCAACTAAGAAAGTAGAAATGTAAAACCCTAGAGTGCAAGGAGAGTTAGCAAGAACTCAATTTATTTAACGAGCTTTCTAAACTATGTTCAAAGATGGGTTCTGGAGAAATAGGAGGAGGAAACAACTGCGCCGAAGTCCCGAAGTGCGAGATATGAGCAATCCGAGTAGACTGGGGCACTGGGAGGATCGGGGCCCTGTAGGCACCCTAGTTTGAGTTCTAGGCACCTTGGTCTATGCAGAGGTTCTAAAACTAGATTTGCAGACCGCTAAGGTGTTGTAGAGTATTCGATGTTTGTCACGTGTAATTCGATGTACTACTATTTGGATGTCGCTGGAAATCAAAAATGAAGATGAGACCTTCAAAACCCTAAGACAAACATCAAACCCCTAAAAAATAAAAATGCATATGAAGGGGTCAGATTGTCCTCAATGGCCACAATGGTGGACTTACTAACTGAGCATTACACTACATCTCATACCTGATGTAGTTATATATGTGCTTGTGTGTGCAATCATGCCCTAGGTGCTCTTGTGCCAATCACGCTTTGTGAAAGTAGTGAGCAATAACTATGTGTAGAAATGTAATAGAATGGTGGATGGAATAGAATAAACTTCCCTCCTATGTAGTTTGATGCAGATGAACCAGCCTTGTGCCTTGTGATGGAGCTAAATGGATACAAATGGAATCTTTGATGGATGCAAGCTTAGGTGATGATAGTAGTGATTAGTTTATAGTCCTCATTATGGTCTCATAACTTTATATTTATATGGTTCTCTTGATCTAATGTTGAAATTAACCCGAAAATGCCAACCACAAGAAATATAGAATGTTGAAACGACTAAAAAGTGTCCAAAATATAGAGATAAAGTGGAAAAAGGATCAAGGCACCCTGACTAGGACTAGAGTGCCAGTGGGCGCCTAGTATTACCCTGAGCACCTCGGTCAAGGCTAAAATGATGCAAAATGACAAAAATAGACTGGGCAAGTATGTGATAAAGGTCGGCAATTGTAGCCTAGATTTTACCACCAACAACCCAAGGTGCAGTGACACATCACTCAGCTTGAACTGAGCACTAACCCAAAGCATGCAAGGGTACCGGGTTCCTCTTTTATGTTAGTTTGTTTAAGGATTAGCATGATTGTACAAATATTCCAGATCCATGACAGATAATAAAGTATATACCAATGCATAAACCATATCTAGATCTTAACCATATGTAAGATTAATTAAACAAGAACCAAGATTAATTTTACCATGCATGAAAAAGTAATAGGTGTATCAACAATCAATATCCAGCCACAGAGATCCATTATATTAATTGCTATAAAACACCGAAGCTTCATACATACATAGTATAGTCACCATAGTCATGCACACTCACAAACTCGCAACATAACACTAACAATATTTGGTCTCTCCAAACCATGCAAATCAATACATATTTATAGGGATGGGGACTTTCCCTTCACCACCCATGCACCTTTCAAAAATAGGCTACATGTTAATAATAGTCATGCACCCTTACATGATAAATACAAGAGCATGCAAGCTCACTAATAATAGACTATCTAATAATACAACTGCAGTATAATCCTATTAATAGCTCCAAAACTACGCATGTCTATTGATATTCCATTCACCCAAAATAGCCTTGTGTGTTCTTCAAGTATTCATATAAAACATGCTCTGCACTCTATGTCTATAATTAGTCTCGTTTTTGTAAAATGGCTAACTCCCGATTTCTGTTTTCCTGGGTGCGCCTTGTTTCACTATAGTTTCGCGCGCATATATGCCCGCGCACCCAATATTTGCGCTATCCATACTTAGGTGTATTTCATTAGCCCAACAAGTGAAGTGACGACGAGAAAGCAAAGTTAACTAGTACTTTCTTCACTCAAAACCATATGAATAATAGTATGAGACCGAAACTAAATAATGCCTAAAGTGCGTGATTTTGTGTCTACATGGTGTTCATGGAATTTTTAGCAATGTGAAACTCATTTAAAATCACAATCAAATTCTATACTTAGCTATTTTTTTCAAAAAAAAAGAACACAAAGGTATATTAACCCTAACTTCAACAGATTTGCCACACGGGCTCATGAATTCGCCGCTCTTGACAAGTTCGCCGCTCTTGACAAGTTTCGCTACATAGGAGCACAAGCTCGTCACTAGGGAAATTTCTTGCATACCCTATATAGCGATTTTAGTGTGTGTTTGAATCCGCTCCCCCATATGGCACTAAAATCCCAATGGAGCCACTATAGTATAGGGCGAACTAGTGAAGACAAACCTAGGTCAATTTTGGTGAACTCATCCATTGCTAGTTTTAGGGCATTAAATACAAAAATACATAATGCAAATGAGAATTAATTACACCACCTACCATTGTGTCGTGTCTCAAAGTTCACAAGACTCTTAGACTAGCTCTGCTCAATATGTAAATGTTGGTAACAACATTGTTTCTTGCTACAATATTTCATAGCTCTCTTTCTTATATTTGTCGTGATAAAAATGAATTACTGTTACCCTCCCCTCTATATGTATTCATATCCACGATATTTTTGATTGCCGTAATGGCTTCATTCTCTCGCCATAATCATTTTCTTCTCTTTTTGAGCATTACTACATTGTCGCTCGATGGGGCATCTTACATCCAAGAATTTTTCACTCCAATAAAATTTAATACTTTCTTTGAAATGGAGTCGCTCACATGACACCATCTTAAAGAGGGAAAAGTATAAACACCTCAAGTCTTTTGTGCTAATTTAACCATAAATTACATGAATGGTACTAATTCCCGTCTTCAACCATTAATTAACAACTTTTCCTTAATTAATTATTTTCTCCTCTCATATCTTAATTAATGTCATTTTGCTAATTAAATTCTCTTTCGCTTGTTAATTAATTAATTCCCTCTCTTTATTGTTTAATTAACAATCCTCATTAATAAAATCTCAAACTTAATCATCTCTAAATTCACTAAATTCCTCTAAATTCATCGTCAAATAGCTTCTACAAAGCTAATATGTGCATATTAATTAACCCGAGATGACTAATTAAGCCAACTTTCTCCCCATATAATTCTCATGGAGTATTAATCCTAATTAATTACTCATATTCGTACATAACCAATTCTAATCCTACATCTCCATTATCCCACATTCATACAAGTTACACATTTTTCAAAAAAGAAAGCTATAAATTTAACCCTCTACACCATTCCCAACAAACTTACTTCTCATGCTAAACATTTCTATTTTTCGAAAAGCTTAAGGCAAAAAGTGAGAAAACCCTCCCTTTGGATTGAAGAAAAAATGGAGATCGAAATATGGCTCTTGCATTTTGAATGTGCTTGTTGCTTCACCACTCTCTCTCCTATAAACAATCAATCGAGGATTGCACTCGGTTTAACAAGCATATCCATAAACATTCCGAGATGATTCCAAATCTTCGTGGCAGAGGTTTAATCTAATTTACAAAAGCTTAGTATTTTCTCTTCTTTGTAGATACTCTTATCTTGATGTTTTTAACATTCTTTAAGTAGTGTGGTCTTGAATAGGCTTTTAGGTGTGAGTTGCAATTGTTTCTTAGATTAAGTTGCATGATTTTATAATAGTTTTCATACAATGATTAGGAAATTAATCGTTAAAAAAATTGAGCATATAATTATCATTGGTAGGCTTAGATTGCTCATATCGAGATTCAATCTCAATTACACTAGTATCAATGCGATCTTGTATGAAATGAATAAGCTTGAAGTATTTAATAGTACTGTTTCCAATACATGTATAGAAGTCATAATAGAAAATAAAATCAAAATATTTACCATGAGGCTTTCTTGTATCAACCTCAATACGAGGAGGGTAAATTAAGAGGATATACTCTAATATTTTTCGTAAGACAAGGATGACAACCATGTGAATTGGTTGTAATGTTTTTTTGTAAATTTAGATGGTGTATTCAGAGCATTAGATGCATACTTAACCTTGTTCAAAGTAAGTAGTTTGGCTTCTTCATTCTTTTAAAGTGTGACATAACTCATTGAAAGATTAGAACTTATCAAGCATGAAGTGCCTCAACAATCATTACATTACATTAGTCTTTACCAAATTATATTCTAGTTCATTCACTTGTAACATGTGGAATGTGACATTTGAACCCCACTCCTTCCAATTTAATATGATCTATCCTTTGAAGTTGTGCCACGACAATCATTATATTGGTCTTTGCCAAATTCAATTCTAGTTCATTCACTTATAACATGTGGAGTGTGACCCCACTCCAACTTCCAATTTAATATGATTTATCCTTTGAAGTTATGCCACAACAATCATTACATTGATCTTTGCCAATGTGAAGATCACTAACATTTTGTGTTAAACATTTTACAACTCGCTCGGAATATTCTCAATCCCTCTAAACTATTAAAAAACAAAAAAACAAAAAAATTATATTCTACATTGTTTACATTATTTTATCAAAATTTTCTATATATTTGTTGCTAACACCTTTACTATCTTCCCCCAATCTTATTTTTGATTGGTAATAGCACAATATTTTACAGTTTTTCATCAAGCATATATTTTCCCCATTCCTTTCATATTCTTTTCATGACTTTTGTTTATTTTTCCCTTCCTCAAAGAAGAGGCTACTGGGTGAAAACAAAAAAAGCGATTGCGATTTGTTTTTATCGCTTGGGGAAGGAAATCGAAATAAGTAGTTAAAATGGCTACATTCCACCCACAATCGCTTGGAGAAGGAAATCAAAATAAGTGGCTTAAAAAAATAAAAATAACAAATGCAATATTCTAAGCTAACATTTCTCAACCATAAAATAATACCAACATTGTCACATCTCATTTTGGAAATTTAGGCGTTTATTGTTGAAGGAAGAAAACGGTACAGGCATAAGAAAGAGTAATGGCATTACTGTTTAGATCCCAGAATAAATACCCTACACCAGACAAAATAGGCCAAACTGAGCAGCCAAAACTAAAAGCATGAGAATCCCTAAGCAATATTAACTTGAATTGTCTTAGGCTTCTTGGGCTCTGGAGGAGGCAACTTGGGAACAGTAACGGTCAGCACTCCGTCATGACAAGTAGCAGAAATGGCTTCCAGATTGCAATTGTCTGGCAGAGCAAATTTACGCATAATTTTGCCAAGGCTTCGCTCCATCCGAATGTACTTGGCTTCCTGATCGTCTTCCCTCTTTCGCTCTCCGCTGATTATCAGCACATTCTCATCCTCCACTTGAACCTTCGTAATATTCACACGCACAAAATTTCAGAGTCAGGGTTTCGAATCCTCTAAACCCCCAATGTGTACAAAATATTGTATATACAGTACCTAGGGTTTCGAAGCAAAATGGAAATACCTTGATATCGTTGGATTTAAGACCAGGCATGTCGACGACAAAGACATAGGAATTGGGGTATTCTTTGACATCGGCAGGGTGGAAGCCATGGCCTTGGTGTCGCGAATGTAAGTGCGTGTGGGGGCGTTGAAATGCTTCTCCATTTCGTCAGAAACCCCCAGCAGCGTGCTCAACAGAGGATCCATTTCTTCTCAAAACCCTGCAACTCTGTAAATTTCCGTTAATCAACCACAAATTCTTTACATGCCTGAAAAGAGGGAAATTACACGCCAAATGCTACTACATTCGCTTAAACTTACCGATTGCACGAATCGCACTGAAACGATGATGCAAAAGTAGTCGCCTTGAAACAAAAAACAGAGGAATTGATCGACCGCTAAACGTTTTCCGTGCAGACATTGTGATTAGGAATGGCGGATTTAAACACCTTCCGCTGCTACATGTGGAAGACTCCAGATTTCTCTAGCACCTTCGGGACTTGTCTTTTTAATTTTCCGAAAACAAGTACGGATAGTGGTAATTCTAATTATATTTATTTACTATTTTAAATAGGTGGAGAGATATTAATCATGAGGGACCTTTCAATGTAGTATAAGTATACCAAAAAATTTAACAATTAAAAATAAATATATTATAATACATGTATCTATATGAAATACATCAATAAATATCAATTTCAAGGTTTTTAGGTTTGATTTTTTACATCTCTTTAATAAAAAATATTATTAAATTCTCTAACAATTTCGTGTTGATTATTGGTAAATGGAATAATTTTGCTACGTGATTGTGTAGTCTCAAAAATATCTATTCAAGAAAAAGACCCAAACATTACTACATGACCAAGATATATTACTATATTTTGATTGACTTCTCTAAGAAAAAGAAACTTAAGTGATAGTCAATAGAAGCCAAATTTATGACTAAACAATCACATGATGATCAAAGAGCGTCAAATTTAATATCAAGAATAAAATTGAACAATGCACTCCATTACAACCTTTGCTCGCTATTATAGGATGCCTCTCGTGATAAAAATATCAATCTTAACATTTTTATTCACATATTGCAGCAGTTGATTAATATATTAGATTGATTAATATTTGTATTATATTCTTTATTAACTACAAACAATCGCGAGTCTAGTATAAGTTAAATCTATGTCTTCAAAAGAATAGTTAAGAAAGTTGAGACACTTTAAAAAGAGAGCATTGCTTTCTAATTCAAACCCTCGTTATAAAGCTAGTACAAGTATCTTAAATACATTTATTTGAAATGATGATAGATATCAACCTTTATTACAAAAATTAGTTTCTATTATGATTTCATGGATGTTTATATATTGTTTTGAAGCTCTTATCTTGCCATAGATTGGGGGCATCTTTGGAAAAGGTGAGTTAATCGAGTTAGGTTGTTTAAAAAGCTGTCCATTTAGAAAATACAAATATTGTAAGGAAGCAAACATAGTCATCATATGCCCAATCAACCATTATTTGTCTTGTGGGGAATTGATTTTTTTAATAGGAGAGAATACTCCAAAAAAGCAGAGGTGGAGTGATATTTTAGGATTGCATGATTCGTCCTACAACATCGGAGAAGTTTGCCCCCATTGGGATACTGTTGTACACATTGTGTATACTGATCTAGGTTTATGACCATGCGTGTTTTCTATATTGCAGTCTAGGAAAGAAAAAGAGCTATCAAACTACTATAGTAGAACTTGCGAGAGGAACTAGTAAGAAAAAAACCATATATGCTAACGGAAAAATGAAACAGAATCAAAGTTCATTGTGAAGCTCCAATTCCTAACACCAATTAGTTAAATAACATCTAAGAACTTCCTCAAAACATAATTCTTTCCCATCATCTCTAATTTTGCGGTCAGACTTCTATATACATCATAAATTACAATGATGTTATAATAGGAGCATCGATAGTTGGTACTTTGAGTGTTATATATAAAAGCATTTAGTAGTGGTCAATTTTGTTCGACAAAGCTCCCACTCCAACTTTTCATTTTGAGTAAGTGTGAATTACCTCGGAATGAGGAGCTCTCATCCCTCGTTTCTACCGAGAAGTTATAGACAAATTGATAGTTTTGAGAATGATGGAATTACATACCCTACAACCATGGTAGTCCCCGAGATGACATTTATATTGTAGTCTTTGAGATGACATTTGAATGGTAATCCCCGAGATGACATTTATATTGCGATCTGTAAGATGACATTTGAATGGTAATCCACGAGATGACTTTTGATCAAGATCTTTGAAAAATGTTAAAGTCTCATTAAGATCATCATTTTGCGTATATATTGTAATCATTACACTTTGAGAGATCATATTCCTTTGAAATTTTTGGGAATTAGTTAACATACCTTATGAATGCTTCCACATTTTTACATATTTTCAAAAATAATCTACTTTCACCTTTGAATAATGTATTGTTTCTTGTAATATCTTTTACATAAGCCATGCATAGAGTCCCCATTATAGATTTGAGAAATGGAGCTTTACATGTCATCAATAGATTGAATACTATGAAATCGAGTTGTAAATGCCTATTGGCATAAATAAAAGTACAAGCTCCTCTCCTATTGTAGACACAAAATCATGCACTTGGGTATATTTCTAGGTCCTAAAGCATGCTAATGCATACATGATTCCTAAGTCGAAAACTAGTAGTTGACAACTATCGTTGACCACTTTTGTTTATCTCTTATTGTCTCTTTGGTATGACACACCCTACATCCCCGATGAAACTTGAATGATTTATCTTTTATGGCCTCGAGACACGATGCCCAATTAGGACACCAGCTTAGGCGCTTAGTCCATATTGGGTGCTCTTGACCCTTTCTTACCTTTACTCACTTTTTTGGGTCTCTTTTATCTTTTGGGCATCTTTTTCACTTATGGGTCAGTCTTGAGTTCAAAGTAACACCTTAAACCCCCTATATAGATATATATGTTCTAAATATATTTATATGAAATATCAATCTTAAGGTTTTTATTCACATATTACATTGATTAATATATTACAATAATTAATATTTGTATTATATTCTAAATATATTTATCTAAAATATCAATTTTAAGGTTTTTATTCACATATTATACTAATTAATATTTGTATTATATTATTTATTAATTACCAACAATGGATGGATTTAGGATAAATTAAATGTGACTTTAGAAAAATAGTTAGGAAGGTTAAGAAACTTTTAAAAAGAGAGCATTGGTTATTAATTCAAAAATATCTTAAATATAAAACTAGTACAAGTATCTTAAATATATTTATTTGAAAAATAATGATAGATATCAACTTTTATTACAAAAATTAGTTTCTATTATGATTTGATGGATGTTTATAGTCTATTTTGAAGCTCTTGTCTTGTCACATTAGGAGCATGTTGAAAAAGATGATTTGATCAAGTTAGGTTGTTTAAAAAATATCCTTTTAGAATATACAAATATCATAAGGAAGAAAACATAGTCATCTTACACCCAATTAACAACTATTTTGCTTGTGGTAAATTGATTTATTTAATAGGAGAGAATACCAAGATAAAAATAGAGGTGGAATGTTATTTTAGGATTACATGAGTCGTCTTACAACATTAGAGAAATGTGCTCTCCATTGGGATACAACTATTTACATTGTGTATATAATTAAGTTAAATATGAAAATAAATGCCTAATATGATGCTATAGAAGCAGTAAATAAATAAATAAATACAATACTGAAAATACCCAAGCAACTAAGTAAGTGAAATATGAAACCCTAATGTGTAAAGAGGGTTAGAAAAGCCTTAACCGATTCGCAGAAATGTCACAAAATTGTGTTGTAATAGATACAGGATGAAGAGGAGGAGGAAACCATCGTGCAAGAGCCTAATACAATGCAAATCCAAGTTATCCGGATAGACCGGGGCACTGGAAAAGGGATTGGGGGCACATAGGGCGCCAGTGCGTAATCTCGGTCACAGTGCGTGAAAAGGATTTGTAAACCTCATCTAAGGTGTTATTAGATGTTCGCCTATGTTCGCTTCTTGTCGCGTGAATGTCATTGTATGATCTTGATGTTGATTTAGATTTGCAATAAAGAAATCACCTACAAAACCCCAAATAAAGCATTAGAACCCTAAAAATAAAGATGCATATGAAGGGGGTCGGGCTGTCATAGCCGCATTCTGATGGTGGACTTATCACTGAGCGATGCACTACATCTCAAACCCAATGTAGTTTTGTGTGTGTGGAATTGTACCCTAGGTGCTCTTGTGCATGTTGCACTTTGTGAATAACGAGTAATAGCTAGATATAAAATGTAGTAAATGTGTGCATGTAATAAAATAAACTCTCCTTCTATAAAGTGTGATGGAGATAACTAGCCTTTGTCCCTTGTGGTGGAGCTAGATGGATGTAAATGGAGCAATAGAAGCCTTGATGGATGCAACCTTAGGTGGTGATAGTAGTGTTTAGTACATAGTCCCTCATTATGGTCACATAAATTTATATTTATATGGTTCTCTTACTTTAATTTCCTAATTAACCCGAAAAGGATAATCACCAAAAATATAAGAATCTCAAACGGATAGAAATTTCCCAAAAAGTGAGAGGAAAGTACAAAGAGGATCGGGGTGCCCGAAGGGGACGAGGCGCCTAGGGCACCCCAATCAAAAATAAGGAAAACATAGTATAACAATATAGATTGGGAAATTACGGGGCGCAAGATCGAAAGTAGCAACAAAAAACAAAGCAAGAAGGCCAAAGACATGGGTTGATTAGTACTTGTTTTCACTCAATAACCATGTGAATAGTATTATGAGATCAGGACTAAATAATTACCCAAAGTGCATGATTTTGTGTCTACAATATACAATCTAGGTTAATCATGTGTGTTTTTCTATGGCAGTAGTCTAAGAAAGAAAAAGAGATATCAAACCACTATAGTAAAACTTGTAGAGGAACTAGTAAGAACAAAAGCCATATATACTAATGGAAAAATGAACAAAATCAAAGTTCGGCGTGAAGTTCCATTTCCTAACACCAGATTAGATAAATAACATCTAAGCACTTCCTCAAAACATGATTATTTTCCATCATCTCTAATTTTACAATGCAACTTGTATATACACCATAAATTATAATGATGTTATAATAGGGCCATCGATAGTCAGTATTTTGAGTGTTTAGCAAACATTTAGTAGTGTTCAATTATTTAAGACAAAACTTCCACTCCAACATTTCATTTTGATTAAGTGTGAATTACCTTTGAATGAGGAGCTCTCGTTCCTTGTTTCTACCGAGAATTTATAGAGAAATTCATAGTTTTGAGAATGATGGAATTACACACCCTATAACCATGGTAGTCCATGAGATGACATTTATATTGTAGTCTACGAGATGACATTTGAATGGTAATCCCTAAGATGACTTTTTATCAAGACATTTCTTTGAAAAATGTTAAAGTCTCATTAAGATCATCATTTTGTGTACATATTTTGTAATCATTACACTTTAAGAGATCATATTCCTTTGAATAATTTTAGCAATTAGTTAGCATACCTTAAGTATGCTTCCAATTTTACACATTTACAAAAAAATAATAATTTAACTAAATAATGTATTGTTTCTTGCAATATCTTGTACATAATCTATGCATACATTCCCCATTATAGATTGGAAAATGGAGCTTTACATGTGATCAATAAATTGAAACCTATAAAATAGAGTTGTAAATGCCTATTGGCATCCATAATAGTACAAGTTCCTCTTTATATAGGAATAAAAATAAATAGAAAATAGGTGAACCTTGTTAAAAGAAAATGCAACTAGCATGTGTAAATTGTAATGCCCACTCCTCTTTAACTTTGTGTGAACTGCGTTATTAAGTTCGAATTGATTATAATCTCAAAACCTTGTTGTTGTATTCTAGTTAGCACACAATAAAGTTTTCGGGACATCATGATTGCTATTGTGTTTTGGTTATTATTATTTTGACTGTATGTCATATTGTGGACCCTGATGGGCATTTAAGGATAAGACAATTATCTAGAACGATTGCCTTGTTATAAATTGATTGTGATATC